>VWPU01008322.1:0-272237 GCA_013398955.1 Callaeas wilsoni | reverse complement strand
ATGAGAGCTCCTCTGCTAATTCTAATTAACAATGACGGCCTGCTGCAGAGGCTAATCACAATAATGAGAAGCAGGTAACAGCCCAGGAAGCCCAGCTAAAAAGTAGAAGACGACTGTAAGTTCAAAAAACTAATAGTATTTTTAATTGAAAAACCCCCTCCAACAACACAAACCAGTGTCCTAAATCATGAAACAAATAAAGACACTGACAAAGAGTTCAAATCTCAGGAACAGATGGTCTTACAAAGAGATTCAGTAAGTCTCCATCAGCTGCTAGGAAAATACTCTAAACCCAAGCACTTTCCATGACCTTGGTGGGGCTCTCTGGTTCGTTGCAGAGGATTACAACACAACATTTTAAAAGAAGCAGGTGAACCTAGTCCTTATAAGCTATTGAAACTTATAAGGTGTTATGAAAAAAATTTAACTTCATCCTGGCCAAAACCAATGAAATAGTAGAGGATAATCATACCCTGTCTATGACTGTGACTTAACTGTTGCATATTTCCTGAGGCTGACATTACAGCACAGGATTGTAAGTCTTGAGTTGAAACCATTCCTGTGAAGGCAAAAAAGATGACAAAAATCTGAGCCTGAATGTAGCAACTACAACTTTAAAGTATAAACTTTATCTCTTTGTTGTTACAGACAATATATGAAACCATGAAATAATAATCTGTTGAACAGTTTTTTAAGAATAATATCTAAGAAACTGAATAAAATAAATAACTCACTACTGACTATGCTGTTAACATCTGACTCCTATAGAGGAAGATGTTTAAGTAAAGTAGTAATTAACACTAGTTTCATGTTATTTTTAAATGTCTTCCATAAGCATCACAGGAGAGAAAGTAGTAATTTCCTCACAAAAATATTATCAGGTACTTTCTGCCTAACTTTAATTATTTCAATTACATATTTATACAAGGAAGAAAAAGCACAACACTCAGTTCATGACCATGACTGAAGTAATAGAAAGAGGAAAATAAGGTATAAATTCAAGGGTGTCTCAGAGTCCATAAAACAGAAACTGTTTTCTGCCCACTGTTAAATATGATCAAAATGACCTGATTTTAAGTATATTTATGTACAAATTGTAAAGAATGCATATAAGTTTCTCTAGATGTAATTATATGTATTGGCAAATGATACTAGAGTTGGAAGAAACAAGTAATTCAATTAAGGCCAAATGTTTCCCACATGCAATCTGGTAAAGTATAATTTGTTATCATTAACCTATCTTTGCAACTTCAGAAGTGGGAACTATACTTTCATGGCTTTCAGAAAAATATTACAGAAATTAATGGTCCTTAAATAGGTAAAAGGAGTTGGTAAAAACAGATTAAAAGCAATACTTGGCAGACAGAAGAGATTCCTCAATTAGAGATGTCAAAAAACCTAAATGTGCAGTATGTGGGCATGTAACTTTATGGGAAAGTGTTATGAAATGACTAACGATGAGATTGTAAAAATATGAAATTATTCTATTCATTTTCTATATGCTGGCTGTTATTTTCCCATCCTTTGAGCAAGACAGTCACTAAAATATGTAGTGTGTCATCTTTGCATTAGGATCTGTTGAAGTTGCCACCCACACCGTACCAGTGTGGGTAGAGAAGAGACTCCACCAGTGACTGAACCTGTGGGTGTGAACAGAAGGGGAACAGCCAGCATTGTGTCCTCAGGGATAAAACAAGTTACTCTGGATTATCCCGTGCCAAAATGTTGGTTTGTGCAGTCTGTCAGCAACGAGGCACGGCAACCTCCCAAAAGCGTGCCTTGTTCAGGCCTCTCAGCTCCACAGCTGTTGCCCGTGGCCTTGTAGCCTGCTGGAAGCTGTAACATCTGCCAGCTGTGGCGCGTGCGTCGACGGCTATGTTTCTGCATCCTGGCCACCGTGTGAGCACAGTGTGAGCTTCCCTCCCAGCAGTGGGCAGGTGCAGGTGGGCAGCAAGGCTGGGTGTTGTTAGGGACATTCCCACTGACGGCCATGCCGGGCTCTGACCTGCGCCTCTCCCCTCGGGGTCTCAACACCTTGCACTGACCGCTACTGAAGGCTGCGCCNGCGTGCGTCGACGGCTATGTTTCTGCATCCTGGCCACCGTGTGAGCACAGTGTGAGCTTCCCTCCCAGCAGTGGGCAGGTGCAGGTTAGCAGGTGGGCAGCAAGGCTGGGTGTTGTTAGGGACATTCCCACTGACGGCCATGCCGGGCTCTGACCTGCGCCTCTCCCCTCGGGGTCTCAACACCTTGCACTGACCGCTACAGAAGGCTGCGCCTGCTGTCCTTCATGTAAGAACTGCCCTTGTTTTCCAGGTCTGGGCTGGCGTTATGAGCTTAGACCCTTGTGCTAGGGAGCAATCAGAACTTAAGGGATACACGAGTAGCTAATAGTCACTTAGGTAGCCAATAAGCACTCCCCAGCAAGGCACCTGCCCAAAGCTTAACAGCCAGTTAGTGCTGCGACTTCTGTTCCGATAAAGCACGCTCCCTCCAGTCTGCAAGATTAGCATTGTGGGTGAGAGAAACCCATGGGGAGATTGAGCAGGGCCTGATGAAACTAGGGTGCTTTTCAAAAGCCTGAGTACTTGACTTTCGGCTTACAAAGATCTCTTTAACAAAATGTGATCAGGTCTGGTTTGTAAGCCTAAAGCCAGAATGATATAGTTGGAGGAACTTGAGTATGGTTGGTACAAGGTCACAGGTTAGAAAACACTAAATCAAAACCTTCCACTTAAAGAGTATCGGATACACTGAATCCCCAGCAGCCCAGAAACTCAAATAAGAAGGCCTGATGCTGACCAAAAATCCCACATAATTCAAGCTTTCTCATGCCAGGGCCAAGACTACCTGGTAGTCCTGACAAACATGAAATGAAGCAGGGCTTCCTCCTGTCTGAGTCTCAACAAATTTCCTTTTGGAGTGTGGATGAACTATAAGGAAATTGCAACAAAACCAATGAAAACAAAACAAAAAGCCTTCACCTACATAATGCCTGTTTTGGATATAGTCAAAATACTAAAAATGAGAATTTCTATAGGCTCTTTTCTCAGGAGCTCCCTTCATCTTTCTGCATAAAAAAGACAATCTTCAAACTCCCAGGGTCAGGAAAACCTTCTTAAGACTTTTGCATAAAAAAATGTTTCTCCAGTTAATTTGAAAAGGAAGTGTCAAGAATATTTCAAAGCAGACTGTTGGTTATTAGAGCAACTGTCAGCATTTTTGAATTCCATTTTTGTTTGGCAGCCCCATGAGTGCTACTGATCCAGGTTTCTTTCTTGGTAAAACAAAATCATTAACTGAAGTCCAAAGATGAACATCAGCTTCCTAGGAAGGTTAAGCAGATGGAGTGGTGGGCATAGACACTGCTTGTTAAACTGCAGATAAGTTTATGGTGACCTCTTCCCATATTTTGCTTTGAGGATCTTAAAAATCTAAAACTTGAGTTCAGATTAAAATGTATGCCGCAGCAAGACTAACATGTTTTGGCTGGAATTCCCATTCATTACAGGACTTCCGTTTTCTCCTCTCACTTGGGCTGTAGTCAGTCATATTCTGCCTACTTTCAAGCATATTTAAGATCAGTATTTCAACTTCAAGAAGTAGTTGAAATTCTATATATTCACTCTATCAAACACATTAAAGTGTTTTATATTCATTCTGTGAAGCACATCCATCACCCTGTCTTCATAGTAGTTCTTTTTTGGCCCAAACTACCAGCAAGGTTTCTTTTCTTATTTTTACTACCTTAAAATAACACCCTCAAAGGATAATTCAAGGACCTAGTCAGAATCTTATTTCTTAAACGTTTACTGTTATTAGGCTTAAGTATTTATCCTCTCCCTCCAAACATCTCAGTAGATACCTTGTCACAACAAAGATGTCCGAAGTTACTGATGTCATTCTTCAAAACCTAGAAAATCTGATTTTTTTTGGTGCCTCTTGCTCTGCCAAAGAAGATAAAAATCTCTGCAAAACTCTGCCCCCTCAGAATGCTCTAGGAAGCAGCAGTGAGGCAAGAGGCTGGTGAAGAGTTGCCAATTACAGCCCTACAAGCAGCTACTTTCACTGGGAGCACACCAAGCGGACTGCAAGGCTGCAGAATAAGGATCCTGGCAGCCAAGAGGGAAGCACAGAGTACTTTCCTGGCTGCCACACCTGCTGAAAGCTGACTGAAGCTTCAAGGAAAATCCAGGAAAATCCAGGAAAAGCAGTACTCTCTCCTCCCTCTGAAAAGGTTAATGAGAAGAAGAAATGGGACCTCTGTCTGCTACCGCAGTGGCTACTGGCAAAGACAGCAAAAATGCAACATTCACAGGCCTTTACTCACAGCCTTTAGAAGAAAGGACCTCTCCCAAACAAAGGAAGATGGGGCAGAAAGAAGCGAAGAGGTGACCCTAAGCCCCAAAATGGAACATGCCATTTCCACCCCCAAGTTGGAAAGCTGTTCTGCAGTGAGGTGCCTGCCACAATGAAAAGACAATCACTCCCAATCAACTGGTCAAACAAAGAAGAGACTCACCTCATGCACAAGAGGAGTGAGGACCTGGCTCACAGCACAGTTAGGATTGGTGCACACCTTGCATTACTTGTCTCTGAGGTAAATGCAGACCATGTAATTGCAGGTGCTGATAAACTCCATTGCAGTTTACAACTCCCTCATGAGGGGAACAAGAGGGGCAGGGACTGATCTCTTCTCTGTGGTGACCAGTGACAGGACCCAAGGGAATGGCCTGAAGTTGCGTTGGGGAGGTTTAGGTTGGATATTAGGAAGAGATTTTTCACCTACAGGGTGTTTGGGCACTGGAACAGACTCCCCAGGGAAATGCTCACAGCACCAACCCTGACAGAGTTCAAGAAGCATTTGGACAACACTCTAAAGCACAGGGTGTGAGTCTTGGGGATGGTCCTGAGCAGGGCCAGGAGTTGGACTTGATGATCATGATGGGTCCTTTCAAACTCAGCATGTTGTATGATTCTATGAACCAACTCCTTAGGCAGACTGCAGACCAAGGGTACAAATGTTCCTGCCCAGACCAGCAGTGGGCTACCTCTTCAGAAAAACAGGTCATATTTCCCTTCTGCCAGTCCTGTGACAGTAGGCATCCAGGTTCAGGCAAAATGAGGGTCTAAACTATTTTGAGGTATTACCTAGTGCAGGGCATATGCACAATCACAAGCTGACGTGTTTGTAGTAGTCCAGCTCTGTGGTTTCCCCTTCTCTTGCTAAAAAAATAACCAACCACTCTCTCATGTTGAAGAATACAAGTCAGGATCTATATTTAACTCCTCTCCCATGTGTACATACAAAGGCATTACCAATTTACTGTGTAATTAGGTAGGTCATCTAACTTGTCTACACCAATTACTTTTGCTTCTGTTTCTGTGAACCACTTTAAAACTCTTTCTTGATTTTGCTGTATGAAGTATGACATAGAAGGAATTTGCCATGCTTTGCTCTTTCTGGAGAGATGCCTTGGTGTCTTCTGGTTTATGAAGGCAACAGTTTTCTGGTGTGAGAGACCTGAACAAGGTGTTGAACTTTGATGACAGGTTGCTACAATGAGCGTATGACTTGTAGGGTATCATGGCAGTTTAATTCTCAAAGCTGAGGGGGTTTTCTTGTCAGCAAAACTTGCTTTCCTGTCTGACACGCGGGATCTATGGACTTGCTGCCAAAGACATTGAGCTGTACTCTCAGAAGGACTTATGTATTACTGGTAGAATTTTTTTCTCCTAATGACTTTAAGTGTCTAAATTCTGTTTTTGAAGTGATTTAGGCCAGAATCAGGGCAGTATTTTAGAATCCGAAGTTATAAAGTAGCTCAGTAGAGGGATTATCAAAACAGCTCCTAAATTCTTTCAAATCTGCACCATGGGACCATTTCAAAGAAATGGACTTGCCAACACCCTTGAGTTCTCTATGGTTTTCAAAAATTCAAGAGTTCCTAAGTGAGGAAGGGGTTATTTGAATACAAAATTAATTTCACAGCACTGAAACAAACACAAACTTCTTCTAGAAGCAACAGAATATGGTTGTGATTTGAAAAGGGGAAGGGGAATGAAATTTATTTTTTACATAAATGTGAATACTTTAATGCAAAATATAAATGAATCTCTTCAAAATAGATAATCCAGCCTCTATTACTCACTTTTCTGAGTGGTAGAAGAGCCAAAACCATGGCCATGTATTTTTATTCACTTTGGGATTAATTCCCAGGCAGGTCTTTGTTTACAGTGCTATATTTACATGGAACAGCCATATGGAATAGGGATATTCCTCCTGACAGCTGCTCTGCTTTCCTCAAAGCAACAGAGGGAGGGACTGCTTTGAAATAACGCATCCAGCATTTCTGTCTCCCTCCGAATTCCATCACAGGTGTAAAGGCAACACCTACCCCAGTGCAACCCCTCTGCCTCTCACAGCTCTCAGGGGCCAGCTAGGGGCACGTGTTGCTGTCTTGCCAGGAAAGCCCCAGACACAGACCTCAGCTGCCATCCCTGGGGAGGCATGGTCTACATCTCGGCCCATCACTCACCTCTCGGTACTATGAGGTGTAAACAATGCACACGTGCGTCCCTCCATTCATCTGAGGGAAGCCAGGTGAGTTTTTAAGTGTGCTCGTTGGCCTGCCCATCTTCTCCACTGTTTGTTTAGAGCTCTGTCATTTCCTAGGGCAGAAGACAAAAATAAATTGAGCGTATCAGTGATAAACACGGTATCTTCTGAAACTGCTGATATTCATTCTACATATCTGAATTTTTAAAAACAACTGCTTTTTGCTCTTCCCCAGACTCCTGTTAAGCTCTGATCTCTGAGCCCCCTTTGATCTCATTTGCAGAGTTGGTGTACAGGAAGGGCTTCTTTCATTCTTTCCTGACTGCAAGCACAAGGTCAGAGACCCTTGTAGCCATCTCATTTCCAGAGAGGAAAAACTAGTTAGGCCAGACTTTTGGAAGACCCCTCATCAATATTTTAGTCCTAGACTGAGGAGTCCAGCTCTTGAACATAATGTCTGGCAACTTCAGCTTCTCTTAAGGTGGTGTAGAAGAACCAACCACCACACCAGCAATTTTTACAAGACCTTTCCTAAAACACTATCATTTGAAGCTATGCAGTGACTGTCTGGGTGGCTCACCACAGAGATCATAATTGCTGGGGAAGAGATGGGCATGACATGGGCCCTGTGGATGCTGTCTTTCACCACTGCATTTTTCTATGCAGGATTCAGGTGTTATTAGTAAGCAAGGGTGAGGGCAGCTCTGTAGCTCTGGATTCTTGTCATTAAATAAAGCAAGATGAGAAGCAAAGCCTCCCTCTGTGCTGTCCCTTTGTTGTGGCACCAGGAGGACAAGTACACTAGAGTGCCTTGTTCCTGCAGAGAAGCCCATGGAGCAGCACAATGACAGAAGTGCATACAATTGCCTAAAAAGATACAGGTAAGTCCAGACTGGTGGCTGATTTTTTCCTGCTGTTTTCACCCTGCCTTTACTTCATGCTGGGGATACAGTGTAGAGATGTTATCACCCACAATCACAGGAAGTATTGTACATTTTAGAAAAAGCTTCCTCACAAAGGGATTTTTTCCCCTACTTTGCCAAGATGAGCATTGCCAGCCAAATATTCAATCTTGTTCTAAAAAGCCTGACATCTGACCCTGTTGAAAATTTAACAGTTTTTTTTTTCCAAGTTATGTTGAACTGCATAATAGAGGGGACATTGTCAAAAGTTGCCATAGAATTGGGGAAAGAAACCAAAAAATATAATAAAGAAAGATAACAGATACCACTGGGGCACGTGAGGTCATAAAACCCTGTGCCCTATCCTGGTGAGCAGGATGGAGTGACCTAAGCCCTCACAGGACTCAGGCAACTCAAAGAAATACAGAACAAACATCTGAACATCCCTGAAAGGCAAGAAGTAGGTTTGACTTTTCAGAAAACAGATCAACACTGCGAATATTCCTAGATTCAGCTGCCTTCAGTAAGGCTTCCCTATGCAGAACCCCTCAAAGAACATTAACTGTGATTTACATGCCTGAAATACAGCTATTTCACTTGGTATAAATGGGCTTCAAAGGTATTTTTCCCATTCAGGTGAACAGATAAAATTTCTTTGATCTGGCTACCTGTGGAGGTTGAAGAGACCCTTCTCAAGTCAGCCAGGCCTAACTTTATGTTGACCATAAAGTTTGTGAAGTGGTTCCTCGTCAAGCAATCACTACAGGATAAATATTTAACATAAGAAATGATTTCTAAGCTGTTCTGCAGGTGACTTTGCAGATGATCGAAGTGATTCCTGCATGGATTTACAAAACTTCTTGGCACTGGGTACTTCATATTCCTTCAAGTCACCAAATCTGTATGACAAACTTCTTGTTTCCTTTTTGTGCTGTGTTGGGACCACTGCAGGCTACCAGCTTGTAGGCACCTTTCTTTAAAACTCCCAAGAAACGTCAGTCTCCTAGAGATATAAAGGGAAAGAAGGTGTTTTCTGGGAGTAGATATGGCCCATTGGCAGGTCTTCAGCCTGCTGGATGATTTGGGTTGTGGAAGGAAGAGTGGGAAAAGCTTTCCCACAGCTGTTAAGGAAGTGCAGTGGTGGGAGCTGAGCACACCACCAGGACTTTGTAAGGGCATGTTTTCAGTGTCAGGCTCAAAAAGAGAAGCACTCTGTCAAACCAATGGCAGCAGACACTGGAAATGAAGTTGGAAGAAGGGACCTGGTCTGGGTCTTTTGTGTACAGAAAGGTCTGGGTCTGCACTTCAGCCAGCATGGAGATGAGATGGAGGAGGACTAACCTGCTGTACCACAGTGGATGCTGTGGGTCCTGAGACAGGGAATACCAGCAGGAGGCACGGAAGAGTAAGGCGACAGCGAGCCCGGTCTATCTGCTACTGCAAGAACAGCTCAGCCAGCTGTGATTTCAACAGAGCCATCCAGTACTGCCAAATGATGGAGTCACATAAATTTCCTCTCACCAGAGACAAAAAAGTAAAAAATAAGAAAGGAGCACCATCAGCACTTTTCCCTTCCACAGCTATTAAGAGCAAGTAAGCATATATCCTACTGGGTAAGGTAAGCCATGGAAGGAGCAAGGTTTCAGAAAGTCACCTGTATGTGCTTCCTGCCTCCAACCCTAGGTTTTTTGCCATTCTCCAGTTATTAGATTCTGTGCCCTATCACGTTTCAGAAAAAGTATCACGCTATTCCAAATTTAACTTGAAAATTTAAGCAAAGTAAAATGACACTGAGAAATCCTAAGTACTTTTGGTCCCAAATGTATTTCCTACAAGCAGATTTTACTGACTTAAAATAATCTATACATGAATTCTGGCTATGTGATTTAATAAATGCCCCACAGATTGGTTTCAGTTTCTTTGTTTTTCTCATAAAGGACTGTGCTGCCACTGCCTTCAATTGAAGAGGATTTCAGCTATTCCAGTGCAGAGCTAACTCAAAAGCTGTTTTTTGCTGATAGCAGAAGATCTGTAGTCCTCTGTGAGCTCACCTGCAATTCAGATGAATGTCACATGCTCCTAGATAAGCACAAAGTAAAGCATTTTTTTCTATCAAAGAATGCTTTGGGAGAAAAAAAATGGTCATCTGGTAATACTACAGCATTTTTTTTGGAAAAAGAACCTTTCAGTTTGCCTTTACTTCTTCTCATGTCAGTGAAGGTCTAGAGAAGGAACAAGGTACAGGGTGTTGGCAATCTAGACATCTCAGGCTGGTATGTTGGGTTGAGTTTTTTTGGTTGTTTTTGCTGGTTTTCTTTTTGAGTTTTTGTTGTTGTTTTGTTTCGTTTTCTTTAACCTAATACTCCTGTCATTCAATTCCAAATCACTGTTCCTTTCCAAATGTTCATTTTCATCTTTAAAACATCTTAAAACCTCAGTCTAACACCAAAGAAATAATAATAGTAAAAATAATTTTTTAAAAAAGAGAAAGTTAGCTCTAAAATATTTTATTTGACTAAGACTTTATGTTTTGTGTTTATTTTGTATTAACCTAGAACAGACTTTTTCTTTTTAATCCTGAGTAGCATAGCATGAGGCTCTACCCTTCTGGTGTGTGGCTACCCTTTTCCAAGCAGAATTAGTTAAACAACCCACAGGATCACAACTTAATTAACAGGTTCTGTCAAAGTATGAGGAAATTCATTACCCCACTGGCAATTAGTTGCACATTTTTTCATCTCTCCCGTTTACTTGTAAGAACAAGACAGGACTTGCAAACACATCTGTCTCAGCTGAACCCATCACAATAAATGTCCAGAGCTACATGCAAAACAAGTCTTAGGAACAAAGCATCTTATTTTGAGTCACTGAGAGTTCCTGGTGACAGGCTGCTATCATTTCAGTTCCCTTAAGCTGAATCTGACATCTCTCTCTTGTCTAAATGACTGAGATTTTCAGGTATTAAAAATTGATGGACAATTAGGACTAAAAAACCAGAATCATCATCAGTAGTACTTTCATAATCATACAGCAAGACGGAGCTTTAAAAGGCCAAAATCTATCTGCAGAGAACAACAAAGAATGCTGTCTGAATTTTTAGAGAAGCCTAATGAAAGTGAGAAAGATCTTGCCCTCGGGAGAGGGAGCAAATGGGTGCTCAGCAAGAAGAGGATGAGGCAACTCCAGCTGAACAGAAAACATTTTGCACTGAAACTTTAGTACATTTGACAGGTCATTTTTGCCGTATTTCTTCAAATCAGTTTCATTTCTATTTTGTGAATACATAAGCACGAGTGCACATGACCGTTTCCATGTGTTGCACTCAACATACACCTACCAAAGGTTTTTAAAAACATCTGTGGAAAACAGTGCTGAAAAGCAAAAATATCTGCTCTAGAAACAAAGTGCGGAGAAATTTCAATCTACAGTGGGGAAATCAGTATTAATTTGGGAGAGACAATAGATTTAATTTTGGAGGAGAAGGCAAAACAAAAGTAATATCGCCACAATCTGTGCAGAGTTTCTGCTGTCCAGACCACATGCACACCAAATTCTTTCCCTCCCAAAGTTAAAATTCACAAAACTGCACATGCCTCCCCTTAAACCACAGCTCCAGACAAGGACTAAGAGCCACCTAAATCCAGACAGCAGAAGTAACTTATGTGTGATTGATTTCCAGTCCTACATTCGCTTTAAGCACAGATCAGTATAATCCAGGTGAGGAGAAAGGAAACACAAGGTGGAGAATTCTCAACTTTTTGTTCAGGGAGATATTTTCTACCTGTCTTTGGGTAAGCAGCCCACAATCCTCTCCCTAAAGGGATTGAGGAGTGCAGTCCTGCTGCCTTGTAGGGCGTCTCGTGCTCTCAAATCTCTCAAGCAGTTTGGAAAAAACTGCCTACAGAAACATTAAGCCTTTGCTTTTGAAACTTCTTAAGAAATCTGAATGCTCACTTCCTATTAATTTTAATTCCTTTCAAAGTCCCTGGAAAGCCAGAAAACCTGGTTCCCAAGAGATCCTGAGCGGGGACAACTTTGCACACGCGGTCTCCTCTGAAAGCAGTTTTTCAGCTGGCACAGACCTGCAGGATGTGCCCATGCTGCCATGACCTGCTTGGCTTTTCAGAGGCCTCTGACTCTGTAACAACAACAGAAGTTACCTAACACTGAATATTTTAGACTATCTCCTCAGTTAAATAGTGACTAATGGGAGATAAGCATTTTGGGATTTTCCCTCCAGCTATGGGTGCTGAACTCGTGGGAGAGTGATGCTGGAATACCTTTGAAATGGTTCTCCCCAACATGGTGTTGCAGCATCCCCTCAGAGGTACAGACACCCCTACCTTCACACTGATGGAACAGCTGTGCCCTGTGGTGTCCCCCTTCACAGCAGAGTCTGATGCAGCCCTTAACACACTGATTCAAGCCCTGGGAGTGGCACAGCTGCCCTGCCATGGATCCACAGCCCCCAGAGTGGGAGCACTGAGCCCTAAAGCCTTGCAGAAAAGCCGTGTTAACATGCAGCCCTGTGCCCACATCCATCTAGGGGGCAAGGGTTATTAAGGGAGACTGCAGTCATACTCTACTGAGAGGAAAAAGCCCATCCTACCTGGCCAAAAAAAAAGAAGCGAAGCAAAACAAAAATGTCTACAAGACCTTGATAATAGGTCCAACACCATTTCCTGGATTAGGGAGAGCCGCTATCCATGGTGCTGAGTTATGTGGCGAGCCCAGTATGCTGCAGGGAGATTTACAGAAAACATCATAGAAAATACAGAACTTAATAAAAACAAGGTCAAAAATTTTTGCATCTGATAGCCCAGTTGCAGTTAAATTGACAAAAATAATCTTGGATGCTTTATATGAATGACAACAATAAACAAATATTCAGTAAATGTAGTAGCCAAAAGGCAAGGCTCAACCATCTAAACAACTGCCAAACTGTGAAATAAGTTACCCTTTAACCTTTGTGTCTATTTTATGTGCTTTATATCTATAATTTGCGGCAGAGATACAGTAGATGAATCTGTCCTAGCTGTTGCTTGAAATGCAGCATTATCACTAGATAAAATACATGTAAAAGGAGTCAATTAAGATTTTTAGAAACCATGCCCTAAAATTAAAGCTAGCTAAACATCTTCTGTTACAAACCCCTCCAATTTGAGGAATTTTGTTGCCTAGGCAACCAGCTCACAATGTATTTGTTCAGACCATGTTGGCTGTTTTAAATACCATCCATTTAATGCACAGCTGATTTTTAGCGAAAGGTATACGTGTGTAATGCATACCACCAGATCATGTATTTGTTTTGCATTAAGAAGCTGATATGCTCATGTGGTACTTGCAGAGGGGAATATGAAGTGTAAATCTAAGGACGAGTGAATAAAAATGTAATGGCGCTGGAACAGCAGTAAAGCCTCATTAGTTGGGTGGGACTGTCAGCTGCACAGAGAGCCTGGCACGTACAAAATTGTCCTGCTGATCTCATCACAGAGATGTAAGGAATAATTGAGCGGTGCTGGAGGGACTGTATACAGCGATTTCACATTGCTTCATTATATCCAATTAGAAACTGGTCAAGCAAGTGAATCAAATGACTTTATGTTGCCCCTTGAAGAGCTACTGGCTAAAGACAGTACCATGCAGGTACATAGAAAGATTGCCCCATAAAAAACACTCCTCTGATTCCAGACCTAACGTTTTCTTCAGGAGTCAGAAGTGCTAGCAAACGGTGTGGTGTTACACATTGTTGGATCCCTTGGCAAAGGCATCGCTGGAAAACGTCCTGGCAGCAGCCAAGCACAGAAGTAGGAGGTGTTCAGAGTAAGGCTCAGTACCTTCTGTATAGCTAGGTATGGCAGGTGATGATTTCTATGAAGATATAAAAAATGTTCTGGGCAAAACTGCCCAAAAGATGTAGAGTGTTGCATTAGCAGGCAAAACAAAACAAATGAAAAAAACCCAAACAAAACAAACAAACAAAGAAACAATCCCCCTGTTCCCCCCAAAACACGCTTACTGCTTGGTTGCAGTCTTGTCATTTTTAAATATTGGCAAGTTCGCCTCCTGAAGAAGTTGGAACAGAGGGACTACGAGACCTTGGAGAAGAGGTTGGGCTGTAAGTGATCACAATGACTCGCGAGACTTGTACTGATGGGCACTGCAACAGTCAAGCCGACAAGGGAGATTCAACTTTTCTGTGAGTTTCTACTTATCAAAGTAGACCCACGATCTTTGCAAATGTATCACTTAGTGAAGCGATGCCCAGCTATTGGCTTCTCAGAAGGCGTGTATCTCTTTAGCCCTTTGAATCACTACCAAATCCCACGTGCTGCTCTTGCAAGGGGAGACTTTCCTCATGAAGATAGAAAGAAATAGTTGGCACCAAGGGAGGAGAAAATCCTTTACCTAATTCTGCCTGGTATGGCTTTTAAATGGCAATCTCTGCTTTTGTATAGCCAAGGTTAGCTGTGGGAAGCCTCATGCATTTTAAGAGATGTCAAGAAACTCAAGGTTTTTATAGGCAGAATTAGGGACAAACTTCAGAGGTGGTATCCCTGTGTGAGCACTAGTTAAATACTGTGTAATGTCTCACAAAAGTGATGACATTCCAGAAGTATTTACATTATTTTCCAGTGACTTGTATATACTGTTATATATTTGATGCCTGGGACTTGGATAGTGCACAGTAGTTGCACAAGTGTAAGTGGGCAGGCTTAGCTGCAAGCATCATTCCAGCAATTAAGTCATTTCCCCAAATCTATAAATTCTACTTCAGAGTTGTTTGGGTGACAGTACTCCATTGATTCTACCTTCTACAGAAAGCTTGCAAAGCAAATCAATAGGACTGTACATCTGGAGGCACCAAAAAAAAAATTAAAAAAACCCCCATCACCTGCCATAAATACTACTGTGCTAAAATAAAAGTTTGTTTGGGAACAAAATTATGCTAAGACACTGACTTAATTGAACTGATTTATTACCAATTGAAATAGGTTGTAAATGATGTTGACCTCAGTTTTTGTGTCTCCAAACACCATTATCTAGCTTTGTTTTCCTCCTTGTAATTTTTTATTTGTTTATAAGCCTTATTTGCTAATAAACCCCATACACTTCTAATAATTCTCCCATCCTGCACTGAAGGCAAGGAGCACAGACACAAGGAATATGGAGAAATTTAGTAGAGGTAAATGACTAATTAGGTTATGACACGCACATTGGTTAGGTAACTTATGATCCTCAGAGTGCAGATATTCAAGGGATTGTTTCTAATAAAGACTTAAATTTCATTGCTTCTTTGATTTGAACTGAATTCTTCCACAGGTTATTTATCAGTTGATTGAATCTTGTAGGGAGATGGAGGTTCTGACCTCTGTTTATTTATTCTATTTTGCTATTTAACTTCAGTTTGTGAGAAAAAACAAGGACAAGGCTGTGACAGTTCACAGAGATGCAATTTGTCTATTGAACTTAGCTTGGCATCTGTTAGACACACAAAGAAACAAAAGAAACTGCATAAATATTCATCAGCAAAGAAGTCAACCACGATGCAGGATTTGAAGCATTATATGTTATTTTTATAATGATAATAGTGATTCATCAGCCCTAATGATACCTCAGTACATTGCCTGACTGATCTTTTACTCGTGTGCATATAATTTATTTTTCCATTTTATGTCCTGCCTATCATTTGTTCCCAAAATATGGAAGTAGATTTACATAATAGAATTCTGCTCAGTAGTACTGGACAGGTTGGAGGTTTTTCTTTCAGGTATTTCATTTGAATAAAGTCTATAATGTGACAAGTGGAAGATGGCACTGCCTTCCAAACTGCTAATTGGAGAACGAATTGTGGTGTAGGCATTAGGTAACATGGACTGAGCTTTGAAATCTATCATCACCTCTCGAGAAAAAAAAATCTTTTTTCAGCCTAGTTTCAAAAAACAGCTTTATTCGTCAATTCTGCTTATCCTTACAAATGAATCTTTTAATGACTTGTTTTTCTGGATTGTATATCTGCCAGAAGACAGAGAAAAACTATCCTGTTTTACAAAAAGGCAGAGTTCAACTTAACACCTTATCACCACAGCTACTGCAGGTAGGATTTTTAACACATTGAAGAAAGCCATATTTTTAAAAGTGCAATAGGTCCTCTGTTTGAATGACTTTCAGTAGGTACCTAAATCACTCAGGGTCTTTTTCATGTATGCCTGAAAGACCCTGAAAGCTGATGGGGAAAGATAGCTCATTCTTCTAGACACAGAGAAAATTCTGACATGAGCTCATAAATGTACAAATATTCTACAATGCATTACAAAATCCTCACAAATCATCTGGGTTCCATAAAAAATATGAAACGAAGGCTTGCTTGATTTGTTGGAAGAAGGCAAACGGAGAAACAAGAAATGCATTGTTGTAGCCAAAGGATTGCAAAAATACTGGGACAGATTTTATTCTAAAGAAATGTGTCCTTCCTTTTCCCTAAAAAAAGAAGAAAAAAAAAAAGAGGCGCTCTTATTTGAAACCACCAAATATGCAAGAAAAGTCTCTTCAAGGCAAGCTGCAAGGTGTGGGTGACGATGACAAGTGGAGCACCCAAAGGTCTGCAAAGAGGTGAGATACAGCTGCAGTCTGTAGCCAGGCTTGGTGGATCTCTGGCAAGCCCAGTCCTGAGAGCAGATAATGGACTGAATTGTACTCACTGGGAGGACAGGCAAGTACAGGAATCTCAGACCTCAAGGGCTTTCAAGTCCCAAGTGGACAAAGCCCCGAGAAAATGTGCCTGGATGCAGTGCTGGCCTTGCCTTGAGTGGGAGCTTGACCTCTACCTACAGACCTACACTTCCTCAAGGATCACAGCACACAAGTCAGCAACAGGGAAACTCAGTACGTTTCTGCCGCTGTGGATTCAAATGCCTGGTATTTACAAGAGGGATTGAATGATTTTGGTATCACTGTAAAATGCCACTTCTTCTTGCTGAAAATAAATGAGATTTTGATAAGCAGCGTTGGCAAAGTCTGCTCATTTCAGGTCTCCTGGGAGAGGTTCTCCCCAACAGTCTTGTCCTCCCCAAACTCAGTCCCTTGAAATCAATCCTTTACAGTCTCGTGGTTTTCCTCAAAGTACATTCAGCATCACTGGGAGTAGCAGGGTGCCTCCAAGCACCGCCCTTGTGGCTGTGGCTCTTTGCACCTGTTCTTTGCTGAACTCTGGAATGGAATACATAGCTTTGAACTGAACAGAGTATCTTGCATAACTAATACACATCTCTTCCCCTCTGCTTATTTCACAGAACACTTGCTTATTGCTTGCTTGGTTAGGAACCATGAAACCAAACAAAGTAGGTCTGGGACAGACCTCACGGGATCATCTCATCCATTACCCCTTCCCTAAGGCCTGCAGAGTTAATAACGGAACAACAAGCTTGCAAACTCCAGCTGCCAGGCTTTGAAAGTTTGGCTTCTCCTAAAGAAGTGCGCTGCTCTTGTCAACATGGGAGAATCTGCATGTGCTTGCTGATCTGTGCAGAGATTAATTTTAAAGCGTACATTGTGCTCAGACGGCCCAATGCTACCATTACATGCATCAGTAAGTTTCATATTATGCAACTACTAGAACTTATGTTCGAAGAAAGCACTTTTTTTGCTCATGACAAAAGGTAGTTGCTGTGGTCTAATTATAAAACTAAAGCTGTGAAAGATAGGTCCTTGTGCAGCATCATCTTCTGCCTATTCTGTTAAAAAGCATTTATTATATTGAGGAACGCATTGGTAATTTTCTGCACCTCTCTTTCATGTAGCACAGCTGATTTCTAAGACACATCTTCATTGGATTTGACTGCTCACTGAGTGTTAGCCATTATCAAATACTCCTTTCACTGCACAGTTTCTCTGCAGGTCATTCCCCGGAAGACATATCCATACATGAAAAACACTTGTCTTTCCTCTCTTCCTTGTTTCATTTAGTACTAATTCATGGTCATTCCTGCCTCTGTAAAGCTGAGTTTAGAGACATTATGTAACAAGGAGCCAGAGCGTGATCTTTTCCCTGGCAAGAAGGTTAATGTGTATTAAGTCTCATCACAGGAGGGTCAGAGCAGTCACAAAACTGCTCTAAACCAGAATGTGGGCACCGAAGTCCTGCGGTACATCAGCAGCTAAAGCAGCCTGACAGGCAACCTGCAATACACAAGGAGCCTGAGGCAGCTAATTCAGGTACCTCTATGCAGGGCCATGCATCAGAGCTGAGACAGATTAGCAGTGGAGCCTCAGGTTTTTAGCCAGGACAGCCTGCAATGAGACTGGAGTAGATGTGAGCTGTGTGGGTCTAAAGGAATGGTTGCTTGTCCCTTGCAGCCTGCTGTGTCCCAAAACTTACAGAAGAAGCACTTGACACTGAGGCAGGCAAAGGCACAGCCATAATTTCAGTGACTGAGGAGGGACTGGGCACAACAGCATCTCTACCCACAGTTCAGCTGCAATGTACTTTGGATCTTTCTCAGCCATATTTGACTCTCTTGAGGTGGCTGATTGTTGCTCTGCTTCTGTCATTTCCAGCACATAACATTGAGTACTTCTTCCATGCTTTTTCAAGTCTGCAAAATTCTTCTGCAGTCCCTCCACTTGTGTCAGATTCTGGTGAAAACAGTGGCTTCTCTTTTTTGCCTGTTATGAATAATGATGGTTTGCTGACTCATAACATGCCCAAAACTTTTTATTACAAATGAAAGTTTGCTTTGAAAGCATCCATCCAAATAAAAATTGCAGCACGATTAACACACTATACCATTCCACAAGTTTAAATGCCCAGTCTCAAGCTGTCAATCACTAGAAAAATTCTTCAGGGACTGTTCTACAAAAATTGAGGGATAGTAGAAGGTATGGAGAAATGCACAGAGTACAAGAAGAAAACCACTGGTAATGTAGTATGCATTTCCGTACGTAAAGGCAATGTTAGCTTTCACCACAAATGAAGGATATTCCTAATTTCCCAGTGAATGTCACTCTCTAATCTTTTCTTTCTTCTTATAAGATTAGAATGCAAACCTATCCTGAATGAGATAATCCTCAGCCCTGGCCTAAAGTGCAAGCAAGTCTAAGATCTAAATTTAGTAAAAGAGCTGTAGTATACCAAGATGTGTTCAGGATCAGCAAATGTTCTTTACAAAAGCTGTCTTCAAACAAGAAATCATGATTTCCAGCCAGTAAAATCTTTCACACAAGTGCAACTTGAAAAGAGTATATAGTAGTGACACAACAGAGCCACAGAAATAGCCCAAGTAGCAAAATCCATATCATTTCCATGGAAATAGTTGCAATTTATCAGAAAAAGTCCTGCATTTTGCTGAAACCTATCTGCTCATTTGTGTGAACTGATAAGTATGATTTTAGCAGGTTAATCATTCTACACAGCAAGGGTAGTTGAGAGCACTTCATTGCCAGAGCTGTTTACTCCTGTGTCTACGTTGTATTTTGAGCCACATGACTTCTTTCACAGATGTGCACTTTATGACTTCAAATGATATCTTGTTTTAAATCTCCTCCAAAAAAAAGTTAAAATTTTAAATGATAAACAAAGAATACTGTTATATTTACAGTAAGTTTCTTTCATGAATGCTTAAGGTTAACTTTAAAGTCTATAAACTAGGCTTAGACTCTAGGTCCAAGCATGTGATGGAGAAAGATTAAGGAAAAATAACTTTTAGCAGTCCTCACTGTGAGCACACTACCAGCCTTGAAAGCAATAAAGAAGCAATGGAAAGCCTCACAGGCTACAAAGCAAAGATCAACAGTTTGATGAAAAAGTTAATACACATTCCTTCCTAAGATTCTGTATATAAGATGTAAATTGGGAGCTACTCTGTGAACCTGCAAAGAAAACTTATACTGCTTTATCTGGAAGCCAAGATTTATTTTGATGCTGATAGTGGAAGTTTTTGTAATAGCTTCTAGCTGACTGCAATGTAAGAAAACAGCATTTTCTTTAGTCTTTGCTACAGCTGAACTAACTGCATGTTGTGTACACAGACCATTTTTCTGAGATGAAAAGGGTGTGTGCAGCATTGTCTCCCTTCCTTTCTTACCCCGCTCCCCGCATTACAAGGCGATGTAAATTCAGTCACACCCTTGATTACTGTGGATGGAATACTGCAGACAAGGAGGTGTGAGACAACAAAAAATGAAGCTGTGAGTGATACAGTAATAAACGAAAGAGCATTGCAGAGGCACAACTTCTCAGGTAAGAGATTAAAAGGGAAACAGAAGCCGCCTTTCCTTGCAATCTGCCATGGCAAGAATACTTAAATAGTTGGTTGCGAACAAGGTTGTGATTTGGAAGTGCAAGACCTAATGAAAAAGGAGACTGATCATAAGCAGTGTGGATAGTGAAGACGTATTGAGCAAGTTCCTCTTGTCACATGACTTTTCAGTGAATTTGTGAACAAGAGCCTGCTCAGCTCTACTTTTTAGTATATTATTTTGTTACGCTGTGTTATTTTAATCTAGGGAAACTTGATGCTGTGTTAGTAGTGTGCCTTTCAGGACCACAATAGCACTGTTCCAGTTAGATCAAAAAGGTATATTTTTCAGAAGTAGCAAAATCTAATTTGCCACAAAATTCAATAGGAATGTGAAACCAGTTCCTATAAAACACCTTGAGTAATTTTCCTTTGTAAAACTGCAATACAGCCTAATCCTCAGCAGCCACAAGTCCCATGCTCTGCAAGGTTTTTGATTTCTGGAGTTTCTCTGGGCCTGAGCTAAAGGAGTGGCAACAAGAATCTTTCCATTGATTTGACTGAGATCTTTCTCCATCCCTGGGATCATCTCCCAGAGGACCATCTGTAATAAACACAGCATTTGGACACTCTATCAAATACAGAAACCTCCAGTTTGATGAGAATTTCTGTCAGAATCTCATGGTGACCTCTGAGACTCATGTGCAGTGCTCGGCACTTAAAAGACTTATAAAAAATCTAGCTAGAACAAATACGGATTTAGAAACTTTGATGAGAAAAAGGAGTAGGGAATTATCTATGCGTTAGCTGGAATATGTGGAAACATTCGCAATATAACTATGCCAGAATCATCTACAGGGATGAGCTCCTGCAAAATAGTTAAACTGTTGTGTCTAAATCACTCAGGTAGCTCTGAAATAAGTGTCACCTATCATGCATAAATAACAATTGGAAGCCCCATGGAGTCAGAGTAAAGAGATAGCCAGAGTGTGTTCTGGGATTAAATATAATGTGTTGATTCAAGGCACTCATTGCACAGCAATTAACCTAGAGGGTTATCAGCAGTGATTTGCTCTGATACCCTGTCATGCAGAATTGCATGCTGCTCCACAAAACAGTACCAAAGCATCCCTTACACTCAGTCAAATAAGCTTAGCACCAGCCAAAAAAGTCCCAAGGTTATTTTCCACAGCAGGGAAGAAACTGATCCCATCATTTTATATTCTTGAGGAATTAGGTTTAAAAGAATATCATCAGCACTGGATAAGAAAATGGAAATATCAGGCAGAAAGGTAGTTGTAACTGGACTGAATAAGAAATTATTACATGGACTGGAAGACAGAATGGGACTCTCCAACCCGTAAAAAACAGGAGAGAGAACTGTACTTGGATAAATAACTCAGCCTTGCTGTTCACTCTTCAATAGTCATTCTGCATGACCATCTGGAAATTCCTCTGTGGTAATTCCTTTTTAACAGTTCTATAATCACATCTTAATTTGTCATTTCTTAGAAGGATTGAAAGAAATGTTTTGCCTCTGCCAGCCCCATCTGTGCCTGTGCACATGCAGACCACAAACAGGCAAGGCACGTGCAAAGCCTGGGGACAGCCTCACCCCAGCCTGCCAAAGCCACCACTGTCCAAAGGAAACTCTCTTTGAGAGGCTGCTTGCTGCACCTACGATCTCTTACCAGACTCTTTCCATATTAGCAGTGGTGTAACTTTGAGAAAACAGCCCTCAGCATCAGAGAATCCCAAGCCTTGGAGACACTTCAGAGATTGTCCAGCCCTCGGGCAGAACAAGTCCGTTCAGTTATCCTGAGGGCGCTTTACCTCAAAATCAGGTTTGAGATAGTTTGGTGGAGATCTCCAGTCAGGCAGAATTCTTCAAGAGCTACAGCCTTACCAGCAGAATATTTTCTTAATGCTTAGCTTGATGTTTTGGTTTTTTTTATCTCCGCTATTAGAGTCTCATTATTTCTTCTTGTATCCACTCTGAACATGGAGAGCAGATTTATTGCCTTCCTTACTGCAGCAGTCTTTTGTCTACTTGGAAAGATGTTCTCCATCATGTTCTCTCCTTTAGACTAAATAATCCAATCTTTTCTCTCCTCCACACTAAATGAACCCTTTCCTTTCAGAAAAATCCCAACAAAATGAAAGGTGTTTTGCTTTGAAGTGTCTTAATTGAATACAAAAATTATTGATGCAAGGAGCATTTTTAAACTGGAAGTTCAGATGTTTCAGCTGATAAAATTCTTAGGTTCAGTGCCTCAGACAAAATTTCAGGTATTTTTACTACACTAAAAGAACTAAAAGGATATGCCCACAAAACATTCTGGTATCAGCAGATCGATAGCATTTTTCACAAAGATATTTGCTATGAATACTTCTCTCAGCTCTGTCTCTTATCACTTTGATCCAAACTGAGCAAAGTCTCTTAAGAACATGCATAACTTTAAAAGTGTGAACAGCCGCACCATAAACAGAATCTGACTTAGAAATAATGTGTTTTCTTAAAATTCTTTCTCTAGGAAGGCAATGATTGCAGTTATAAATGATCCCTACTGTAGAACCTCCATATCTTAGAATTGTGCCCATCATTTGAGAGATGATCTCCTTAAAAATATGTATTTAAGCATTTTTAAGATGTATGGTCCAGCACAGCTGCAAGAGGGAATGGAAGAGATGTGGCTTATTTTGAACTGATTTCTTTCTGTACTAGAAAGAAGAGAAGAGTACGTGCAAAGTGCAATGACTTGCACACAGGAGGATTATATCATACTGCATTATACCAAACCTCTATGTTTCCCATTGACTTCAGGGGGCAGTCAGCAAGAGAACACCAATATTTTCCAGCAGGGTGGCGTGGGTGTTATACCACACTTCCCTCCAATTACTTATGGAGGCTGCAGTCACAGTGTGTGGAATGGATGGATCATAACAGACTTTCCTTCCACTGCTGCAAGGCCCTGATGCACGCACTCCTCCCCTTCATAACAAGCATCACTGGCAATTACCTACGTCAGATTTCTGTTAAGAATGTCACAAATATACCTCCTGTCCCAATATTTCCCTAATTTATCTGATACTAAGTTTGCCGCTTTCATAGTTCATTCCTAACCACTCTAATTAAACTTATTGATTGCTTCAGAGGAAGGATGTGTAGGGAATGGGAATGCTTTTTACCTTACTTCTACCTCCCAACTCTGTGAACAGCTGCTCCTCAGAAACAAACTTACCCTTTTAAATAGTTGCATAAAATTTGGGTCGGGTATGGCCTAGAGATATTAGTTAACTGTGGAACAGCGCATGCTTTGGGAACCTGTATTCCTGGGATCCCACAGTCAAGGGGGACATGCTGGCAGGCTGTACAGAAGGAACTAGTTGGCAGCTCAGCGGAGATATCTGGGCTGCTATAGACTTGTCAGAAGTTACAAAACCCATCCAGGGATTTGGAACTTCTCTGAGGATCGGCTCAGACCAAGCCATACTTTGTCACAGGCAAACAGGAGGACCAAACACATACACAAAGTATATTTTCTTGAGTCTTCTCCCTTTCCTTCTACCTTCTCAGGGAGTTCTGATGAATGTTGCATGTGCATCAACATAAGCACACTCTCTTTGCATGTTCCCCTCAGTCAAAGTCCTATCCTGGCTGGGAATACTTCCAGACCCTCTCTGTCACCTGCATCGTGGCTGCACCTCACTTTTGAGTCCTGCCCCAGCTGCCAGCACCCTCCCGAGGCGTGGGTCAGAACAGCTGGGCTGTCCTGGCATGGCAGAGCTGAGCCACTGAGTTGGACACAACACAGGGGGCCAGCACAACCCCCAGCTTCTAATTAGTCACTACCAAAATACATGGTGACAAGACATATTAGTACTTTGATAAACTCCTATGGGTGGGGAAAAAAGATGGCCAGTCAGGAGAAGAAAAACCTTTCGCTTGGAAATGTAAAGTCCAAAGCAGAAATAATGTATTTCAATGATCATATATCCCAGTTTAAATCTAATGTATCCTCCTTGAAAGACTTGCAGTTTAACACTGAGCTATATTCTTTCATATTCTTTGACATAATAAAATACATATATTTATGTACGGCTGTAAAACTGTATTATTTTTAAAAGTTATTTCATTGAAGTGGTTGACCTTTTTATGTTTCATGGATACATTTCCTATACAGTGATAGAAAAACCGACTGTAAGCCACTTTATGTTAAAGTATATGCCCATTTAAATATTATAACATAGATGATTAGAGATCCCTATGCAATATTTGAGGTTTTAGAGATAAAGAAATGGTCCATAAAAAAAAATCAATAATATCAACCTTCTACTTAGAATTCTCCTGTTATTTGTTTGGACTTATATTTGATTTTATTGTTTTTAATTTTATACTCCTGGGTTTTAAAATGTTCAGCAATTATCTGATTTGTAGCTACAATTGTAGTATGTTTACTTGTAAAATGTCTTTCAAATTAAGATCATTATTTGTACTTTTAGATTTTCCCTTAACTTTGCAACTGAACATTTCCAGCTCAACAAGAAGTAGCAGTATTTTTTACATTCCAAATGGTTCTAATACCAAAGAATTTTTCTGATTTAATGGCTGGTTTTGCAGGATAGAAAAAATACCAATAATTCTCAACAAGCAGAAAATCAACAGCTATCGTTTTTCAAATGGGATTTCTGTAGCTCTGTCAAGTGTCTCATATTGTAAAAAGGAAAGGCAATTCAATCCTGCATCTGATTTTGCCTCCAGAGGCAAGAGCTTGACGCATCTTTTTCTGGAACCCAAAATACCAAATAATGTGAAGCTCAAAGGCGGTTGAGAGCCTCAAACACAAGACTTAAATGTCAGGAGCACCCGAATCACTTGGGCCAAAGTATTCAATAACATATTTAGTGCTTAAGAGCTACTACCACCTTTAGATGCTTTCCATCAATGTCCAGGGATGGAGCACCCACTGCTTCTCTGAGACACCAGTTCCAGTGCTTCACCACCCCCATGGTAACAAATTTCTTCCTAATATCCAATCTAAACCTCCTCTCTGTCAGGTGAAAGCCATTTCTCCTTGTCTTATCACTACATGCCACAGTAGAAAGTCCCTCTCCAGCTTTCTTGCAGGCCCCTTTTAGGTACTGAAAGGACACCATCTGGGCTAGCTCTTTCCAAGTTTTATCTTCCCTTGCCCATGAGCAAGGAAAAAACAGACTTATGCCTAAAATTTCAGGACAGCCAGGGCAGCGGAAAATCTCTGGGGAGGTCGATGGGTACGTCTTCCTAGCTTGGTTAGCTGGGTGGGTTTTCACCACACAAAAGTGTGAGCTCTTGAGCTGAGTTAGATGTGCATGAGCGTGCACATCTGCATGCTCAGTGGACATTTTGTAATCCACGGTAAAAGGCAACAGTTAGGTGAAATAATTTAAGCACGAGCTCCCAGCATTTTAGTTTCTCACTCAAGCTCCCATCTGGGTGCTCAGGGTGTGATTGACATTCACTGCACACGGCAGCTGCCGTGGCTCCTCTGAAAGCAGTGCTGAGTAAGGAACGCGGCTGTGCACATTACCAGAGTTTCAGTGTGGTTGGAGCCCTCACGCCACAGCCAGCAGGGATCACACAGGAATTTTTCTATACCTGAGAAACTGCTCATTGAACACGTCCTGTGACTGTTTTTAATTCCCAGGGGAAGCTGCAAAGTTACAGTGAACTCAATACCACAACAGTTTTGGTTTAGAGAAAGATAGTTGGGAATCCTCTCAGCCTTGTCCTGAAGCAAAATTAATTTAGAAAAGGGATTGCTACTGAAGAACAGTGGAAATTTTCAGCCAAAACTCAGGCTACAGCTGCATCCCCTGGTGATCTTCCCTGCTCTCGGTGATGTCAGCTCAGACCTGCAGGCTCAGCTTACCTGAACAGCTAAAGTGAGGGATGGACTGCTCTACATCATGGCTGTGTCACAGCTGCCTTAGCAATCTGCAAAGCAGTCAAGACTGATGAACATGACCCACATTCCTTTCTCAGTTCCCTTGGGTGGCTACAGGGCTGGTTTTTTTTTTATTTTCCTGACAGCTGTATCAGGTATTGGGCAGCCCTGATGGTTTTTTTCTAAGTAAACCTAATCTGTGCTTCTTGGAAGTTTTTAAAAGGTCAAAGACAAGGCATTGAATTCCCTGGCCACTGACAGAAGGATCCTCACACAAAATTTGACTGCAATGACTCTTCAGAGGAAACAAGAGTGACGGCCTGAAAAGAACATATGAGAGGACCACACTGTGTGTTTTGCTCTCTGTGCTTCACAGGACAGCTGGAGAGGCCAGGAAAGCTCCAATACACCAAATAAAGATGTGCTGGGGAGGAATGAGAGGCAGGCAAAGACAAGGTGGTACCAAGTGCTGCAATTGAAGGCAAGACACCTGAGGTGTTGGAAGAACTCCTTTGGTTTAACACCTTGAGAAATACAGGCTGGTGTAAGTTCAGGCAAAAGGAAGAAGAAAGTTTATTCGGGGAAGATGCTGTACATTTGTTTACGTCCACAGAGGATGCATGAGCAGACTTCACACTAACTTGCCCAGAAGGCCTCCTCTAACCATGAACTCAGTCTGTCTCCCACATATTTGCCTATTCCTACGTCTTGCTTATTCTAGAGAAGCAGTGAAATTCTCGGCGCAATCAGACATACACTCCCCCCTGCCAAAAAAAAAAAAAAAAAAAAGAAAATCCCCAAACCCTCTGCTTTTAAATAGTTTTTGTAGTGTAGATTGATGAAATGTTCTGTACTCCCCCCACACACCACCTTCTGACATGCATCCATTGGCTTGACAAAGCAGGTAGTCACACACACTCCACATGAATGCACCCGTGGCCAGGTTGCCTTGGAAACCTTCACTGCTACCTAATATTGTTATAATTGGCAAGAAAATATAGGTTTTCTCCAATGATTCGCAGCATGTTTCCATTTTACATAAATGTAAGCTTTCCATATGCAGCTTTCTGAAGGTTTACTTCGTTTTTCCCCCAGAAATTTTAGACACATTTTCTCCCTAGAAAAATTAAACTGTTGTTTAAATGTTAGAAACGGTGTTGTATCTGTACAGGGGGCCATACAGCAATTCCAGCTTTCCCGTGTCTGTCGAGAGGGACTTCTGTCATTCAGGAAAAGGAGCCCTGTGGTTCTCCCTGCTACATTTAATTCCATGCACAGCTCTGAAGTTCGAACAGGTCAGCCCAAGTGCCCCCACACAACTCTGCTCAGGCTGCACGCTCTCCACACAACACCACCTACCTTGTCCAGCATGACTAGCGGAAACCCTGAGTAGATTTTACTATGTCAACCCTTCCAGCACAGATGAGGATTGTTATGGGATGTACTCACCGAACACATAGCCTCAAGGGAGCATTTGGAGAAGAACCTGAGGTGCTGCCCTAAAGGAGGGTTACATAAAAGATGCGTGTGTGTCCACATTGCATGTACTTACCAGAAAGAGATAAATGAACTCTTGGTACTGTGCTTCTTAGGAGATCAGCAGCCTGCAGTTACTCCTCCAGCCCAAAGCCCAGTTTGGGGCAGATGGAAAGTGCAAATTCTGGTTTTCTGATGAACAGTTTTGCCTAGGAAGGAGAAAGGGAAACATCAGAAATGATGGAGCACTGCTTGCCAGTGGGTTCAAAAAGAAATGTCTGGAGGTGGCACGTGAAAAGGGCAAAACCTAAAGTAGTAACCCTCAAATGCGCAACCTGAAACACTTGGTGGACATTGAGCTGAATTCTTTAAGTCAGGCTGAAGAGACATTTTCCTCGGAAAAGAAGAGTGAACTATTTCCCATTAGCCCAGACCAAATGCTGTGCCTCTCCACAGTAACTGCAACACCCTGTTTCACCATGATGTAATCCTTTGACTCTGAAGTCCCACAACTCCTTAAAAATCTCCTCCAAAACCAGTGTGGTGACCCACAGGCAAGTCCTGGGATTGGTGTAGGCTCTTTCTTCAGCTGCAGGGACTACTCTGAGGACCCTTTCCTGGGGCTGCTTCCTCAGCTGGGTGTCCAGCTCAAGCAGGGGCTGCCACAGCAGAATCAAGGGGATTCTGATCCTGTCATCCTGCTCTGGAAAAAACAGTGAAACAAACTTTAGCTGATACCAAGCTGCATAAGAGAAAGAGTTTTGGTAAAACTGAAGCAACATAAGTCTCTGACATATGACTTTAGGTTGCCAAGTTAAAATTGCAGTAAATCAACTGTAGCAAGATCAGAAACTATGGGTTTTCCGTGTATTTTGGAGGAAAAGACAAGAGCTTCTTTCCTGTGCTTGTGTGGTACAGCTGTTCTTTGGCTTTAGTTACAGTCTCAAACAAATCTCTTGAAACAGAAATGACGTTTTTTTAAATGTAAAAGCATTGACTTGTATTTTAGCAAAAGCAAAAAGCTCAAGCCAATTCATTTCAACATTTTTAAAATTACATCTGCATGGTTTTTGGAGTATATGCTTCCAGCAAATGTGTGCTTTAGTCAAATGCAATTAAGTGTTGATGCAAGTCATTGATGGCTTTTTTTTCTATTTGCACCATGTCAGTAGATTTCAGGGGATGCAGTAATTACCTTAACTCTGTTCAAAAGAGCTGCAGAGTTGTTTCCAAAAAGAGCCCAAAGGCTAATTTTTAAATGCTCAGCATACACATTTAGAATGGTATTCTTCAAAGTGTCTCAGGGAGAGGTGGCAATATGAATGCTAGGTTTTGAAAAGGACTCAAAACTCTCGGTGAGATACTCACTTTCCAGCATTTTCACTCTTCAAAACACCTGAGTATTTGACTTCCAGATCAGCATTGGCAAATTTGGCAAGTCTGCCTTGAAAACTTTGGGTTTGATCCATCAGAGCTGCTTCAGTACAAAATCAGCTAAACTACTGGATCTGCATTTGAGATCACGAGAAGCTTAGCAAGAAAGATAGCAAGTAAAATGAAAAAAAAAAAAAAGTTAATAACTCACTAGGTGTCACTTGGCATTCATCCTCTCTAAATATCACACTGTTTATTAGGGTGTCTGCCTAACACTTCAAACCCAACATCACATATCAATGCATGAGCTATTCTTGCAAGTGCTCTGAAGTATAGTGAGCATATTCAGGTTGAAAGAAAAGCAGTCTAAAAGAAACATCATGTAAAACTTGCACTATTCCTGGCAAAACACCTCTTTTGCCCATCCTGCTTTTAATTTTGATGTGTCTCCAAGATTCCCAACTTTGCAAGCAGAAATAAACCCCAAAAGGTAAAATGCCAAAGGTGAGAGTTCTCCAAAGCACCCAGGCTTATGAGACTGGAAATTAAATTCTTCTGTGGAGAAATAGGGCACTGTCCCCAAAAAGGTTGGATTTTTTTAGACAGAGGGCTTTTAAATCAAACTCTTCTTTAACACAGACTAGCAGAAATTGAACTAAAACCTAATTTTCCAACCCTAAAAGGCTTTTTTAACAGCATCTGATCCAAATGGACAGTCACATGACATTTCAAAACATTTTGTACCATCTTATATTTTCAATTTTTAAGACCAGAACAACACGATTCTGTTCACATAAAGACTTCTAGATGTATGGATTTTACAAAATTTGTTGGAAATTCCTTGCGCTATGGAGATTAGATAGCTTTGCTGTAATCTCAGACACTATTCTTAACATTCTTATTGATTTGAAGTACTGATGATGTGGCCTGGTAAAACCTGAAAGAAATTATGATAGTTGGGATGTATTTTTTCCTGCTGAAAATGTCAATGCTTAACTTATTAGTAAATTTCTCTTATGCTTCTATGACTTTGCCTGGAGCTGCTGCATTGTTGTTTAGAGGCATGGAATTTTTCTTCCTTCAACTTTCTCTGTTCTCATACTCCTCACCTTTCTGATCAGAGCAAAATGCTGGGCAGATGATACACAGCAGAATGAAAACATTCTGATGGGCAGCTGTTTCCTTAAATAATATTGTTTTAGGAAACATGCCAGTTTAGATAGAAACCATCTGACGTGGAAAAGAATACTGAGCTTTTTACTGCTGCCTTTTTTTGGGTCTCAGTTTCCTATTTTTTCCCCACTTTTATAAGACAGCCCATCATTTTGAGTCCTGCACCTCATAATATACACAACATATTTTTATTTATTGTTCTCCTTCAACTCCATAATCACATCAATGATTCCAATGTGGCTGCTCCACTAACCTGCACCTAAAGTTGTACTCAGCAAACAAAAAGAGCCATTTCAGTGAGATAGCATTTGGGAAGCAGGACACTTGCCCTGACCTGTTGTAAATAGCTAGAGAAATGTCCTATTACACTCACAAATACCATAACACAGATTACAGCTGCGAAAATACAAAGATGTGATGCACCCTTCATCCCCCCTTCCCCTCTTCTGTAGCAAAAGCTATCGAACTGCTAACCTGGGCTGGCTGTGTGCCGCAGCAATTGCAGCAGGAAAGCAGCACCTGGCTGCAGCAGCTTCTACGTGATGGGAAGCAGAGGAAGGTTTGATACTCAGCAGATGGCACAGATGGGCACCGTGCCAGCCCAGGGGCACTACCTGGTGCGCCTGCAGGATCGCTTGCTGCATGTGTTAACGAGCTGGGGGGGAGAGACAGCTTTGTTTTGCTCTCCTTTCTCTCCCTCCTTTATGTGATTTTTGCTTTTAGCCACCAGACAACAGCAGTGCTCTTCTCCAGAGTGTGAAAGATTCAGCAATAAAAGGAGCCTGGGAAGGAAAAAAAAAAGAAGAGGAGGAGGAATCTGTTGTTTTTCTGTAACAACTGGTCAGCTCGAACCTCCAACCTCTCAGCCGCCCATGACTGCTAATAACCCTGTTTGCTCAGAGGAAGACCACAGTGGGGCTTTTGGACCACAAACTGGGCTGGCACCGTGTGAGTGTGTAAAGAAGCAGCATTTATCATTGCCATGATTTTCTTGCTTTCCCCCACGCTTGTAAGAGGATAACAAGGAACTCAGAGGCAGCACAGCTGGCTTGAGAGATGTCTCTGCATGAGCAAAGGAATGGCTCTGTTCCAAGAGCAGGCACAACTTATTTCTCCCAATCTATGAATAAGTGCTATGGTAATGGAAAACTAGCATTTACCTTTGCATCTTCTCCCTTTGTTTTGTTTCAGGACTTTGCCTTCCCATATGTTCCATGATGCACATCTGGAGCACATTCTCAGGACAGTATGGTCTGAAGGGCAGAGAAGTAGGTAAGTAGGTAGTTTTTTTTTTTGTTTTTTTTTGTTTTTTTTTTGTTTTGTTTTGTTTTGTTCCATCCATAAATTTATATTTAGGCTTTCCCAAGCTAGGGCTGAACGTAGGCCTGGGCATTCATTCTACCAATGTGTCAGCCAAAATGTAGGGCTCTAGTATCTGCAGTCAAATAGTTGTGGAAAAATCTCTTGTGTGCATTTTGAAAATGAGGAATTCTTGGAAAACCATCAATTAAAAAAAATCCTTATAGATTTCTTGGGTAAATCTGACGTGAATTTTAGAGACAACAACTGACATCCATCACCCCCAAACTGAACATGTGAAGAAAAATTGAGTAAATCTTTTCTCCTCCTCATTGATGTGGTTCAATGTAGCATTTTTCTTTACCCTTTTTGTCAGCCATAATGTAGGACACCAACAAAACTACCTTCTACTCGATACAGCTCAGCAAGAGTAAATCTTTTCTCTTGGGAAGGTTTGCAGCAAAGCAATAGAGAATTTTAGCACAAGTCTAAGCTAAATTGACTCAAGCTGCCTCAGAGACATTTACCTAAATCACCCTTCTTGTAGTGGAGGCACAACTATCCTTCATTTTCACAAGCACTAAAAAGAAAACAGAACCTTTGAATTCATTTCTTCACCAATAAAGAGATGTTGGAAAGAAAACTTAAGTTAACCACTTGAAAAATACTTTCCTAGTGCTATAATTCAAAATAACAATGAAAGAAAGGAAGAGGGAAGAAAAAGGAGAAGAAGGGTTTTATATTAAATTGCATTAACCAATAATCTAATAATCAGCCAATTGAATTTCTTTGTGAATAAACCCTGCTATACAGTGGCACTCGACATGCAGTAGCTCAATACTTTGTAGTAACCGGGCCTTTGCCCTCTCATTATAAAATAAAACATATGGTATTTTAATATAAAGGATAATGTCAGGTTTGATAATATGAGGTAATTAGTAGCTGTGTTCTAGTACTGTGAGAGCATCACTCAGGTTTCCTCTCTTGATAAAAAGTAAATTCTTTTTGTCACACACTCATTGTTTCAAGACTTTTGTGACAAAAATGATACAGACATTAAGTCAGAGGCATGAAAGATTATTCATGTTCAACTTTAAAATCAGGCACATCCAAAATATTATCTTTCAATTTGCATTTCTTTTGATCCACTAGGCTTGAGTGGAGACAAGAGAGGAAATTAAGTCAAAGACAATTCCCTTCCAATTAAACTCTTGTACAGACAGAAGGATTAACCCTCTCCCCTGTTCTACCCAGGCTGCAGCTCCTGAGGGGAGCACTGAGAAATGGCAAATTGCGCACACAGCCTTATGGAGAGGGGGTCTCTCCCATGGCTGTGGCTCCAATCCTGCCTGCTGGATGCAGGTCACCAGTGCTGAATTCCTCCGGAGCAGCATGGGATACTCCTTGCCCTGGCATACAACCCACTTGTGCTCGAAATGCCCCTGACACACAGCAGTGGGGCATGGGAAGTTATTCCAGAGCTCAGCTATTGTGGGCTTCACCCTGAGCTTTTCTGAAGGGGGAATCAGGGAAGGGGAAAGGAACCTCTTCAACTGCATCCCTTTGGGTGGGAGCTTTTGGAGCACCTGCCAGTGCCAGCAGGCTGTGCGGTAAGGGACTCTGAGCCTTCTGTTCAGCCCCCCATCCAGCACCCAGCCTTGCTACATCGTATATTACCTGATTTAATTTTGGGACTTGAAGATGGGGGCCGTTTGTTGACAGAGACATCTGTGCAGTGTGTGACTTGGTCATCTTTGGCAAAATAATACATGGTCTTCTGCTAGAACAAGAAGGGGTTAAGCTGTCTATGCAGCTGATGCATGGTAGGATTTAAAACTGTCAGCAGTAAAACCCACATCATTCACATCTCTATGTGCATTAGGATTTAAATATGGATGCCAAAAATGAAAATACAGCTTACTGAAGAAAAGAAGAACACATTTCCTAGTACAGATAAATTTTCCCATTTCTGGAAGAAATTGAGAGAATTAGCAGCACCTGCAAAGGCAGAAAACAAGAAAAGTAAAAGAATCATGGATAATTAATACTCAGAAGGCAAAGACATCTTTCATAGAAAAACATAATGGGCCAGAAATTCATCTGCTGTACATTTGCTGATTTACATCAGCCAAAGAATGTGTTCCAGTAGGATTTAACATTCTTCTTATGTTACCTGGGAGATAAATGATTCAAAATACAGAGAGAACTTAGCATTCATTATCTGTCATCTTTTGTTGATTAATAATTTCAGGTGTTGCTACTATTATTTAATATAGACAATCATTACACACTAAATTAAGATACAACAAAACATTAAATACAGTGAAGCATTACTTAAGCATGATCTCTTAAAACCTAAGCAAATGAAGCAAATAAATTTTAAAGGTCATTTAGGGGAGCTAAAGTTGTAAGAATGAAATTACCAAATTATCTGCTTCTAGGATAGCTACTGGACAGGGTGGAGGTAGAGACAGGGCTTCCAGTTTTGCTCTCACACATGACCCTGAAACACTCTGCTGGGGTGAGAACATCCTATTATGTTCTTACTCTTTAGGTGGAACAGCATGATTCTAGCCCTGGTTTCCTAACTGCGTGTGTCTGCATGGTTGCACTGTGCCTGTCTGAAAGGTTCCTCTTAACAGCATTTGAGTTGCTTGCCTCATTTCAACTGAGTTGGAAGGGAGGGTAGAAACCTCTCAGATGAATTGGAGCAAACTGTGAAAATTGGGGCTGAGTAGAAGAGTTCAGCAATTCCCCGTGCTCTGCCAAGCAACTGGGTAGCTGCTGGCAGCTTAGCATGAGCCTCAAAATTCACCATTTCCTTCCCGGGAAACCATTTGCAGTGAGATGGAATTAGGGACAGGAAGATGAGGACAGGGCAAAAAAGAGTTAGGCAGATGAGGAACAAGTGGAGCAAGTGGCAGGAGGAGAGTGAGAGGTGATGGGGAGGATCCCCTTTAGCACTGAGAAACCTTAAGAGCCTGGCAAATAAAGAAACTAATGCTTGAGGTTTTGGGGAAAACATATCTAATTAACTGGAAACATTCTTCTCTATGCCATTTTCCTTAGCAGGACAATTGTCTGCAAAAGACACAGCCACGGGATGGTGAATTTTGCTTGGGTTATCCAAACTTTAGTGCCATGATAACTGCTGGAATATTAGCCCCCAGCCTTGCATTGCTTCCCCATTCCGAAACAGCCACACCCCACACACCACAGAAGATCTCTGCAACAAAGGAAAATGCTTAACATTAAGAAATGTAAAGTCCTGGATCAATCTTACAACAGATTGCAATGCATGTGCACACGCCAATAAGTATAAACACAATGAACTAAAATCAGTGTAACCAAACAATCACATTTTCCTGCTTTCTGAGCTGAACCATGAAGATCCATTTGAATCTAAGAAATATGGAGCTCTGGCCATAGGAAGAAGAAGAGGACTTCTACTTACCCCAAAGTGTAATGCCAAAGTTTTTGGGGGAGACTAAGCAGTCGTCAGCCTTTCTCTTTCCCCATCAAGTGTGCTAGACACAAACAAATACCATTGCAGATATTCAGAGCAGTATACAGCAGATTTGAAAAACTCAGAAGGTACATGGGATCTAATTCCTGCGCAAAAAACTATGCCTGCCCTAGCCAGCAGGGAAAGCTGAATGTAAAGCTAATTAGGGATAATATAAAATAGCTTCTACCTGTGAACAGCAGGAAAATATGTACTGCAAGTAAAGCTGCACGACTAATTGATTTTAGAGGTTTGTTGGCAGTCTGAAAACCAAACACTCCCAACAGGTAGGTTTTGAGTTCAACAGAGCTAATGTATCCTATGACCCAAGAAGCTCCACTGTGTGGCTTCCCCAAAGTCTAACGCAGCATGAATTTGGAAGGCCTTCCCTCAGCAGGGCAGTTGTTTTCCATCTGGATGCCTATTTTCATAAAATTCACAGGAGCACGCGTGAGACTTTTGGGTTGCATCCAGGCACTGGGTTTAATTGTAATTAAGTGGGGACAGACACAAGCGTACATGCACACAGATGTGTGACAAGAGGGGGCAACAAATGCCACTCTCTCTCTTTCTCTGGATCCAGACTGTATTTTTTGTAGGAGAAGACAAAACCAGACCACTATTTTGTCAGCCAGTCACAGATATTAAGCTTGTGCACCCCACACTGCTGAGCAGTATTTGGGCAAGAAAACTCTTCCCCATTCACCCATGCGAAAATTTATCTCCTACAATAAGGTGGAATTACCTTATGAAAAAAACTATCCCAACTTTACCCCATTATATCCCCTCTTGTACCTCCCAAACAAGATTGCTTTCTCTTTGGAAGAATAAATGAAGGATTCAGGTGAAGGGAAAATTGGGAATCCTTGCCTCTAAACTTTCAACAAATCATCAGTGAATAATAAGCAGGTCCCTTTCCCTTCCCAGCACAGCAGATGTGGACACTGACAGAAAACAAACTGATTGTGTCAACATATTCTGGGAAAATTTCCCAAATACTGGGCTGCTTTGGTGGTCCAGCAGTCAGAAAACAAACAAACAAAAAAACCCCTCACAACAAAACAACAAACCAAAAAGAAATAAAAATAGCCCTTTTCAAAAACAGAGACAATGAGGGGAAACAGGACTTCTTTTTTCTCCCCAAAAAGCACTATGAAACAGCCCTTCTGTTCATTTATCTTAGTACGAGCAGAGCTGCTTCCTAAAACATCTCATCTCCAGTTAGTACAGCATTTGTTGTAATAGCAAATTTCCACAGCAAGACAATGTTACAAGAGCTGTTGAGACAGACACACACATAAACACGAAAATACAAAACACTCTGACTTGCTCATTACAGGAGAAAGCTGCAGCATGGGCAGCTGCCAGACAGTGACCAGTGTTCAGCTGCTCTTGTCCAAACTGCAAACTTGCAGGACAATGCACTCAAGAACCCTCTTTTGGGACAATTCCTGCTCAGAGCTGATGAGATGTCACCAATTCTGCAGCTACCCAGGGATTTTTCCAGAGAAGATGCAGACTTATGTAAGTTTTAGGGCAGAAATTCCTTTTGTCTTGCTATACACATTTCCAATATCTAATGTAAGCACTGTCTAATGTAAGAATGAATTACTTTCTCTCTTGGAACAAAAGGACTTGGTTCAAAAATCAATAGCCTGGATTGCTCTCTACACCTCTGCTTTTAAAAACAGTGTCACTTTCATTTCAGTAAGTATGCAAGATACATGCAAATATCTTCTGTTTTGTTCTCTTACACCTGATGATCTTTGCAGAGACAGAAGGGTGCGTGCTACACTTCTTAGAGACACAAGATCTACCTATTGTTTATTTCCAGGACTGAGAAAGAATTTGAGCAGCTAATTCATAGAATTGAGCCATTACAGCTCTGACACTTCCATCCAAGACATGAAAGAGCATTACCTCTGACAATGCCTGAGAGCACAGCGTAAAAGCACATGTAAGAGGCGGGTTTTTAACAGGAGTAGCCTAAAATTAACTGTTAGTTATTAGCCTTTATGTATGCAGAATGTTTATTTCCCAAGCGGGTTCAAACCCATGAAAAAAGAAAGGTGTCTCTGTCCTCAGCAGGGTGGAAAAGAAAGGCTGAACAGTAGAGGAAAAAAAGCCTGGTGGTAAGGGTTCTTGGGATGCTGCACAGCTGCTGCAACTTTCTTCTTTTCCAGTGTGAAATGTCATGACACACTCAGGAGCCACATTCAACCATCAATATTTATAAATCCCAGAAACTACCAACTTGCTTTTGAGAGCAGATTTTAATATACAGTACGATTGCAGCAGACTATAAGACAAGCTCGATACCAAACTAATGAGAAATGAGATGAGGTTAATACACTGTAAGCCTTGGCTAAATCTGTTTGTCCTATTTATTCATTGCCTTGTTGATCTGGAACCTCTAAATAAGAAATCTGGCCTGTTCACCATTATTGCTTATTTAATCTTCTGAAGTCTACAAATAATGAGACAAAAATATCTGTGCCAATTGTAGAAAGAAGAAATATAAATAGAGATGAAATATTCTGTCTAGAGCAGACACTTGTAGAACAAATATCCGCACTTCTCCTCCATTAGCAAAAGTAAAAAAAAATTCTCTTTCTTAAAAATTGAAAGGACTGCAAATATAAATGTCAGCCAGCACCAAACTGATCATCATCTAACTTGAGACAAAAAAAAATATTATCATTTATTTAAGAATACTTTGGCTGATGGGAGCTGCTTGGCAACTCCCATAGCCAGGCCACAGCTTGGACAGAGATACTGAGCTAGGATAGCATTTCCTTGTTTAATATCTGCCATCTTCATGTGTACAGCTGAATTTATCCTTGCTACAAATCTGCCTAGCGAGCCAACCCTTTAATGCCTGTTTCAAAAGGGGAAAACATAAAGGAAGAGTGATGAAGTGTCTTACCAGTATTGCAGGAAAAAAAACTTCACACAGGAAGGATGTTGAGGAAACTGCTCTTATTTCACTAGCTTAATAGGGGGAAAATTAGATACATATATATTAACTCAGTAGCTCTTTACATGAAATCCTTAGGTGAAAATTTTCCAGGAGAGAACCTGGGCAGTAATGAAAATAGCAAAAATTTGGGCTTGAATGAATGATCCTTACAACTATAAAACACTGTAAATTCAAGTCTAGCTAATTCTATGTCCTGTCTAACCCTGGCTCCATATACTTTTATATGGTGTGAAGTCTGGTCTGGAAAACTCTAATTTACACACATACTAATGCCTGAAACGGAGCCTGAAGAACTGACAATATTTTGGTTAGCAAAGAATATAAACCCTGTTAGAGGTTCCCAAAGTAAAGCAGCCTCAGGTTGACAGAAACATTTTGTTCTGCTTGAAAGGAAAGCCTATTCTAGTGGTCATCAGAGCACTTTCTTTGTTCGCAAAAATGGGTTGTTTCCCCTCCAGCAAAGATCCAACGGTCCTCAGTGATGATTAAAGTTGCAAAGAAAAGTTATCTTCTTGCTCTGGACTAAGAATAAGCTGCAGGAGAAACAGGCAACACCCCTGTGAGAAAGAGAGGAGAGAACTGCTGTAAGCTTCTAAGGAACCTGGTGATGTATTTATCTGGAAAGTCTCCATGCGTGCTCTTTTTCAGCTTGTCCCACCTCATACATGGATCAACAATTCTCATAAGGCTGACATGAAATAAAATGGAGAAGTCTCTTGTGAGAAAAGGATTTAGGTTGTGGCAGGGGGATTGGAGGAGACGAGAAGACCTCCAGGGAAAAAGGAAGAGGTCAAATGACCAGATGATTCTCAAGATGGAGATGGAGTCCAAAGACGCTGTCCTTTATCCCACTGAAAGGCAACACTCAGTGGGCACTGCCCAGCTTGCTAGGGCCCAAGCTTAGGCTTTTTTCACCCCTATGTTTTTCTAGCAAAGTGAGGAGTCCAGCAGATATTGCTGTATCTGATACTGAATAAAACTGCTCTGCTGGATGTGCCAGTGGAACAACTCCCACATGGCTCAATTAATACATACAGCTACCTCAGTTCAGGCACTGCCCCTCTGTAGAAATTGAACTCCAGCCAGCCAGATGCTAGACCGATCTGTAATGTGCAAACACACTGCTTAATTCCTTCCTCTAGCACCAGCTGGGAACCTTCCTGAATGCAGGTGCTCTTCAGCTGCATCTTCTGCTGTAGCTCCTATTGCCCTCATGTTTTTGGAGAGGGTGTACTCCTGTTTCTTGCACTGAAGTGTCTCAACGTGCCATAGAGAAAGGGGCTGCCCTGCAGTTCTCTCCAGCCTAATCAAACTAGTGCAAATGCTGAAAAAGAAGAATATTTTGTATGCTGAGATACTAAAAAGAGACAGTGGTCTGAAGACAGAAAGAGCTGCTTACCAAATCTGCCTTTCTGAGATGGGTCATGTTGCACTGAGGAATAAAGTCTGCAGCTTCACTTTTTTTCCCCTAGTGCATCAGGGTATTTCCTTTTTTAAGCAGTTTCTGCTCTTTCTCTTCTTGGACACATGCATGTGTTTCCCACCTCTCTGAAAGGAAGGGCTGCAACAGAAGAAAGGTTGCAATAGTTAAAATCCCACCAGCAAAGAGTGCAAAACCCAGTACCATCCTATGCAAGCCCAGCAGGTACAAATGAGACCGTGTGTCAGGAAGCCACAAAGTGTTTGAGCCCTATTCCATTCAGACTGCTGATAAAAGCAAACCCAGGTGGGATCAGGCTGTCAAAGAGAAAGGCCAGTCTTTTAACTCGGATATTTAAACCAGATTTAAAACAAACATGCAGCCTGCCTCAATTCTTTCAGAAGAGAGATAAGGGTAGGTCAAAGAATAACTGACTTCTTCTCTCTTTACCTGGCATTAGACTGTGTGACACAGGGAACAGTCCGAGGACTAAGCAGATTTGCAGCCTGGAGCAGACGGGATTCAGAAACACCAAAATGTTTTGGGACTGAACACCCTTTATAAGTCCAGTCTCCTTAGTCAGAGAGAAAAGGAAGGGGGCACTCTGTGTCCTACAGTCAAGTTCAAGTGTTTTGTCTGTGCTTCAGTCTGCAGCCAGAGATCAAGGAATTGGACGGATCTCCTAAGGAGCTGCGTGTTAAGGATCGTGTGCCAGAGGCTCTGAAAACCTCCACACTGAGACTGTCGGCTTCTCTGCAGCTGGAAGTGCTGAACCTCATGTGACAAAAAGCTAAGCAATACTGAAGCAGTTAAACAAGCTGCCCAAGGGAGAGCTCTTTCAAAGAGGCATCCCCTCAGTCACCCCAGGACTTCCCCCATCTCTTGCCACCCCAGAGAATTGTCTTTGTGCTCTACCCCAGACCTTTCTCTTGCAGCCAAAGCCTGTCGCATGGGCAGGTGGCAAACAAAAGTATCCCTCCCACTGGTATACAGGCAGATCAGGAGGGTCCTCTCCCATAAAATTATAATGACCTCAAAGCAAACGAGGTGTTTCTTACTATCTGCCTTAAACAACACTGGAGTGTGGAATGAAACCAGCTTTTTGCTAGACAGCTTCAAGTCCAGAGCCGACATTTTTGAATGCTAACCAAACAACCAGCAGCACTCAGACTAGTCAATAAAAAGCATTGCTAAGAGTTGCTTTTCTCCTCTAAGCCAAGTGGAAAAAAGCAGTGCCACAGAGTTGCTGATGATATATTTAGCAGTGAGTATCATCTCAATAAACACAATCCTTTCCCAATTAAGAAACACAGTCCCCAGTGAGGCTCAGCACAGATCTCGTGGAGCCACACTGTGCATTGGTATGAGCCAAGTGCTGGTCAGGTGTCATATCAAGCCAACTGCTACACCCAGCAGTCTCTCAGTGCCCCCTAGCAAAAAATCCAGCATTAAACTAATTAGCAGTATGCTCTTGCTTTTATACATCCCCTGCAACCAGCAGGAGAAAAGATAAATAAGTTGTTAGCCTCTCCTAAAGGCATCCAGACTATTTATTTATAGACTCATTTATAGGTGCCCTTCACAGAAGCATCTGACCTTTTCATAATGATTACTGAACCTCTCCCATAAAGTCTGTGCATAATGAGACAGCATTATAGTGCCCATTTTAAAGAGATGAGAACATGGACTGAAAGCAAGTAAATGAAATGATTTGGTTGTGGATGCAAGCTGTTCCACAGACACATGCCAAACAAAGATACTACCGCTCTACCACATCTCCCTTAAAAGCCACTCAAACTGATCTGGTGCTGCTGGAAGAATTTTGTAAGGCTATGACAGCTACAAATCAGCATTGGACCCAACAAAGGCAGTAATAAGATGCTCACAGACAAGCCATCCCCTCAAACACCAGCAGCACCTTCTGATTACTGTTCCTCTTTGTGGAATGGACCTAGGAGTGACAAACCCACACTTTTGAGGCTGGCTTTCCTTGCAGTCTCCTAAGTTGCTCTTGGTGCGCCTCTCAGGGTGGGCCAAGGTTCCCCCTGCCTGGAAATTAAGGCACATTGGAGAGTCAGAGCAAAGCTTCATTTCAGCCATTCAAACAAACCCATCACTCACAGTATTTACCTTTCATTTGCCACCAGTGAAACAGAGGTTGCTGTACTGACATTTGTCTGTTAGTATCAACTGCAAGTTTAATTCTTTTCTGCACTGCCATTCTGGAAAGTTTTCAATTTTTTTTTCCACAAGTGAAGATGCCACCTTGTCACCAAAATAATGCAAAGAAGCTACTCCTAGAGCTACATCTGGGTGACAAATTGAACCTCTCTGTTTCTAGAGGATTACTGGTTGGAAGCCTGCCTCCCACGACGCTGAGAATCACCTAACAAAACCAAAGATGTGGGAAAACTCACTGACTTTCATTATCAGAAATGAAGGAGACACTTAAGATCAGCTGCTAATTAAGCACTGTCATGTCCTAACTTTGCAATTTTTTGCCACAGAAGCAGTTGACATCTCTGCTAAAAATTGTGCAGGAAATAGAAGAAACATAAGGGAGCACCCTAAAAACTCCTTCCATCTTGATGTTTATGCCAGAGTACTTTCTGTCCAAATTCAGATTAAAAAAACAAAACCCAAACAAGCCTTAAGGTTTCTCCACTGATGAAGAACAGAAGTATAGGCATAACATGTCTCTCTTCTGAAGGTAATTTGTTAACAAGTCCATGGAAATGTCGTCAGTCCTACTCTTGCCCAATGTTGAAGGGATGCACTACTGAGGAACATATTTTTCTCTTGAGCTGTGCTGTCAGCAACATCTTTTCCCATACACAGGATCATAAAACAGTGGAAATGGGTAAATATGGCCCATTTCTTTTAACATCAAAACAACTTCCAGAAGAGCATGAAATATCTCCTCACCTCTCATGTCCCAGAGTGCCACGTTTGAGGCATCCAGAGATTCAGTAGCAATGATGTTACAGACAGCAAAGAATAATCCCAGCAAAACACATCAGACTGCTTGAGGGCAAACACTTTATGAAGGATTTCAAGACCTCATGGGAAGCTATTGCTCTGTCCCCATATAGTGTGTACATGTTATTAATGGATATTTATCTTCCAAAGGAAAGAACAAGAAGAATAAGTGTACAGCCAAAGAAACCGAGGAGACAATGACTTTAAAAGCATAACCAGGTGATCACAAGCCCTTTTGAAAGGATGCCTTCTGTGATGTGCTGTACTTTTCCTAAAAATTCCAGGCCCTCTCAGGTGTCCCATACAGTCAACATGGCAAATTCATAATGATGCTGACTGAAACTAGAGGCAGGGGTAAGAAGATACAAGTAAGCTCTGCAAGTGCCCATTTTTTGAGGCACATTTGAAGGGTCAGGAGGTCATTTTCCACTCAATGCTTCCATCACTGCAAATAGAATTTCAATTTCAAGATAAATTATATGTTTAAAACTAAAAAAATTCAGATCCTTTTATACCTTGAAGAAAGATAAGGGTAAGAGAGGAACACATGTAAAGCAATTTTATTGTCTGTGCCCTCACTGGGTTACACAAAGATTCACTGCTTGCTTTCAGCTTTATTATTATTGTTATTATTATTATTATTATTTTAAATAAGAAAAACCTTGCAGGAGCCATGGAAACTGTCAGGATTATTTGTTCAATTGACAGGATGTCTCTTAGGCTAGTTTCTAGTTTCAAGCTATCATTTTGACAAATAAAGATTAGACTGTTTCCAGAGGACAGTGGATGTGCTAAGCCACCTTGTAGTGCCTGTAGAAATAGAAGACCTAATGAAGGAAGAAAACATCTTTGCTATCTAGACCTGGTCACAAGTGTACCCTTTGCCAGGATACTTAGTGAATATTTTGCTGGTTTGTGCTTTTTGCAGATTCTGGAAAGACTCTACAAGCACAAGAGATTGTGCTGTAACAAGCAGTATTATAACTAAAAGACAGAGAGGCCCTGCAGAGAGGTGTTTAAGAGGTGTCTGGATCTGGCACTGAGTGATGTGGTTTAGTGGTTTAAGGGCTACAATGGCAGTGCTGGGGGGACATTTGGACTTGATGATCTTAAAGGTCTCTTCCAACCCTGATGTGTCCTGGGGGGCATCAGGCACAGCATCGCCAGCCGGGCAAGGGAGGGGATTGTCCCGCTCTGCTCTGCACTGGGGCAGCCTCACCTCAAGTGCTAGGGGCAGTTTTGGGTGCCACAANGGGGCAGTTTTGGGTGCCACAATGTAAGAAAGGTATTAAACTATCAAAGAGTGTCCAAAGGAGGGCAGCAAAGATGGTGAAAGGCACAAAGGGGAAGCCGTATGAGGAGCAACTGAGGTCACTTGGTCTGTTAAGCCTGGAGAAGGGGAGACTGAGGGGAGACCTCACTGCAGTCTACAGCCTCTCATGAGGGGAAGAGGAGTGGTAGACACTGATCTCATCTCTGTGGTCACCAGTGACAGGACTCAAGGGAGTGGCCTGAAGTTGTGTCAGGGCAGGTTTAGGTTGGAAATCAGGAAAAGGTTCTTCACCCAGAACGTGGTTGGGCATTGGTACAGGCTCCCCAGGGCAGCAGTCACAGCACCAACCTGACAGAGTTCAAGAAGCGTTTGCACAACGGTCTCAGGTACATGCTGTGATTCTTGGGTTGTCCTGTGCAGGGCTAGAAGCTGGACTTTGATTATCCTAGTGGGTCCCTTTCTACTCAAATATTCTATGATTCTATGATTAAAATCTCAAAAATATTTTTGGTGGGTCTTAAAGGGTATTTATTCCACAAAGAAAGACTTTTGTACTTCTAAACTTTGCTTTTTTTCATTTACCTTGAAGAGCTCCAAATGGTATGAGAGCCTGCCTGTGGAAAGTGGTGAGGAAAAAGGATGAAACAAAGCAAACCAGCCTTTTTCTACTTACTGGATTTCCAGTAAAAGCCATTAAACAGCAACAGCTGGTCTCCTGAGTCAAGTAAGTCCAGGCTAAACCCTTACTGAGAAGACCTGACCTGAGCTGCTGTCACACAACAGCACTGCAAACAACACATCTGGAGGCGGACATTTTTATAACCTGAATTTGCTACACTTTCTACAACCATGCCCTTACCTCCATTTCAGCCAGCAACACATGGAGGTGCCAAGTCACCTTTGCCTTTCCTTTCAGAGATGTGCTTCTGCTCTTTTTCTCCGAAGTCCTAGCTGCAAGGGCTGGGGACACCCGGGCTCACCACAGGAAATATGGACCTGTGCTGCACAAAAAAACCAGGCTGAGGACTGGTGATGGCACAGGGTAAGACACACACCTTTTGTGTTCAATGCACAGTGCTTAAAGGGGGTGAGGAAAGCTTCAGTCGGGTTCTCACAGCTCAGCATCACCCCTCCAACCCAGGCTTGACAAACTGCAGTACTAATTACCCTTGCTATGAGGTTGGGTGAAGAGTTCCAGCCTCCACTGAAGTGCTACTAAGTCTATTCTTCAGTTTTAAGCAGCACTGAAGTGGTCAAAAAGGTTTGTTCTAGACCCGGTATTTCACCCACGCCAGAGCAGTACAGTATTTCTTGCTTATATGAGCATTTCAGTGTGATTGACTTTGGGTAGCAGGGAGCTGAAGTCATGCCAGACCTGTTTCATTCTGACATTTATTTGTGCAATGAAATCCAAGGATCTTTTCTTTTCTCTTTTTTTCCCCTATGTGCTTCACTCAGTACTCTCTCTGTGACATTGAAATCCATCACGCTGCTGGCCCTGGTGTACCCATTAGATTGTACGTGCCAACAATGCTAGAGCTCCGTGATGGAGGAAAGACAGCAGTGAGGAAAAAAAAAAAATATGTGGCCCGAGGAAGTAAATTTTAATTTCTTCCCAATCTTCCTCTGATTTAGAGTAAGATTCTCTTGCCCTTAATCATGCTGTGATACACTAACCTCCCTCTCAAGGAGGAGGCAATGAATAAATGCCATGCAGCCAGAGGCACTTTTCCTCCCCTACATTCAAGCACTGCACAAGATGCCCAAAGCAGCCCTTTGTAGCATTAACCTGCCCAATGGAGAGAAATGTCCACAAAAAGAGCCATTTCCTCAATTAAAGAAAATTAGAGGGACAAATAGAGAGAAGAGTTTCTTTCCCATTCCTGATTACGGACACACAAAGCCACACAGCTCCAGGGTCTGGAAGAGAAGCCGAGTAGCCCTCTAATATTTCCCATGCAAGCTCCTGCATCTCTTTCTACTGTGCCTCCAGAAATGGGTTGAAATGGAGACCTTATGGCTGATCCTGTAATTTCAGAGGCCTCCTGCAACTGCCGATGAGTAACCAGCGGAATGAGCCCTCCTTGGGTGTGAAGGAGAAAGGTCACCTGAAGGACAATGCAGAAGGGACTCCCCACTGCTCCTGCGTGCTACTGGAGACAGAACAAACATCAGTCCCCGCTGTCACAAGTCCTATTAGTTTTCAGTAGTTGCTCTGCTTGCGCATAGAGTGCCACAGAGGAAGGCAACCCATACAGGCAGCGTTTGAGTGTAGGGTGACAATCCAGCCTTGCCAAGGCTGTGCGCTCTCAAACGTGCAGCGACATGGAGGCAGGAGGAGCAGTGCTGGCATTTAGGGGCAGTTATGCAATGATGGCTCACTCAAGCTGTGTGAGGCTAGAGGCTTTACTGCTAATTTATCTGAGGCCTTTCACACGCAGCTCTAGGTGATTTGTGTTCAATTTGGCTTGAACTTCATTCATAGTCAATGGTCCAAAATAATAGAGAGCTGAAATAGCTGAGAGCAAGTGCTTGTTTCCATGTCCTCTGGTAGATGGGAGCACCATTAGCATTCCTGGGCTCATCCTACTGCAACCACACATGGCTTGTGTCAAATGACACTGGGTAGCTACAGTGCTGTTCCAACAGAGTTCAGCTCTGCTGTTTCCAGTTTGAGGCAACTAATCCTAACGACACCCAATTCTCCACCGCCCTTAGGGCTGCAGAAGAGTTAGGCCATGATGGGGAAAGATGCAACACTGTTTTAATCAGAATACAGATACTCAAGCTTGTCTTTAGTTGCCATCAAATGAAGGGTCTCTTCAGTGCCCAGGGACATCTGCCGTCCACCCGAGTCATGGTGTTTGAATTCTGGCAGAATCAGCAGAGACAAAGATGACAAAATACAGAGCAGGGTAGGGGAAGAACATAACAGTCTCAGGCAAGAGTTAAATGGAGCGAGAAGGCTGAAAACAGATAAATGAGATTTATCTGGAATAATAAAGTAATGGGGAGGAAGAGAGCAGAGAAGAAATACAAAGTGAGCAGCAATGGGGTTCACAGAAAAAGACAAATAGAAGGCGGTTAGGAGGCACTGAAAAAGCTGAGACATACACGGAAAGAAACAAAGGAAGAGAAAATTTAGAAAAAAATTGGATAATAAACCATACTTTTGACTACTGCCTTCTCTGTCTCTGAAAGCTATCTGGGGTTTTGCATGTAGCTGTGTTACCCCAGCCTTGCATTTATGCTGTTGTTCTACATTAAACACAAAAAGTCACAAAAATGACAGGGCACACTCAAAATACTCGGTATAAAAATCTCTCATTCCAGGCAAAGCACACCTATTTGTTCTCGTCTGTTACCACTAAGAACAAGTTGCAGTGTGCGCAGTTTTCTGAGCATGTGGCATTTTGCAGGGCCAGGCAGCTGGATCTCTTTGCAGCTTGTGCAGCAGTGCTCCTTCTAGGTAGCAAAGCCAGGGATATCACCCTCCTTTTCAAGCAACTACTGCTCTTATCTACCAAGGCAGAGTTTGCAAACACCAGCCCCACCTTCCCAAGCAGCTTTTATTAACCTTGTCCCATTTGAAAAGTTTACTCTGAAAAAAAGACTGAGATATGATGGAGAGTAACCAAAAGGCAGTTTTCGAGCCCAATTTTATTACAGATCTCCGCTGATGGAGAAAACAGGGAGCAGCTCTTCCTTCAGCTGGAGTGTTTATAGAACTGCTCTTTCTTGTACAATCCCTGCTTGTCTTTCCCTGAGCTTAAGCACCATCTTTCTTCACTGACAGAGATTCTCTCCTATACTTGGATAGACAAAACTTGTAAGAATTGACATCCTTGTCAGATCTGTTCAGATTAAGAATGACTGAGAAGCAAAAAAACCAGAAGAGGATTACTACATACACCCTATTTTCTTTGGAAACCAAACTAAAAGCATTATAGATAGGCTTAGAAAACAGTTACACGCATTAATCTTTGATTGACCTTCCTGATGCTATCAAAACTGAGAGCAGCGAACCGTGTGTTTTCCATTTAATTTGTTGTGGTTTTGTTCAATAGGTTAAAATCTAGGACATGTCTTGAAAGACAACTGCTTGACTGAGGCAGGCAGAAACCATCTGCTTGGTGATGCTATTCCATATTACCTGTAAGCTTTCCTAAAGCACTTACCCTTTCCCAGTGGCAGAAAGACTGCCAGCTCCAAAGGGTCACAGCTTAGTCACACGAGTCTGACTCACCGAACAGGAGTTGTCACTATTGCAAACCAAATTCATGGTTCCACTGGCATCTCATGTCATTAATAGGGCTAATGAGGATTTGCCTGAGTCAGGTTCAGAAAGTCAGGGAAGAGTTTAAGGCACTTTCAGACGTTAAGTGCTTCTTGCACCTCACAAAATTTCTGCCTGTATGATAATTCTGACCTCTGAAACAACAGACTGTAAATACAAGAATCCAGGGATAGACAGAAGGGCTGAAGCTGCACGAGTCAAATACACCATGCCAGACACCACTTCTGTGCACAGGAGCCTGACAGGCAGCTATGCTACATCTGCTGATCGGCTCCAGCGTGCTGCTGCCTGTGCCAGCGAAGCATTTCCCAAATTCTGCCATCAGCACAACCCAGGAACTATGTCCAACAGGCAGCTTCCATGTGGGCATGCAGCTCAGCTGAAGGAGTTTAACAGTGTGGACAAGGTCAAGTCCTGCCAGCTGGCCTGAGAACCAAAACCTGCTCTCTGCTACTGTTTAATCTACAAGCGCAGATGTTGCCCACAGCTGATGGGGGCCCTGACAGTGCTCACTTCCTCACATGCCATCCACCATTTACTTTCTCCAACTTGAAACATTGAAAAGCTGTCCCATTCTTTATGGATCACTGTCCCATACTGTCCTACCCTTTTATCACATACATGGAGCTACCCTAAAGCACAACTCTACCTGAAAATGTAATCTCTACAGATGGGAGTTACCAATCCTTCCCCAGTTCCTCCATTTCCAAGTGAGGTGGCTAACATTTTACAGAGATGCTGCTGCTTTGTCTGCTATCATGTTCTAGGTGCCTCTCCATTGCTGAATTTTAATCTGATTTTCACACATAGGGGAAGGTTTGCTGGTTTGTGGTTCAAAGGAGTAACTGCACGACCTGGTATAGAGCTACACACCACTGGTTATTGCTTAGAGAGAGCTCTAAACAGTCTTTAATCTTATCAAACAGCAAGTGAAGTATTTTAGTGTGTTTCAGAAGAAATTCTGTGATGCACCCATAAGTGAATGCCTGATTTCATAGCTCATGCAAATGCATTACCTCATAGTTATTGCACTGTCACAGGTGATATTTATACTATTATTTTAAGATGTTTTCTCTAGTTTGTTATAATCTCTTCTGAAAACAAGTAATTATTCAATGAGAAGTACCACCATTGAAAATTTGTATTCCTGCATGGTTCTACTCTGTTGGCTGGCTTCACTGAGGTCTAATAAAATGTAAGTTTTCTTACTATCACAATGCTGCTGTACAATGTTGCCTTCACTGCAATCAAGATGTTATTTTGGTGGGACCAATATGGGGTCTTGCTCTCTTGACATCTGCCTTCCACACAGGAGCTTAATTACTTCTGTGCACTCTTGTGTTAAACTTGGTTAAAACTAGCAAAAGAATTCTAAAATTATATATCAAAGGGGAGAGACTGCAGAAAAGGATACCTGAGTGTGCCTGAGCTCGTTTCTTCAAGAATTTTTCAGAAGGCAAGGAAGATGTCACTTTTCAATCTCATAACAGCTTATACATTGCACAAAGTCCTTACCATGACCACAGGAGCCCTGCACAGCTCTCAGCTCTATCAGTGTCATTCTGTGCATCCAAACAACCACATCCCAGACTTACAGTGCTTTTCAACATCACTGATCTTTAACTACATCTGCAGCACAGTACAACTGGCTAGATTTTGAAAACACCACTCAATAGGAACTCCATCTTCCAGCTGAAGAATCCATGTGGCCCCAAAAACATGAGAAAAAGCAGATGTTAGGAGATGTGAGGGAGAACTTTGCAGTGTCCTTATCTCTGGCTGAAGTCAAGCAGCAAAAGGTGTTGAGATTTGAGCACTTTTAGAGCTGGGAGTTCATTTTCCAGCTAGCTCTACTGCTTTTCAAAATTAGTCTTGTTTATCCTGGTGCTAACATGAGGTGTGAAAATGAGGTATGTACTTATCCAATCTCAGTGATCAGGCTTGTCAGCCTATACTCCAGGCCAATCCAGAAAACTTGTCAGGCTGCAAATCTGTCTTACTGACTTCTAATAGTGAACTTTGCCCACAGTATTAGAGTACCAGCTCAGCTATCAGAGAAAAAGCACATTTTCTGTGTCCTGAAAATCTGAAGGGTTGTTGGATTTTGTCTTCCAAAGGAAAAATAGACAGATAGAATGCTGTTCAGGCTGATATGTAAACTGCCCTTCCAAAAAAATTCTGCAAGAGCAAATGTATAGAAACTGTACAGAAGAAAAGTGCTTCTGTTGGCTCTTCAGTCTGAGATATGGCAGTATTTCAAAGCTGATAGACCACAGGAGAGCTAGATGCTCCTGGACTGTTTTGGCATTAAAGATGTGGCTAAGATAAATAGCCAAATCCTACAGAAGAGTGTTTTCACAGCTCACCCAGACTGGCAGCTGGGCCTTGCTAAAACGTCAAAGCATAAAAAATTGGCTCAGCCACCTGCCCAATCCAAAATTCAAACAGTGGAACCAGCCTAGGCAATTAAGGGGAGGCTTATCACCAGGCAAAGGCTGTGTGCTGTATTCTTGCAGCAAAAAGAAAACCAGCTTTGCGAGTAGAGTATCTCTAACACTATTAATTCATGAAGGGAGGAAGTCTATGTAATCACCTTCATAAAGAAAGGCAGGTCTGAAGCAATGAGTTTCACATTTTTTCAGAGATTCAGCACATAGCAGTTGCCCTTGGTCTTAATGAGGTGAGGAAGATGGGATTTCTCCGGTGCTGTCACAAGAGCACGGATCACTGAGAATTCCTGTGGCCAAGCACGATTTCTCTATTTGAGTATTTTTAAAGAATTTCGTCCCCTCACTATCTGTCCTGCAAAATGCACGTATCAATGCTGCTGCTGAATTCATTTGCACTCATGATCCTAAGAAGTTCAAAAGAGTCAGTGTTAACATTTTGCAAAATTGAAACCCGATGTAAACAAGTATACTTAAATTTGCTTTAGTTTGGGTGCGGGGGAAAACAGAACATTTTTAAACCTGACCAAAAATTCAAATGCATATATAAGCTATGAAGCTCTTGACTAATACAGAGTGTAGGAGGTACCCAGAAGAGACAGGAGAGTGGGTAGGATGGGATTCTCATTCTCTTAAGCCATACAGAGATCAAACAAAAAACAGGCCCGGAGAAGACAAATTCTGAAGGTCTGCTTGGAACACTTTCACTGACCAGGGAAACACGTGGATTAATGGTGTCTGTTCCTTTGTGTCCCATCCAGGCTATGACTGCACAGCCCAGAAATGCCATGCTGACAAACCCAAACTCCCAGGGCACTGAATCTTTCTTCAGCTTCTAAAGTCAAAGAGAGGAAACATGCTATGCTAGGGCAGAGCAGTAGTCTAAGTAATACTAAAACAGCAGGCATCTTTAAAGGCTTTCTAATTTCACTGGTATCTTTTGTATCCCAAGAAAACTATAAGCAACCTCATTCTCATCGCTAGTGCTTATGTAAACTGCTCTCTCCCTCCTTTCCTAGCCACTTGAAAAGTCTTTTTTTCTAGGTATTTTCTATTTCTTTTGTTTGGACAAGGCTGTAAGCCTACTACAGGAAGGACAAGCTGCTATGGGCAACCTGTGCCTCACTGCAAACAGCAGATGAGAGGGAACAGCAGCTAGAGTATAATAAAAGGCCATGAAGTTTCCACTCATTCCCCTGGACACTCAGTGAAGGACCATCTTCCAAGAGGAAGGGCTCAGTATCCTCCTTGGCACAGGAGGCTGAGCAGGTAAGCCCTGTGCAGCCACAGCGATGCCTGTAGCAGCGCAGAATCTCAGGTGCGTACACAGATCCATGTGTAATTTGTGCCTGGTTACTTCCACTGAGAACCTAATTCAACTGTATTTGGCACTGGCACAGCACTCCAAAAAGCTCTGGGTAGAAAGGAGACACTGCCTAACTGGACGCCTTTCCATGTGCACTTTGCTTCATTTTATAAAGCACCACTAATGTTGAAGCCCAGACACTGCACATCAGCACATTTAAATGCTCCTGTGAAAAGGCTAGTGACAGAGCTGGTATATCAGCTTCTTGCTAATGGATAAAATCCATCATCCAAAGTCATTTACACCATTCAGGATGGTCAAGTTCATCAAGACAGCAATGACTGTGACTATGACTCTATCTGAGGCAATCACACCCAAAGCCTTTTTTGCATTTTTTGCCGAGAGAGAAGCGGAATGCCAGGATGCAGGAAACAAACTTCTCTGGAACTCTTCTCTCTCTCTAAGGCTCAAGAATGAGGTCATGGTGTCTGATTAAGGCACTTCAGCAAGGTATCTGAGACTAAACTGGACAGGCAATGTTCAGTGTTCTCCAACTTCACAATGTGTGTTCATCAGCCTGCAGCTATCCCTAGAAAGGATCTGGAACTTGTATGGCCAATGACAGTCCTTACACTGACCTTCTCACTGCTGCTGCTGTGCCTCTGCTGTTGTGTAGGTCACTGGAGTCCAGCCCTACAGTCACAGGGAGCAAATGAATCATGGAACAATCATTTTTAAGTCTCCATCAACCAGTGACATCAGGCAACATGCTGGATACTGATAAGCACAGTTGCAGTTTATCTGTGGTTGAGCAGCATACAGATCCTTCAGGGTTTTTTCTCCTCTTGCATGCCCCCTCCAAAACCAGAGAACAACTCACGGTCAGCACTGTTTAAGGTGGTGGGGATCAGCTCCATGAGCAGCAGCTGTTCTGATTTTCTGTCTCCTCATGTGTTTTCTTTTTCTAAAAGGACAGGTAATTACTCAGGACCGAAAAATCTATGTCAAAACAATCAGTAGTGACATCTTGTTGACTCCAGAGAAATTGCAGCAGAAATTACTCTGACTTCACTATTCTTCCTTTCTGTGTAACAAATGGAACAACCTATGTAGACCCTGACTGTAGGCAGCATCAAGCAAGAGCCCACTCCAACCACTCCTGCAGGGTTTGATCCCTCTGAGATGCCATTTTTCTCATGGGATTCTCTCTGTCAATGTCTCCCTGCCTTTCTCCTCCTTCCCTGTCCACAGGCTGTCATTAGATCAAAGGTCACTGCTGGATTTTGAGTCAGGAAAAAAATCAAAAAAACAAACACAAGAAAAGTTCTTTCCGATTTTGAGAAATTACGCATAGTTCACCTTGCTGTCTAGCCTATGTACAGAGGACTGGGTAGTGATTTTAGCAGAGAGCTTTGGCAGGCAGGGAAATAGATCTTTTTCCTTCCTCTAAATACTACTTTATTCTACTCTTTCTTTTCCCCACAACTCCTCATAGTCTAACCAAAATCAGGCAATTGCAAGAAAGGGAAGGACAGAAAAGGAATTGTAGTGGTAGATGTTAGTTTGGCAAATAAGCCACCAAAAAAATTGTGAAGAAAAATATTTTCTCCTGAAGCAGGGGGGCTTGTTCATCATTTACCTCACGTGTTTACCCTTGGGCTATCATTATATTAGCCACATTTCCTGACTGAGCTGGAGCACCTGGTAACTATAGTAACCACATTTTCATATCTGCCCATAAAGTCCCTCAGTTCTAATTAGGACACCCATTTATAACAGCAATAACAACAGAAATTACAGCAGATTTAGCACAGATGCAGTCACCTCTGTCTCCCTCATGACACAGAAATGACCCCTATCTGAGCAGTTCTTTTACCATAAAATGTCACTTATGGCACAAAGCCTACTTTACTTGCCACTTCAACCACTTTGTATCCACCTGCTATGCGCCTCTAGCTTCTCACTTTCCAGAAAGTCTGTTCATCAGTCTTCCAGTTCAAACAAAAGCCAGCAAGCTTCACATCAGGCTGCATAAACCTGTTTTTTCTTGATAGAAGAAAGAACTCACACCTTGCCTAAAACAAAATTGCACACACAGCACTATTGCAGATTTTGCAAGCAGTAGGTGGACGCTATTGCGAGCAAAAGGCCTAAGCGGTTCAGTTTACAAATTTACCTACGCAATCCAGACAGCTTTGAAGAGAGGACAAACCATGTCATCCAAAACGAATGATAGGCAAATGATGAAGCAGCAATGTGCGAGAAATCAAGACAAAGTTATAAACAATTGCAAAGTTCAATGGCTCAGTGTATTTCACCACAAATTATTTCCTTCTCTATGAAACAATAAAGCTTAGTGAACAATTTGAAGCCTGCTGCCATGATTTAAAAAGATGGATGGCCTGGTAGGTAGTCGAGAGTGTTTGCTTTATTGTTCACGGAGTCACCGCTCAGAAGTACATTTGTCTTGGAGTCTATGTGAATTATTGTCAAAAAAGTGACAAATCTCTTTCTCAATTTAGGCTATATTGTGAAGGCCTTACATGACTTTCTTTTGCCAGAAGAAAAAAGAATTTAATCTGTGTATTGGCAAAGATAAGACAATAAAGCCCATCTCTGCACAGGTCAAGAGAGCAGCGTTGCTTTGGCTTTAGATTTGACGAACTTGTTTCCATTAGAAATTTTTCTCTTGCTAGAAAAGCATGTCACTTATTATAAGTTATCCATGACTATCAGTAAGGATATTTTCTCATGAACCTCCATCCACTTTTCCTCTACATTCCCCGGAGGCTGAGGGAACTGGGTAAGAAAACATACTGGACCTTGGACTCCTTATACTGTGGTTGCAGAAGGCAGGTAGGGTTTGTTCATTGCATTCTATTTTATAGCTTAATCTGCTCTTTACACCAAGTAATAAGAGCTTTTCAAAGTGAACAGTGTTGTGATGAGAAAATGTAAACTTTAGTGAATTGCCAAAGAAAGATTCCAGTTATTTGCCAATTTAGTCATCAAGCACCGTTTAGAAGTGTGGACAGAAAAATGTGGTGATGATCAAATTCTAATATAACCACAAAAATCGGTTTAAGATGCTGCCAGATGTGAAGCACAGTAAAGTTCAATGCCATATATATGTTTTTTCACTTAAGTGAAAGCAATTTCAGTAACTGCCAGACTGCATTCATTTTTGGCACCTCCCTCAGCTCGTTAGATACTGTTTGGGACTTGGATGGAGAGCCCCCTGTTGCACATTGTGCCACTTGTTACTGTAGCCTCATTTCTCCATCAATTTCTTATTTATTCAGGCTGCAGTGTGTTAAGAGAGACGGGCATTTGCAGTATGCATGATGCATAATGAGGCTCCATCCTCTGTGGAAGCCCCTAAAACTGCCCATCATACTTCTCTTACTGGCTCTTCCCATTTTCATCAAGAGGGAACGCTCTCAAGCTGTCAAAATCTTTCCAAATGACCCTGCAGTAACCACTGTAGCCCAGAGTACTTCTTGGCTTGTTAAATATTAAAAATAGAATGTGAAAATCACGTTTTATTTGATTTTCCTAGTTAGGGAAAGCAAGTCTTTGACAGAAAAATAATTGCCCTGAAAATAAGAAAAAATAACTAATTAAAAATAAGATGAAATAAAATGCTTCTATGTGATCTCTTGAGCTATTTTCTTTCCAACAACATGCTTTACCTGGCATAATGTGTGGTTTGCGAGACCCTCATGTAAGGTTAAGTATTCCTTAGTAGTTGCCTGGAAACGATGACAATGATAGTTTGTTCTCATTAGGGACAAATAATGCAGAAAGTCTGTTACAATTGTACGTCTGAACATTTAAAGAAATTAATTTGTTTTTTCTTTCTAAATATGCAAGTTCTGAAATATTACCAGAAGTGTTGCCACGAAATAGATCTCAACTTACATGGATGAGTATGCACATAAATTCACTTGAAATTACCACTATTATTATTATCATCATTATCATTATTAACTAGTGCAGAGCAGAATACAATCATCTTGGCTTTGGACTGTTTTTGTGTTTTGTTTTGTTTTTTTTTCCTGGTCCGTACACTACTTTTAAAAATGGTCCTCTGAAAAGTAGGAGAGAAGCTTTCAAAGCTGCTGCTTGGAAAAATCACCAAGAAGAGCAGAAACCAACCCAAAAATAGCTACCAGGCTGGGAATTGGAAAGTCCTTCTCAAGAAGGAAAGCCAACAAGTTTAGCTCTCACTTTGCAGTTCATTGAAACCCACTACTGCCCTGGGCTCACCTGGAGACACACTTTGGGGCTTCAGGTTCACACCTACCCAGGCAGGGCAAGGCCAAGCTGCACAAATTTTATAGTTTAGGTGGCCTGTGGGGTCACCGTGAACCCTTTAACTCTCACTTAACAAAGCTGTGGCCCCAGGCCAGCTCCCTCAATTTTCTGCCTTGACAGCCAGGAGATGCTGTGGTCTGTCACGAGAAGTACAGACCAGCCAAAGCATCTTCTTCACAGAAATCAATGACAACGTGAAGCATCACAGCTGCAATTAGAAGAGCTTTAACCACTTCAAACTGCTGGTAAGTGAAATGAAAAAAAACCAATACATTTAAGACTGGGAGGAGAGCATCTTCTCTTAAAGCATTCCAGCCAAATATTTCGTCATGGGGATGGAGCAAGTGGAGAGGTGAACGTATTTGTGATATTTAAGTGCCACAGTTGGCAATCCTGCATGCTCATTCCACATTTTATCTGCAGCTTGCCTGTTACATTGTATTTGTCTTGGATTCATATAGTCAATTTTGAATTGATCTGATGGAGGGGAGTTCTGCAGTGCTACAAGTAGCAGACATCTTATTGTGGCCAGAGTCAGGAAAAAAATCAAGAGATCTACAGACATTCACCGGAAGGCAGTGGTATATTCAGTACCTATACTAAATTTAATACTGTATTTAGCAAAGTCCATTCCATCACATTAAATTTTCTTCCTTTTTTTACAGGAGAGATGCAACAGATTAGGAGGAGCAATTAAGAAAGAATAAGAGAGGGAAACATCAGATCATTTTGGGTTAACTTTTGGGATTTTTTGCTTTGTTTTGTAGATTTTTTTCAAAGGGAAGCCCACACACCACTTAAAAGATGTTTAACAGCAGGGAATCATCTTCCTAGTTGGACAGAGTTGCGTGAAGCTGTCATGAATATAGGTTAGTAACCTGTATCCCTGCAAAAAGGGAGGATTTATCCATTTTGTTTTCTAAAGCAAGATAAATTCCACTTTTTGGAGAAGCTTACAAACAGCTGGATTAGCCAGCCAGCCGGAGAGATATGACCAGGGAAGAAGCAGATTTTATAAACAGCTAAAGAAGTTTGCCATCTGGCAATGCTGGGCATAAGAGATGAGGGAAAACTCCATTTGGTTTAGGGAAAAGAAGACAAAGGCCATGCCAGAAAGGGAAGGATGCAGGCAAGATATCCAGTGGCAAGAACACTTTCCACAGAGCTGTTTGTGTTCTCCACCACTGCAAAATCAGTTTATAACCAAATAAATAGAAATTGCTGAAAGAGAGTATCCAAGGTATTTTCCCCGAAGCTTTAAGTTTCCAAAAAGCACGAGGTGTGAGGGGAAATCTTTTGAACAAAACAGTTTATCTTGATTAATAATGACTGTCCAGTAGCTAAAATTTTTGCTCCAGCTCAGATATTCTGCTGAAGAGGACTGCAGAATAGAAGCTGAATCAGACATGTACGTACAAAAACTTTGTGGAAATAAACCACCACAAGCAGCAAACTGGCTCACGTCTGTGCCCTCTCAGGCTGCTGGAACAAACACTAGTCAGCATGGGAAGCTTGGATTATGAACAGAAAATAACATTAGCTGTAATTTTAATCTCCCTTCTCTCAGTTACCATTGGAAATCAGAATATATTTTCAAGCCCAATTCCATGCATGCTTGTCAGATGGCTATAAGGAAGATTTTTCACACAATGTAGAATTTGAGACATTTTGCTACTTACAATGTGTTACATTGAAGTTGCATCTGTCTTATGGTATCTGTATCTCTCCTCTCTGACTGGAAGACTGAAATTTTTTCCACAGAGAAATAGTAAGAAATGAATAAACAACATGTTCCCACGACAGTAATCCCTCCTTATCATGAAAAGTACTTCTATTCCTACAGTTGCAATGGTAGTTTACCATTATAAATTCTAGGCTCTTGCAGAGACTTGGCACAAAGCACCACTAAGATTTGAATCTGCATCATCTCACACTTGACTCACTGCCAAAAGCAAAATTTTTACCTGTTGCAAATATAAAGCAGCCTCAGGTTTAGGCAAAAGGAGCTGCAACTGAACTGCAGTGAGAATATGCAAATGCCATTTTGCAGCATTTTACCCACTCCAGCGAGAATACTTCAGTGCCTTGTGTAAGACAAACAGACCAACCCACTCAAAGAAGAGTTCCTTTGCCAATTTGAAAGGTGCTCTAGTTATATATGAAAATTGTAGCATTGAGGGAAGAAAAAATTGAAAGAGAACACATCCATACTTCTGTTAAATCCATTTTATGGCCTGGTCTTAATTCTGATTCATCCTGCCCAGGGACAAGTGTGTCTACAGAAATGAGTGCTTTTAGCTAAGTGTATCATCACTGCCTGCAATCCTTTTCTTCACACACATTAAAAGCAGGCTTTTACATAAGTAACTAACACACAGCCCTTTCCTCAGATACAAAGTCATAAGGCAGATGGATGGACATATGTACAGCCGCCACTAACTGCTAATGGAGCCATTTGCACTCAACAACATGACACCAGCTTGGGATGTTTTCTGGAAGAATTTATTTTTGTAAATAAACCCTTGGCATCCTGAGACTGATATAATCCTGCTTTCATGCAACCTGTGTGAGACATTTAAAGGGACACTGGCATTCTCCTTTCATCCCTCTCTGCTGAAGTTTCAGCAATATCCTTTCATCACAAAACCCACTATGTTGATGTGGAAATTAACTATATGACTCTGAACTTCAAAACCCACTTTCCTTTAACTTTTTTTTTTTTTTTTTAAACACAGGACAAGAGATTCCTGAGAGAGGTATTTAGGTTTTACTCAAGAAAATCCCTATATTGTCCAAAATCAAATTGAAATGGAACAAGAGTAGATGAGCAAATATAATGAAAGGCTACAGCATTAGAAGTCTTCTTCCAAAATACGTGTCTCTATTCAGGAATGAAAATGAGTACATACCCATCAATGTATGTTTTTCAAGGTCCATCCCTATGGGCATCAGAGTTTTCCATATATGTGGAAAGACTATAAATTCAGAGCTTCAGTAGAGGAACTGAGTCTCCATTAGGGAAAGAAAGATGGGTTCATGCTGGAGTCCTTCTAGAACTAAACCAGGCAGGTGGTGAAGTGATGCTGCAAGAAAGCAAACAGGGTGATGTCCCATTCAGAGCATTCAGTTGGCAGATAGTTTCTGATTTTAGGTGATGTTGATGAGCTCTTTCCCAAGGGGTTACCTGTAACAAAGCAGCTCTGTTAAGGCTGTCAATGCATTAGGAATCTTCACAGGAGCTGTCTCTGCCTTTTGCATGTAAAGCCTTCCCTTTAACAGGATCATTATATCATTGCATACCGTTCATATATTCATTCAAAAGCTAAGAGCTCTTTTCCAAGCTCCCATGTAAACATTTATAGCTAGGTTTAAAGAGAGTTTATTTTTAAAAATCATTCTTTCATAAATATTCAGAGTTTTTTCAACATTTACCTAGCAGTACTAATAAATAAGTAAAATTACCTTCCCCCACAAAAGGAGTTGATATACAAAATTTACAGTAGAGCTTTAGCTTATTTTTCCATCCTTGGATTTTTAAAAGATTGTTTACTTCTCCCAGGTGAAGCCAGTATATGACTATAGGGAGGGAAAAAAGTGCACAAGGAAAGGATTCTTTCAGCTATTAGGACTTTTTCACTGGCAACTCTCCTTGTGTTTCACCTGTGAATTTTCTAAGGTAACGGCCAATCTCAAACCATGTGCTGAAGTAACAATTTCATGATAAAACTAATCTTTCCAATAAGCATCTCTGTGAAACACTCTACTTTTCATTCTCAAAGAGCCAGAAGGATTGTGGTAGTGTTTTGGATATCTATTTTTCTAAAATTGCCCTCCAAGTCTTCCTTATTCTAATGTAATGCCCAGAGTCCTTAGCAAATATGAATTGCATTTAGAAGCGGAGAAAAAAAACAGGGCAAAAACAAATGTAACCTTAGAAATCACTGATGTAAGTAGTTTCATTTCTTGTGCTAAAAACCATTTGAAAACTAATCTACTGCATGTTCCTTCCTTTCAGAAAATGTAAATTGATCTTTCAGTTTGAATACCAGTCAAAGTACAGCCACTATAACATTGATAAGTCATTTTTCCTGTCAGCTGATGATGTCTGATATACTGCAAAATCACAGATTGCTCCACAAGAACTGCTGGACCAGTTTACTCCAAACCAGGGTAGGGAGAGTTCCCTCTTGGAGAATTTGGCAACAGCACGAGTGAGGAGTGCCTTCCTCCCTCCAGCACCTCCCAAAGTGTTATGTGAATACATCACAAGTGAAGGTGATTAAATCAGGTGATGGTAATTCCCAACACAGTGTTTGTTCCTTCTGTCCACAAACTGTCACCATGCTCCTTCCATACAGCGAGGATATTACCAGCAACTCTGAACCTAGGGATGGGTAAATTTGTTAAAAAGCATTTAAGTCACAGCCAGCATTACTGGGACATTCTGGACAAGGTCCCAATGGTGCTGCTATGCAGAGACTCACCTCAAATAGAATAATATTTAATATCCACTCTGAAAAAACTGGATGACACAATGGCTTACCTTACCGAAAAGGACAATCCAAAACATCCCTACATATACTTTTATTTCAACTACTTCACGTAAAAAGTCCATTCAAGGCTGTGGTTTATGTCAGATTCAGTAAAACACACTATTGGGAAAAAAAGGCTTTTGGGAAGGCACGGAAGTATTGGCTATCTGCTGCCCTTTTTGCTTGTTTCTAAACTTAAGGTTTAGCACTCAACCTACTCTATAATTTTGTACATTTAATGTAAGTTTCTGGGGGATGTCACTTCCTAAATGGACTATTTTTCAGGAAATACTGAACAAAAGCAAAATTGCCTTGGATTTTAATGGAGTTGGGAATTCACTCCGCGAGCAGTGCTTTCCCCTTGACTTTACTGTTTGAAGAAATATGTCTTGAATAACCTTGGGGTGTGTGCTCGTTCCAGGAGCACTGGGAAAGGACAACATCTAAAAAGTGAGAGCAACTCATTTAGTAAGTGTACAGATCTCTGCTGAGTATTTAAGAGTGCCTACAAGGTCTAGTGAAACTTTCAGACCATCACAGCAAGGTGAGAAATGTCTCAAAAATTCGTTTTCCAGCTTTGATACCCTACTTCTCATTTGCCTTTTATCCAGGAGCCACCCTTTCCCTCACAAGTGCATAATTTTTCCACAAGCACTCACTACCTAGGAGAAATTACTTTTAGCCTATTAACTGTCACTAAACACTTAATCTCAATTATTTGTTATTTGAGTGCAACTGGTCTGCTTAATTACTTGCTTCTGTCTTTTTGTGCCCTCAACAGATGGTTGAGCATACTCAAATCAAGAGAATAACCAAGCTGAAAAATAACAAAACCTTTCTTCTTTTTTTTAGCCAAAGAAAGAGTGACGACATGCTTAAAATCACCACTATTTAAAAATTTGTGAGCAGTAAGTTACACGCTCATAAGACAGAGATTTGAATGAGCTCATCCTGTTCACAAACTCAGCTGCTCTGCATGCAAATCCTTTCTGCTGTGCCGAGGTATTTCCTATTTCCCAATGCTACCTGTGAATCCTGAACAGAAAGAGATGCTCAGCAGGAAGCAAAGGGCAAGTTTTGGGGGTGTCACTTCTCAAAGGGAGCTAGACAAGTGTACAAAGGAACAGGTGGGTCCTTTTAGCCTTGAGGATAGTAAAAAGAACAAAGGAGCAGGTCATACCCTTGAAGATTAAGCTTTCAGCCTTAAGAAAAAAATCTCACAGGTGTTGCTTGGGCCTGAGCAGATGCTGCAGCTCTGGCTATAGCTCAGGCATGACCAGCTCTGCAGGCACAGCCTTGTGTTACCACACAGACATCCTTCAGTGCAGCAGAGCTTTGAAAGGCATAACATTACTCATTTCTCACAAAAAAAAACCCAACCCAAGAACCCAAATTTTCTATCTCTTTCAATGAAATTTTTCTTGAGTGGTATATAGGGGTCTGAAAGTTACTTGATTGAGAAATCCCCTCCCTTTTGATGAGAGAAGAGAGGAGAGCTTCATAAGGGGTGGCTTTTTCTTTCCTAGAAATCACAAAGACCTCCTAAAAAGTATGCCCAGTTTTTCTCAGACTGACAAAAATCCCATTATACAGGACAAAACAAACATGCAAATTTTGTTCTGGGTTTTAAAAAGAAACAAGTGAAAATAAAAACCCGTCCAAACTCAGAACAAAAACACCAGATTAATAAATGTCAGTGCTATTGCAATGAAAGGCTTGTGTGTGGACAAGGTACCACTGCAGTGCAATGCAGTTTTGGAAATGAAACCTTTAGCTCTCAGTTGAGTTACATGCTGTCTCAAGTCAGTGAGGACTTTGACTATTCAGCCAGACAGTTATTTCATGAGGGTTGTGTTCAGCCTGTGGGACTTTCCTCCCACTGCTCCTATTGCTCGTGCACTCACTCATAGAAGCGATGCAAAGTGGGTGTCACATGCTCTGTTTAATGATATGAAACAACTTTTTTGTTATTTGGCACAAAAGTCTAACTTTTAACCTGCTATTCTTTAGGCTTTATCAGGTGCTCACCGCTTTTGCCAAATGCAGACCCAATTCCTTCAAGGAACACCCTTCTCCACCCTCTCCCCCCTTCTCCTTCTCAATCACACCGAAACTAACATTGTCTCTAAGCTTCTCTCTGCTTTCAAACACAGTTTCACACTTTCTGTCTCAATTCTTTTACATGCTTGTCAATCCCATTTGCTCCTCAGCGTGGATAAGACCAAACTGGCTTTGCTTAGAAACAACAGGCTTTTCTGGGAGTTATACTATTTCCTGAATATTGTTCGGATTTCCTGCAGAGTGAATTGACTGCAAAAGGCACACAGCTATTTTTAAATCTTCTTCTTTTTTCTCCCACATTCTCATCTGCCCCAGATTAAAACTCAAAGGGATTTAGAATAGATGCTTCCAGCTCATCATCACAGTCCCTCATACATTAATACCTCAGGTCATCTTTATCAGGAGCTTGAAATGTTCTGTGTTACATGTACAAGTTTAACTTCAATCTTTCAAAAAGTTCTCTTCCTGAAATTCTAAATATATTATCTCCGTTTCTCCTAAATCTCAAATTTCTGAGATGCAGAACCTGAAACCTCTTGCTGGGAACAGAACTCCCAAAGTTTTCTGAAAGAAACCAGGTCCTTAGAGAGTGAGATTCATCAAACAGATCATTAGTAAGGAAGTCTGTAAGGTATTTGGCTCCTCTAGCCTCGTGAGAGCATGAGTGCAGTGCAGACCTGGATGATATGGTTGGCATCCCTTCCAGTGAATAAAATGTGTTACTTCTTCAGTACTTTAACAGGCTCCAAGTCACACCCAGAGATAAATCCCCAAATAACTCCAAAGTCCAGAAAAACAGCCTCAACACGAAAGTCCCACCAGGTGTGTACGTGAGACAGAACGTGTGTGTAGGTGTGGAGGTATGTACAGTGCCCATGAGGATGGCTGTGCATGACAGGGCTGTGCACAGGAGTCACAGTGAAGTCCAGCGAGTCAGCCCAGCAAGATGCACTGAAGGGGATGAAGGAGTGGAAGGAAATATCCGTGCAATGTGTTGGGAAACGTAGGAGCTGATTTCTACAAACTTTTCCAATGTGTAAGTACTCAAAAATGGTCCCAGCACCTGCCTGTGCTTCCAGGCATTTTCTCTCCATTCTTCTAAAAGAACTAAACTAAACTGTTGACTGCTGAACCAAAATTCCATTTTCCCAACCGCTCTTCACTGCCTGTCAGTCCATTAACACTTCCCAGGTGTTACAAGAGCTAACAAAACCTGGCTAGAGCCGAGTTAGAGGGACAGAGCAGTGGCCTTAGACAGTGCTGCCTCTCATTTGTCTTTACACTAAGCATTGTTAACCAAGCTTTGAGAGAGAGTGCGCTTTGAGAGAATTATTGAACACAGACTATTCTTTCTGATACTGGAAGGGGAAAAAGAAAAAGAATCTAATTTACATGGGCAAAGGTAAAGGGATTCTGAGCAAGGTGTATTTACAGCACGTTGTGTGAAAGTCAAGGAGAAAAGGCACAGCTGGCAGAGAAAAGGAAATGTGCTTCTGCTTCAACTTCAAAGAGACCAGAAGTTGCTGATGTGTTAGTCCTTGTCCTGTATGACTTTTCTCACACTAACAGGATGCTCAGGTCACCCTGCAAGCAGCATCTACTGCCCTGTGAAGGCAATGGTGCCCTCTTGATCCTTTCCAGCTGCCCAGCACCGGCCAGCAGCTCTACAGCAGTGCCCTGGCATTACCCGCTCTCCCTGGGGAATAAGAGCTTACTTGATAGCATCTCACAAGCAGCAAATTAAAAGTGACCTGAACAATGGCCTATTATCAGGGAGATGACATTTGTGCATATATAAAGAAGATATTAATAAGAACAGAGCAGGGAATGATGTAATGCAGCACAGATCCACTAAAATCAGTGAAACGATCCAAATGGGATGGACTGAGGATCTGGCGCTTTTCCAATGACTTTTCTTTTTGTACATTTACTTGTAAAACAACTGCAACAAAAGTAAAATATCACCTGAATACAGGTCAGCTGCCAAACTAATACAGACTTCCCATAAATGACTGGAAGGATTTACAGACATAATCCATGCACAGCAGAACTCAGCATTGCCATGGAAACAATTACATTCGAGGAGCAAAATGCAATTGATACCATCCATTCGGAAAGCATTTAAAACTTGTTATGCACTTAAAGTACAAGGAAATTAGTTTGCTAATTAACACACTGTTCCCAGCCATTGTGATTTCTTTCTTTAGTGGTGAGAGTGGTATTTGCTGCTTTGCCTTCCCTCCTAATGCTAACTCCAACAAACACATTTAGCTTAAATACAATATTTCAACATTTGTTTCAAGTCACGTAATAAAAGCTCAAACTGCAACTAGTCTTTATCCTTTCTTTTTCAGCCAGTGCCTCCAATAGATCCTTTTTAATCTAGCCTAATGTTTCTAATGTAATGAATCCCATATATAATGACATTATAATGGTTAGAAAGTGCTTATGCAAGCCTTTCCAAAAGAAATAGACTTCAGACTCTTTAGACAAAAAGCTAAAACAACAATAACAAACCCCCTCCAATAAAAACACCTTTTAATTAACTGCAGTTCTCAGGGCACTGCTTGATTATGAATTATGATTTCTAATATCCCAGCTCTGGTTTTGCACGAGGTCAGTCACTAATTTCCCCAAATTTGCAGCAGAAGAGCAGCTTAATGACCCCAAATGACACCTAGCACTTGGAAATGCAATGCTGCTTGCATGTTAATATAAAAAATTCTCTTCCTTATGACAATTTTAGCATAAGCTTCCAGGAACCACAGGCTACCAGGAGAGATTAACCATGTGGATGGTGCTCTCTCTTCCTGCCTCCAAGAAAACGGACTGGTGTATTACACTTGCAAAATTCCTGCATAGCCACTGAAAATACTTCAGGCCATGTAAATTCAGTACCCTCTGTAGCTCAGGAGACCTTGTTTCATTCTGCTGTCCTGCAGGCATTTAATCAAGCAGCCTAAAAAGGATGTGCCTCTGCTTAAATGTCTCCTTTAGCCACTTGAACAGAGATGAAACTCCAGAGAGCAATTCAGATCTCAGCTGGGCTTGTCGGCTCTCCAGAGGTTCTTCTGTCCCTATTACCTGCAGAGAGACTGCCACATGATTAACTCCTGTAGTGGGGGGTAAGTCCAACCCCAAAGACCACATTAATGGAATAAATAATATTGTCTCCCCTTTATTTTGTGAGAAACTGAGGCTCTGAGAGATGCTGTGACCTGAGTTTTTATTAAGCAAAGCAAAAGGAGCTCACATTTCCAAATCTCTCATCCCAATGAGTTCTGCAGGAGTATAAGACCTGCTATCACTCATTCAGATACAAATACTGACTTTGGCACCAGCTGAAATGAAACCAAGTCCCAAACTACTTTTATTTCTTCTTTTTCAGACTGCCACCTCCTGTCCTGGGCAGAACAGTCTGCAGCAGCTTTTAAATCTGTGTGCAAAGCAACAGAATGTTTCATTTCTTTCTTTCTCTTGTCTCAGAGCTGCTGTCTGAGTGAGCATAAACCACTTCCAAGCTTCTCTCATTCATACACTGGTGAGCTGCAGACAGCTGCATTAGCCACACTGCCAACAAACAGCACACTTAGGGACAAAAGCACCCTTCAATCCTAAATACTGGAGACATCCTGTTAGCACAGCACACCTCCTAGCTAAAATTGTGTCCCACTCCTCATCTTCAGGGAAAGAAGCACTGCCATGTGTCACTAAATACATTACTTCCAGGGGTACTACTGGCCCCTAAATGTGGCTGGAGTTGAATAAAATCCTCAGGCATTCCCAAAAGTCCATTTTGCATGATGGAATCTAAAAACCACGTCTAAAGTTAAACCTACACCTAAGAGTTTTGGTGGACTTAGATTTTGATGCTCACAGCACTAAGGCAGTCTTTTAGCAACTCCCAAACCAATTTGAGCTACTGGCTTCTAGGAAATGAGCCAAACTAAAATCCAAAGAAACAAACAACATAAAAAAGAAAAGTTCTCTTGCTGCACTTTGCTGTATCACAAGGCCATAATCATCAAGGCAGCTTTCAGGGTTATACTAAAAGACAGAAAAGCAAATCAAGCTCCTGACCTGCACAAAATCCCCTTTTGATAAGAAATGTTTGCAAAATCAGGACTCAAGACTAAAGAAATTCAGCTATTCAGTCTTTAAACTGTGAACTTTTGAATAGCAAATAGAGCTACAAGCAATCCTGCTATGTCTAATCCTAAGATTACAGGTTGGAAGCTCAGCACCATACACGTGATTCTGCTTTGAAGAGCCAGAAAAGGTGGATTGAAAGTAGCCTAATAATTTTCCTTTTACCCTGGCCAGACTGCAGGAAAAGGCAAGGATGACCTCCCACATATTAATTTCAGAGAACAGAGGAAAACATATAAACCCCCTAACAAAATCCTCATTTCCTGATTCATTTTGAATGTTACAGAAAATGAAGCAATCCTCACAGAGGGACTTGCTGGCCATACATGGTTAATGACTGTATCCTGACTGTCAGTTCCTCACTACATCTTAGCTCTGTTGGGTGATCCCAAATTTACTCCTAGATCCCAACAGGATCATCTCCCACATGGGACGTTAAATTTTAGGGACATGATAGATGGACAGTTTTCCATCCATCATGTCCCTAAAAAAGCCCAAACCCAAAACAAATGAATCAACAAATCCCCCAAAACAAAACAAAAAAACGGGGAAAAAAGAGTCCCAAACAAACCACCACCACCCTAACACCCCCAAAATAGCACAATAATTTTACTTTCAGCCATATTACTCTTCTGCTGAGAACCTGTTCTTTGAAAGACAAATTTAAGCTAATCATAAGGCATTAATTATGATCCTGTATCTCTCCCCCTACAAGAAAAATCCTTGAAGAAGACTAGAGCATGTTTGCAATACATTGTGTCTCTCTTTGGGAGTCAAATGCTTCTCAGAGGTAACCTAATCGACAATTGTCCATAAACTTGGTGTCAAGCATTGCCACTCAATTTAATTTACTTGCTTACAAAGACTGCCTTCCTGGGGATATCAATATGCAAGATTGGAAACAGCTGGTGAAACCAGAGGAAGAAAATAGACAGAATGAGAGTACATTAGGTATTTAACTTGCTTATGAAGTAGACTCATTGTAACCATGCAGGGAAGGCACAAACCCGAAATGTGGAAGCAGACCTAAAAGAAAAACCAGCTAATACAGGAAAAGGAAGGATGCATTTAATGCCTCAGCAGCTTGACCTTTACAGTAGAATAACCACAAAGCACAATATCTCGCCTAGGGGAAGAAATAACATGAGCTCTAAGCACAACCCAATACTCTGACTAGAAGCCCGATGACTCTCATATGCTAGAAGGCTGAAAAGGCCATTACAGGTTAACCAAAAAGTCATCGAAATATTTACATTTGACCTTGCCCTTGCGCTTACTTGCAGCTACAGAGCCTGAATATTTATTTCTCTGTATTCTGCAAACCAGGGTGGGAAATCCTTGCTTTGATGTGTCTTATATGCAATCTTATCAGCTGCAGCATATCCCAGAAAGGCTGCACTATGGGCTGCTCACTCCACATATCCCTGCCAGTGGCAGCCGGACGAACAACTCAGAGGGAAGCAGAGCCCTCCAAACTGAGTGCCCTGGTCAGGGAATTTGCAACTCACCAGATCTGTGGATTTCAGTAATACATTTACATCCTAAAATCATAGGACGGGGGCAGGGAAAGGATTCAGGAGCATAGGTTTTTAAGAATTTCTTCTCTCCCAAGGCAGAATTATTAGAGACTTAGAGCAGGGGCAGCTCCAACTAGCGGTTTTGGCACATCTGTAAAGCATGTTCTGTGTTTCTCTGTGAAGACTAAATTAATACCAGTGTGTCAAGTCTGCAGTAGCTTTTCGTATTGAAAAGCTTCAAGGAAGGAGTCCTAAACTTCAAGGACAGAGAAATCATCAGTAGCACCAAGAGAAGCTCTATCAGTCATTTCAACTCCCTTTTTCCAGTTGCAATATGGCGCAAAACACACGCCTGTTGTGCATCTTACCAGTGTAAGGAAGAAGAATTTCCTGTTCTACCACACTGGGCATGGCAGCACCAGTTTGTCATTGACTGACAATGGAATTTGACAGGAGTGCTGAGCTGCACTCATGGAGCCTGGCACAGGACCAGAGTGGGCCCACTCTGCAAAGGGCACATGGTAACACACAGGGTATGGAGAAGCTGGAAAAAGTCGAAGCACCATAATAAAAACATGTAACCTGCCACCTGCATTCCTGGGGACAGGACTCAGGTTGATGGGTGGTGACTATTCTGGTCTCTTCTCAGCAATTTAGAAGTGTTGAAATTTTCAGTACAAAAAACGCCTGGGAGAGGTATTACTCAATTCCAAGAGGTGAAGAGATTGGGCTGACACCTGGGGAGAGCACGTTCAGGTCTTCACAGCCTTCTTGAGCTGCAGGAAGCAGTCCACCCACAGCCTAGTTTTCAGCGGTGCAACTGGACATGCAACTGAGTTTTCAAAATTATCTAGGTTCTTTTATCTAAAAATCAGATGCTGAGCCTCAGATACCTGCTTAGGCTCCCTCTAAGGTCAATGAAGAAACAAGACAAGGGCATTCCTCAGCCTCAGATTGTTGCTACACACACATTATGACCGATCAGCACAATTTTCAAGACACCAAATTGGCTTGCAAGCCTCTGTATCAGGGGCATCTTACAGAAAACAGCCCTCAAAGTAACAATTTTTGTCCTAGCTGGAATCTGGCCAGCTTGATGTCCTCCATATGGCAGGAAGTCCAAGGACAGAGCGTCCTCTCCCAGGTAGCTGGTGAATTAATTGCTCTACAGAGAGAAAGAAGCATTTATTTCCTGAGATATTCTGGGCTTTCATTCCATTTCCATAATCCCAGCATTCACACAGCTTTGCACAAAAGTGACAACAGTGGTTTAAACACAGGTCAGTCACAGAATGCTTTGCCTGCCACCAATCACTGCTCTTTGTTTCATTGAAGAAAGACGACGTCTTTACAATGAGACTTCCGGAATAAGTAGAAAAGTCTTAGATGTGATAGGAGTAAAATTTCTTCAGCATTTAAGATGCAGAATACTCCATCCAGGAGTGGGCTGAATGGCAGGCACTACATGATAAGTCTGAGGATATTTAAAGTTAGAAGATGTCTAATTATCACAATTATCAAGTAGGACACAGCAGGATGGAAATGGGCAACTCAGCTTAACTGGACACCATCTGTTACCATCCACACTTTGAGTTAAAAAGTCAACCTGATCTGCCAGGGTATTGCTAGACTAATGCACATCTGGCTCTTGATTAGCTCTTGAATATTTGAAAATAACCATTTCTCATATTATCAGCTATTGATTGCTCCTTTCCAGAAAGTAGTTTGGTATGTCAAGGCACACATCTGCTGAATTAATATTTTAACTTGCTTGAATGCAATTATAGTCTCTTTACACAGGGGAAAGGCACTTTCCTAGCCCTGTATGCTGAGCTTAAGAAAGCCATCTATGCACAAGATTACAACAGTGTCCTCCTCCTCTTTAATTATTTGAACTGAAACCATACACTCTCAGCCAAAAAGTATTGCTGCTTCTTTGAAAGACTCAAAATATCTATTCTATGAACCCTAATATTCGTGATTAACAGATAAATTCAGTTGTCTTTTTTAATAATTTTAGTAACTAATTCAGAAAGATGCAATTAAGAACTGAAACACACAAAGCAAGCCACTGTTAAAGGATTAGAAGCAATCAAACATACGAAACCAAAGAAGGAATCTTAGGATTTAGGTCTCTCTCCTGCTACTCAGGATAGTGTGTTTGGCAACAGAAATTGCCCTGTCCTTCAAGAAGAATTCTTGCTCTTCTATCAGAAGAAGAATAGAATAAAATATCATGACAGCCCCTCTACTTTTCTAGGGACATTAATTCAAAGTCTAGCGTTAGTTTAGGACTATCCTTGGTTGTATCCCTGCATCAAGTTTTTGTTTACCGTAATGTTCTTGAAACTCCTTCACTGATTTTTGTCCTTTCTTCCATGTGATGCAATATGACCATGAACAGAGCCCATTGATATTGAAAGATCTTTCTTTCTCCTCATCATTTATTACTTGTTCAGTGAAAAAAATATATTATTTTCTCTGTGAAGTAATGAATCCTTCACATTCCTGTAAAACAAAACAAGAGCTTCAGTAGTACTTCGGACTGCTCCCTAAATTTCACTACTAGAACCCATCTTTTATTCCTCTTCACATAAATCATCCAGCTGATGACCGAACACACGCTGAAGAGCAAACAAGGGATATGTACCACTTCCCTGCAAGCTGCCTGCAGCTTGGATCAGCCCTCAATGTTAGCTCACAAGTAACTTCTGATAAAAGAAAATTAAAACCTACCACCACATTTAGCCCTGCAAGTGGTGCAGATACTCTCCATTACCCTTAGTTTCACCACAGCAAACTCTGGCTGTCAAAGCAGTGTTGGGAGACCCTCATTCAGCACTCACTACCCCAAACTATTCAAACTGTCACAAGACCCTCACAGTCTGTATAGATGTCTCTCTCAAAACCCCTGCCTGTTGTTCAGCAAGCCTTAGAAAGAGTACTCTGTGTCTGTGTCTCTTCTGTGCCTTGTGCTGGGCTCTGGTGGCATCAGCTCTGTGTGGGCACAGCAAATCCTGTCCCAAAGCAGCCCTTGCTCGTGCTGTAGCATGAAGAGCCCAGTGGCTCTTAAGGAGACACAAACATCTTAGCAGTGCTTTTACTTAATTGGCTCAGAATAGCATAAACAGTCTGTAGGAACATATTTCAGGGTAAAGTTAGCAAAGCCTTCAGGCAAACTATAGCCAACAAGGGAGGAGCACAACCCAGTACCTTTGAACTGAGGGGGATAAAGCACTAGGCTAGTACACCAAATGCCCATTTTGCATTTCAGCCCTATCCTCCACAAGACAGGGTGTGGAGAATAACCTTTGCCCACTGCTAACCCATGCTGCTTGGGGCTACCACGGCAACTCCTTTTGTGCACCTCTGCTCTGTCCCCACATCACACGGCTCGCTTGGGGACTGAGAGGAGGAAGGGGCAGATTGTTGCCTGAGCACAGTGAAGGGCAATTATCACACCCAAGGGAGTATAATGATACATAATCCATTTTCCTCCAGCATTTGGGGGCAAAGGTATGAGGAACAATGAATGAGAGAAAATACCATCCCCATTAATGCACACCTCAAAGTTATCTGTAAGCTGCACTTGCATCTACAGAGGATAAACTAGACCTGCAATCTCTTCTAAGAGAGCAAGTCCCTGGGGAGCTTTTCCTTTTGTACTCTAAGTAGACATCTGTGGGGGGGAACCACTCTTTCATGCCTAAATGTTTTTGTAATATTATTTTGCAACAGTATTGCCAGGGTTACATTATTATTGTTCCTGAATTCTTCCTTTTCTCTCCTGGAATATTCCTCTGGGCAAGCTGTGGCTTACTTTGGACTTTTACAGAAGACATTCAGAGGCAGAGGAGATAAAAATCCAGTTAACTTAACAGGCAGTAAAGTGTAGCACTGAAAAACAAGCCTTAAGGAATGCAATAGTTAAGCTGGCAGAAAACAGCACTGTTTTCTGTAGCAATTTAGGACCTTCATAAAAGTCAAGCGAGTTTAATAATGTGCAGCAATGGAGAGGGATGTAAAAGCAAGACATCTCTAAGCCCAACAAATAGCCTCATCCAGCTCTGTGTTTGTAGGCAGGGTCAGCCTCCCAGGGAAGCCAATATCCAACTTCACAAGCGGGCACACACCTGCTAGGCAGGCTCCTGGCACTGTTTGCTACAATGGCCTGAGCAGTGCCACCATCTTCCTGGCCCCACTCCTGCTGCACAGATCCAAGCAGGGGAGGGGGAAAGACGTGGCTGCGCAGCCAACAGAGCAGCTGAGGAACAGAGACCAGGAACTGGGACTTGATGTCCATCAATCAGTGAGCCTATGACATCTGCCATGTTGTGGGTAATTAGAGTTGTATCCAAATCTGGCTTCAGCTTATCCACTTGAGCTGAAAAAAGCAGATTAGTTCATTGGTGAAAGCATCTTGTAAAGCCTTCAGCTTCATTTGTGCAAGACTTCATGGTGCAAACAGGGATGATGTGGACATGCTGAGATACTTTGAAAGGACAGTATGGGTAGGCATAGCAGTGACGTGGGCTCTGACAAGCCCACCCAGACATTCTTTGTCATCAATGAAGCCCACACTGCTAGGTAAAAGCTAACTTGGACATAGATATATATGATGTGCAATCCAATACCTGTACCTCAATGTAAACCAAACAGCAGAAGATCCTCATTTAGCTCCTGGTCTGTCTCTGAAAAGTTGAGTGTCCTTGAAAAAGTCACACCACTTTCTCAGTCCTGTTTAAACTGCAGAGCAGGGACAGGAAAGGCAAGGACAGGAATGGGACCTTGATCTTGACTGGGATTTCTGATGGCTCAATAATCCCAATAATAAACATTTCAGAGACAGAATTACCTAGAGTCATCCTCAGGCACTTTACATATTGCATATGTATTTATTCTAATTTAGGCACATACATGTTAACTGTAGGTGAAGGCATCACCTTGTGCTTTTATTACCCAAAGTCCAAAGAAACTGCACAGCCTAAAAGCCACCTCATTGGATGAAAGAAGCTGAAACATAGAAGCTGGTAGAATGCCTTTAGCTACAAATCTGCATGGTAAAAACTGGTCTCTCTTTCCTCCAGTCCATTCAAACTGGCTTTTATCTACATACTGAGAAACCGCGTTCCATACACAGTCTGAGGTAAAACATCCATGGTAGGCACTTGGAGCCTCCAGGGGCATTGATAATTGAAATAATTGGCATATTACCACCAGGGACTCAGAAAAGTCACCTTCCAACTACAGTGGGTTGCTTCTGACAAAAGTCAACCCAGGCGCATAATATCGTTGTTGCTCATTAGCTTTCCATTAATGATAAAATTCCTGATTTCAATATTTAATACACCTCAGAGATCACAGTACATAATTTAATGCGCAAGTAGATAATTTGCTGATCAAGGTACACGTTTCGCATTAAGGCAAATTGTTGCACACTTTGCTGACTAACACACACACCCCCACGAGCAAACTCTCTCGCTCTCTTCTACCAGCAAAGCATTGTCCTCTCCGGAGTTTGGTAGACAGCTGAACCCTCTACATCTCACTCCTTTTCCATGCAGTATAAAAGCTCTGTCATCTCTCTTTGAGCTGTTTTCTGTCCTGGCGCACTCTTTCCTTGCACATACATCATTTCAGGACACTCTTGGCAATAGTAAAGTGGCCCATGTTGAGGTTGCTGTGTCACATGCCTCCCAGAATTCTCTCTCTCTCAGCAGTTTTTGAGTCAATACCTGCATTCACTCCTTCCCCAGATTTTTAGGCATGGAGAGCAGTAATTTGGGCAGGAACTATGCTTTGGGGATTTCTACACTTTCATAGTCAAGCATATAGGCACCTGGATAAATGGGAGATAGAAATTGCTTTCAAACACGTATATTCAAGACTTTGTGGAAACGGACACAAACATCACTGTAGAGTTTGGCTAGGACAGAATTCCAGGTTAAAACCAGAGACAGCAATTCAAACCCCTCACTTCACTCCAGGGAGCAGCAAAACCCAGGTAGCAAACCTTGCAATAATTCAAAAACTAGAAGAGTAATTTTTCACTTTCCTGCTCTGTTAATTCACATGTTGTTGTTTTTTTTTTTTAGAGTGAGGAAACAGCTTAGTCAATGGACAAGTGCTCCTAACCATTCAACAAAACACAGGGGAAGGAAGCAGGCTGGGGCAGCTACTCCTGAGTTATAGCCCAGTAGCATTTCAATAGATCTCACTACTATTATCTGGGCTATATAACTTACAACTGTTGCTGATCAGGGTGATAAACATCCAAAACAATTTTATTTACACTGTAAAAATTGAATAGAATATCAGCAAGGTCTGGAAGTCCACATAAAAGGCTAGGTTATTCCTAGAGATAGCATCCTCCCTCCAAAAACCAGGAGCAGACATCCTAGGGTTTATGCTGAAACCATTCTGCAACATTTTTGCCTGATCACTGCCCATTAACATGCAGCTAAGCCCCTTGAACCACTTAGCAAATTTTCCCCCCAAGAATGAATTTGTCAAGATTTCTCAAGACCTCTGTATGCCTGAGATCCCAGAAGGTACCAGCAACTTGAAGAGGTTTTTATGTTTCCTCTCTATCTTCAAGTTCAGTCAAATTAATAGGAATATATTGGCTCAGCCAATCACGCTGGCAGAAATTGAGCTGGCTATTAATGATTTTTAACAGAAGCAGCCCCTGGGCTAGAAGAGCTCCCAGTGGAGCACTGCTTCAAGTTTTAGCAAAAGCCAAACTTTTTGTAAACGTTTCACAAATTTATTTTTTTTTTTACCCTTTCATTGCCAGTTCCCTCCCAAATGCTCTCTGTGGGCAGCAGTATTCCTTACCTTTTGTCTGTTTGCAAAGTGACTCATCACACAGAAACACAGACAAGTTTTTCCCTTTTCCTTCTGTTAAGATATTTGAGAAACTTTTCTCTCCTGGGGATAACTGTAACCAAAAGTTCTTCACACATGATTTCATGTGACTATTAATCATGACAGGCTTTGTCCTTCTATTATCACACCAGTTAAACTTACCCTCCTTTCAAAGCCAAAGAAAGGCAATTTGAGTTCAGGAAAATAGACAGCACCCTGGCCACTCAGCAAGTATAAGAATAAACAAAGAAGGGGGAATTGAATTCCAAAACCCATGGACAGGTTTTCAAAAGGTCACTAGTCTGGATATTTCCTTTGTTTGCCATCTAATTTTGGGTCAAACTAGGGGGAGAGATCTGTTGTTCTTTGTTTCATCTGCTGAATTTAAAATGCTGATGGTGCTGGGAAGCAGGGCCCAGGCTCCCACATACCCTGCCAGCAGAGCATCCTACCCACCATATTACAGAGTCAGGTCTCTGTGTGTGGCCCTCCCCTTCCCTCTCCTCTACTCCCAGTGACTCCTGAGGATTTCGCTGTGCCATGGCATTGCTGTGACACCAAACAGAGGATGTTCCTGCTCTGCCTGGGTATTCCTGGGAGGGAAGAATCCTCCTTGTCTTGGTCTGACTGCTCAGCATCAGGAGTTTCTCTCTCACCAGTAGCGCATTAACACAGAAGTTGTTTTTTTTCTAAACTAAGACTACAGGCGCTACTTCTGTACCAGGGGATCTTCCCATACACCTCGACACTCATTCAGTTGTGTAGGTCATGCATCCAGATTCAGCTGCCACAGAAGAAAATGTGCCTGGCGTGGCACATGCCTTGCAACCTAGAAGGGAAGAGACAGGGAGGCACAAACTCACATGTGGAGGTAGAGCTTGCTAGAGCACTCCAGGCACACACACGTTTCTGTCCTGCAAAAACAGCAAGACTAGAAAGCCCATAGAGCCCAACTCTTACCCGAGTTTCCTGCACTCAAGCGTTATAACTGCAGAGGCAACAGCCCACACCTATTTCAGGAGTGGCGCAGGGGTTCTGATAAGCCCAGCTGTACTTAGGAGCAATGCATCTCCTGCCGGGCCTTCCTGGTTATCTGTAACGTATCACAGGGTTAATTTCCTCTAACATGCTTCAAGAACTGATAGAGGTACCTGCGTTAAGAGCTTCAGCTCTCTCTATCCTCTGCAGTTGAGAGTTACTCCAGCCCAGCAAATCCCATGGATAGATGTGCTACATTCTTCCCACACCTTGCACAACTAAAAGAACATCTCTCATTTATTATTAGTGACTCTATGTCTCTCCTACTAGGATGGTAGAATCAGAAAAGTAACTGTCCCACTACAGCCATCAGGTTCTCAAAACCAAAGTCCTGATCCATCCAAATATTCAGGCATCTACTTTCCTCTCAGTCAGCAATAGGTTCTTTCCTACAGGAGATGGAGGGCACTGAAGCACAGCAGTGTAACCACCCATCGTTCCGAGCCATCCCTCCCTCCAGCTGTGCCAGCTTAAGTTCAATGTTTTGCAGGTGTCTGTACAGCAGCAGTCTTCCAACTAAACCACTCTCCAAACCTCTTAAAGTCAGAGATTTTAGGTTTTGAAGCCTTAAACGCAAAAAGTGCACTTCACAACAGCTCCTGTGGGTATTATAAGGAGCAAAAAATGCTTTTAAGCGCTCTTAAGAGAGAAGAAAATGACAATGAAATTGAGGGGAAATGGAGAAAAGGATAATCATGCCACAAGTTGCTGCTCTCATCTCCCAACTACTTCCAAGGCAGCAAGAACCCAGGCAGCCGGCAGCAGCTGCCACCCTATTAAACTTAACAATTTACAGGTGCTCGGAGGGAGCACTTGCGAGCAATTAGCCGAGCAAATTCACTTACTTCAAGATGCAGGGCCTCGCTGGCTGCTGCAGCTTGGCTGTGCTCTGCTGGCTCTGCCAAGTGGAGGACTGCCAAGTTCCTCCCGACGAGGGGCTGGCGTGCGAACGTTAAGTGAGCTGGGAAAGCCTTGCTCCGCACCAGGATCCTGCAAGGGATTCTACAGGTGTACAGGAAAATATAAGGGGCTTTTCTCACTCTGCAACTGCTCTCTGCCCATAGAGGGGACTGGTGCAGCCGGCCTGTAAGAAAAACACCATCCCTGCAGCTGGGCAAGCAACCTGCTCCCACTCTGGCCTTCAACCCCGAAACCTTCCATCTCACCATCTTTTTCTGTGCCTATTATAATGGCCTCTCCTTGCTTCTATTACTTGACAAAAATGTTAATCAATAGCAATAAACATTGTCTCGCCAAGCCACAGCTACGGTGAGGCCACATATTATCAATTCTTTGCTTACTCAAGCTGGAAAGAAACATGGATAGTTTGCTGAATGTTGTGGTGACTGAACCAACCACAGTAATGCCTAGGGGGCCACATAGCCCAGAAAAAGAGGTTTGGTGGGCTGGCTCCAAAGGTTAAATCCCCCTCTGTGAGGATGGCTTCTCCCATTGAATTCCTGTGACCTGATGTAGGTTCGGTCTGTCTGATTGACAGTTGACAGACACCTCCTGTATCTCCTAAGAAAAGGTAGCCAAACCTCTCCCGCCCTTCCCTTCTTCCTATAGGTCATTGCTATGTCATCCCTGCCTCCTTCTCTGTACCCCCTTTAAATGCACCCTGGCTGGAAGTTACCGCCCTCTTCGGGTCCCAGACCCCTTCAAGGGAGTTTCTACAATAAACCCTTGGAATACGACCGAAGGGCCACCTCACTCATTAGTTTCTGGCTACGCTTGGGCAATCCATACGCCCCGGGTGTGCGTGGCTCCGTGCCTTCCACTGCACGGGCTAGGAAGCTGGCTAGCGAGGCACACAAGTGCCACAGAGTGTCCTCCTCTGGTGTTGGGCACCTCTGGACAAGCTGCAGCTCTCCTGGCCTGGCCAGCGCGCCGGCATAACAATATAGCTGAACACAGTCCTCTGCAATTCAGTGGAACTACTTGCATTTAGTCCTTCCTGATGAAACTCCAACCAAGTGATTTAGGAATCAGACAAAAGAAAGCTGGGATGACTGTTTCCACTTATAAATAAATTCCATTTATAAATAAATAAGAACACTTCATGATATGGTGTTTCTCTTTGTGCTGTTCTTTCTCTTCCAGTTAATCTCATTATTACAAATTAGGGAGTTTCTCTTGCAGTTAAAAAGGTGTACTCTAACACATACAAAGGAAATAAACAAAGTATTTTGCTTCAGCTCTCAGCTGCAGTCAATTTATTCTTTGAGCCTCTTAACTTAAAAACCATAAGACTTTGGTGTCTTTGCCTGTATCAAAGTCACACATGAATTGAAACAGCCCCTGCTTGCATCCACTCAAATTCAGTAACACCACTGCTCTTATTTTGCAATGACCTGAAAATACTTCTGTATTCGCTTTGTTTTTACCTGATTCTTTATTCCCATCTTCCAATTAAACAGCAGAAAAATTCAAAGTACCTTCTAATTGAGGGTAATCCAAATGGAAACCTGGCTCGAAGGCTGAAATCAAAAAGCTGAATAGGACATCTTTACTTACACCAAACAGTCCCACGATAGCATCTAGGAGAAATGATGGCTTTCCTCCATAAAAGCCAGGGTCATACTTGCTGTATAAGAATACAAAGCCACAGAGCGCAGTGCAATAGAAAATGTGGAGTATAATCCTCAGCTACTGCAAATTGGCATCCTACTCTTTGGTGTACGCTCAGTGACAACATTCCCAGTGCTCAAAAGTGTCCTTTTCCTCTGAGAATTCCTCAGGTTGGGCAAGAGCAGTGCCTGAGAGTAAGATGAGAGGGACTGATTTTAGAAACTCCTTGCTAAATCAGTGTTTTATTTAACGTGATAATTAGAGCGAATATCACAGAGACTTTGGATGATGTTGCAAATTTAAACCAGCCTGGAAGCACTTCAATTTCATGTTTAAATTGTCAGCACTCAGGGAACTGGCTATGATGCAGTTTTGAACGTCTTGTTAGCACTTTTAGGAGGAACCTGGTTCTTGGTCTCTGTGCAGTGGTGACTGCCTCAAGGTGCAGTAGGTCCCAAGGCCAAATATCTGAAGCCAGCAAGGACACAGGCTGTTAACAGCAGAGCCCCCCAGAGATCTATAAAGGGCCAAAATTAAGAATTTCATGTCCCTGAACTCCTACAAATTATGAAGAGGATGATGACCAAGACCTATATAAGTAGGTGCCTTCATTAGACACCTGAAGTTACTGGATGGATCCAGATGAGGTGCATGGGAACTGCTAAATTTAGCAGTAATGCTGCCTGGCTGCATAGCTGTGGAATAACAGGAGACCAACAAAGAGTGAAGATTTCTGCCCTTTCTGCTGTGACTTGCTCAAAGAATTTTGGACTGCCTTAGCCATGGTAAGCAGTCAGTCACATACCTGCAAGAGCACTTTCATGTGCTCCAGCTCAATTTATTATGAGATCCAAAAATCAGATGACGGTTTCTCATATTGTAACTCTTAACTGAGTGGTAACCCTGCAGCTTCACCTTTCATTCTAGCTGCTGTTTATTGCCAGAATCCCAGCAAAAACTCCTTGCTTTATGACACACCAATTCATGCCTAGATTAAGCCTTAGGCCTCCTGAGGTATTACAGAAAGATAACATCCATTGAGAGAGGTGTAGGCTTAGTCACCCAATAAACAACCTTTTTACCAGCTGGGTATCACGCCCTTATTAGATTGTGCCTTATGCACTCTATTCCCTAGTCTGCAAGTGCTTTTCTGGGATCAATTAGAAGCAGCATTAGAGGCAAGAAAAAAATCCTTACTGAGGAACTTCACCACTAGAAGGATTTCTTGGCTGCAAACCATCTAGGTTGTAAAACCCGGGTATGCTACGAGGAGAGCAGCAACTTACATTATTTGAGCAGACATCTTCCTAAACTCAACTGAGCACTGCAGTTTATTCCAGAGCACTCAATATAACTTCTGTGCAAACAGCAGAGAGCCAGGAGAGGGTGCTCAACAATAAGCAGAAGATCTTGTGCACTGATCAGGCCCGGCCAACAGGGACACCTGCACACAGCCACTGACATGGAATTGCCAGGACAGAGGACAAAGGACTTCTTAATTAATATTTTAACATTTTAAAAGGGATTTTAATCTAGCTCTTTAAAAAAACATTTTTGAATACAGACAAGTCCACTGGATGTGACTTTAAAAGTGTGGGATTCTGCCTGCTAGACTTTAAGCATAAAGAATTAAGATTTCACCCAAATCCTGTGTGTCTCACCAGCAAAGGCTATGAAAGTCTCCAGTCAGCCCACAGAAAACATCAAGCATGGAGATCTTGAGGAATCCGAATCAGTGGAATTTGTGCTTAACTTGCTTGGATAAAAATATTATGTCCTAATGCCCACTGAGATGGCTCAAGGTTTTTGGTCAAGCAAAGTTTTCACTGCCTTTCTTTTTCTAATTTTGAAAAAATGGATGCTAATTGGAATAAATCTACAGTTTTCAACATTTGATAAATAAGGTGGAACTTTTTCAGTATAGGAAATATCACTTTTTTGTAGAGAGTTTTTAAAATAGAGAAAAAGAAAACCCAAATATTGCTTTTGACATTGAAGCATCCAATTAGAAATAATTACTACTGTTATAGTCATTGTCTTTAAAAATTATCCTTCAGCAAGAAAGGTAGAACTTTAGGTGTCCACACAGCTCCTGCAGGAGGCAGGCAGGAACCAGGACTCCAAGTAAAGGTTATATCTCCGCAATGTTGATCTGTGAGGTTGAGCAGGATGGGAATCTGGAGCTATGGGTTTACTAACGGCACATCCTTTATCTTGCTAACTGCCAAGGTTATTTTGCAGTCTGTGTTGTTTCTAGCACAAAAAGCTACATTGGATTACATTTGCCATAGCAGAATAAGAAGGGGAAAAAAAAACAACAAGGGAGGTGTGAATTTATCAGTTAAATTTGAAGCAGGACTTTTTCATGGAGTCTGCTGTCACAGTTGCCCAAATTGGAAAACAGGGAAAATTCAGGCTCTCTGGACTGAGTAAATGACTATAATTTGGATTTAAATGACATAGGAATCAAAAGTTGACTCTATTTTCTGATTCTATATCCCCGCTTTTCCTCATTGTTTCTTCTTGAGCCTCCTACTGTTTACAAAATTGAAAAATCAAGCTGAGCTGAATGTCCAATGTCTTCACTATGATTGAATCTCTCTTTCTGTGCACGTGATTGACAGCAACAGAAAAGAATGTTTTCCTTAGCTAACAAACACTCACTTTGGCTTCATTTAATCTGCTTTTGCACAAGATCATTCATCCCTTGAAAAGAACACCACTGGGAATGACCTACTTGTTGGTAACCTCCTGGTAACTCAGAGAGATACTCAAATCAGTTCTGCCAGATAAGTAATGGAAGAGTTTCATCCATGATTCTTGTAAGATAGCTCTGGAAAACGGCAAAACACCTCTTGAGCCTATTTGGCAAAGTCCCTGTGCGAGGTTAAAGGTCCTTGTTCACTTTATTGTCTGGGCAGAGGATAACACTGATCCACATAGACATTGTTTTCAGCAGCAGTTTTAAGGCACTGTAGCTTTCAAGCCCCCTGTGGCGTTATGACTGTTTTATTTGCATGTGTGGAAGAGGAGAGTCAGATCCTACTGGTGCACAATCTGAACGTCCAGCCTCACAGAATCTCAACTAATGACTTTTGAAGCCATTCAAAAGCTGGTATTTGAACCAGGCTATTTTAAACAGCATAAATAAGACCCAGAAGTGAGATAAGTTCCTATTACGTATGCTAACCAACCAGTATCTCCCAATTAAACCAGCTAAGGGTCAAAAACAAAGACAAAACAAAAAACCTGACACCCTCCCCCGCCCTTCAAAACCCAAGAATACTGCATTCTCTTTAGTCTCTATCATTTTTACTTAAGGGATCTCAGCTGATAATACTGCTTAGTGCTTTAGGAAATCTGTCTATTTAAACCTTTACATATGAACTTACTCATATATGCTGAAATATATCCCTATAAAGACACTGGTGGTGGAGTGAAAGGCTGATTTCCACAGAGAAACATTATTATGCCTTATTCAGAGATATCAGAGATATCTCTGGGCTAACAGTACATACCAAGGCAGCATAATTGTACTGGAAATGAAGGGAGGCAGAGCTCCCTTTGCTTTGGCAGCCCAGTGCCCAGGCAGAGGACTTGTAAGCTCTGAGGAAGAGGGAACGGAAAGCCAGTCACCCATTTTTTTCTCTGAAGAGTAGCCAGAAATAATTTGATTCAAGTTGCAGTCAGTGCTTGAGGAAAGATGGAGAAGATGAGGGAAATATTAATGGCAAGGCTGTATTTCAGCAGCTGCTCTTGTTTTGCTTCAGGTGTGTTTTACTGGGCCGAATGTTATGGTGTGAGAAAGTCCATTAGAACATAAGGCCACTCGAGGTCAGAAAAGTGAAAGCACAGAGTGTAATTTTTGCATTGGGGAGAGTAAGCAGTACAGAGTCTGAACATGAAAAATACTGACAGGGAAAGATGGTGGTGGCAAGACAAGAAGACTCAGAGAATGGAAACTGCAATATCAAGAAGCAGCCCTGGTCCAAGGAGCAATGGAAGATGTTCCCATCCTATGGCTTGGCCAGTAAAGACTTTGGATGTTTAATTGGAGTAGTGAATAGGTTAATGCTCAGACTGTTAGCTAAAGAGTTTTATTAGTTGCATTAGCCTATAAGGAATGCTTTATATTCTTTTCACTTATGCATATCCTGTTTGTACACAGAGTAACCCAGAGAACGACAGTTATGACACCTGTAAGAGAACTACATACAAGTTCAGTGGAAAAGACACAAAAATAAGCTAGACTAATAAATAGCACATTCTAGATTTCTTGCTAACCTTCAAATTTAATCAGATAGCAACTAGTTAGCTCTGTATTTTCTCCCTGACATACGACTGGATCAGTAGTAGATGGATATTTTCCACCTGTTCTCAAAATCTCTCATCCTCAATACTCAGGTCATCAGGATCCTTACCTGGTTGCTAATGTTGACAACCACAGTTCTTTGACGCAGAGCTTTAATTGAATTAGATGCCTCAGCAGTCACTGATTCATCATTCTAATACTCAGTGCAACTCAGATGAAAAATCTGCACGTTTCCAGTCCTTCAGAGGTAGCCTTACTAGGACAAAGATTCCGTCCATCCCAGAAGCCATTAAAGATACAAACATCGTGGCACTGAATCATTTTTATGTGACTGCTGGAACACCAGCCTGAATTAGGGCTGTATTTACATAAATCAGTGTGGTAATGGTCTTCTCTGCTTTCTTGCTTTTTTTTTTTTTTTTTTTTTTTTTTTTAGTTAAAAAAAGAGAGGAAGTGAAGGAAAGAAGAGAGATGTTGAAAAAGAATAGGAGCTGCAGTGACATATTCAATGGAATAATTTTGTGCTGGTACAAATCAGTGTCTAACCACTAATGACAAGCTATGGATATATATGCAAACAGCCCTAATACAAAAAACAAAACAACTCTATTCCAATCAAAGTAAAACATTCAATACCCAGTGCTACCAATTCAATCATAAAAGCTTTCAGCCTTAATTTGTAATGCTGGACTCATTACTCATAAGTGCTCTGCTCTTCCTATTGTCTTACAACTGTATTTCTGGGGTAGCTTTCAGGTTTGGTCACACCATGGCCAGGCCCTTCAAAGATGATTCAAAGATCAAACTGTGGGTGAAATTTTTTCTCCTTTTCTTTTACCCATGCTAAAAAAATTTCCAAAATTTGGCTTGCTCTTGCTTCTTTTTCAAGGCAGGATAGTCTCCAACAGTCCCACCTGGGAACAATCAAATCCCAGCCACCAAAACGCCCCACTTAGGTATCTGAAAGCAGATGCGCTGGGCACTGAGCCATTTCCAAGTCTGGCCCACCACCAACTGCAGGGCTATTCATGGCAATATGATTCATAACAATAAACGTTTTTGAAGTGCTTCTCATTAAATTATCCGCACAAGCTGATGGTAATTCCTCCGTGATGTGGAACAAGGCTTTGCAATGCTGGGAGCCTGCTAAGTGCAGTGCAGAGGAACATGCAGGCTTCACACAGATTTTTGTGGCAAACTGCATGCCTCGTTTCCCAGAGCAAGACCCTGAGGCAGCTCGTGAGAATCATCAGTCTGGAGGCCGAGGTGCAGGGTCATTTCTCTGAACTTGTACCTAAAATTCTGCCCCTTCTCTGCATGCTTTTCCGTGAAAATGAAAAAAGCTCCAGCAAACATCAGGCTCCTAAATCCCTCTGGTTTTGGCATTTTCAATGAGAATAAACAAGGCAGACACTATTTGCCACAAGCTCATGGAAATGAAGTGCAGAATTTGTGTCCCCTCCATCATGCCTTAGTCCTCTGCACCCAATAAAGCCTTATTTCAAGATCTTGCTATAGACATAAATGCTCAGTCTCACAGCATCTTTAGAGGGATGTGTAATGATGTATGTTCACATGAAAACCTCTAAATTCCTTGACTGCAAGGAGTTTTATAGCTTACAAGTATGACTGCATGTCATATCAGGATACCAGAGTTTGAAGTGTTGCTACCAGCCTCATCTAGCATAACATATTGGCCCTTAATCTGGTTCCCCCATGAGGAGCCCTACTATCGTGTCCACGTGTAATCAGACCTGTGCAGCAGCCTACATGTTCTTTTTAATTGGATTGAAGTTAATCACAGTAGGATTAATTTGAAGAGATCAAGGAAACAGAGTGATATTTTGTGGAAAGCAGATGGTTTCTTCTGGATGGAATAAAGCTCTGAAAGCCATAGAAGGTGTTTAACTTCTCAGGTTTACCAAGATTAAAAGCTCAGGGATTCTGTAACTTAAATATAATATATTTAATCACATTTATGACATGTCAGTGAAAGAAACCTTTGGAAACTGTTTGGTTTTCAAAAAGAAGTGGCTTATTGATGGATACTAGCATCTGACAATCAACCCGCACTCCTCTGAAGGGAGAAATGAAAACATGCATCCAACACTGGCATAATTATTCCCAAGCAAACTAAAGTTAAGCAGTACTGTTTTCATGAGAACCTTGGGCATCCTGCCTCTCCAAATGGCATAACATGTGTCACTGTTAAAAATTAACCATAATAAATGGACTGGTAGTTCAGCACTGACTTGTGATTTCGGCTGTTTCCTTTTTGCCCTCCAAATAGAGTTTTTGTAAAGGAATCTTATATCACAGCACAGACTAAGTACACATTAGGTAACTAAAACTTAACCAACCACCTAACACCTTGGGCACTCTTGAAAATCTGGACTTAAAAAAGTTAAGAGACACTTGAAGAAGCATTTCATTAACATGCAGCAATTCTTCTCCCATCTTTTACACACGCATGTAAAATACATTGGCACATTCCCATGCTCAAACACACACAGAACATCCTGATTTCTCTACAAACTGAGATCTTGTCGAAGCACCATAATTTGCATAACTTGTATGTGACGTACATGTTAATCAGGAAAGAAGCATGTCACTACAATGAGGATGTAAACTATGTGAAACTGAGCCAGGAACAGCCAGAGCAGGTCTGCAGAGCAAGGGAAATGGGAGTCTTGGGAGAGCACATGCAGGTGTGTCCCTCAAACTTCAGAAAGGAGAGTTTTCCAAAGTTTCCCTTCTAAGAGCAGTGAACGACGATTAATCAGCTAGATTTGCCTTTGGAAAGAGAATCTTGACTTACTTGAGAAGTCTGTCCACTTTAATTATATCCAATTATCTTGTGTAGGGATATTAAATAACACACATTGCTAGTATTAGCAGGGTCAGAATACTACTAGGGTGAAATGCATTCCTTAACCCAAAACTTCTTAGCAGAGCTTCCATATGATACAAGAAACTTTCCTACAGATGTGTCCCCTCATTTTTCACTTCCATTAAGTACTACAGCCCCCATTATCATAGTAGATAAGAGCCTCACAAATAGCCACAATTTTGTTTTCACCAAAAAAAAAGTCATGAGGTTAGTAGTCAGTATTCCGTATTTAGAGCCAAGAAATAGAGAGTTGAAATGCCAGTGCCAGAGCAGATCCTCACCTCTTTCTGTGCTTGCAAAAATAGAAGAAGGTGTCAGAACAACAGACTCTGGAAAAGGGAAAATGGAGAGTCACCTGTAGAGAGGGTGGCACAGCATTAAGACCACCAGGTTACTTCTGTACACCCAAAGGTTTGCGGTGCACACCCTACGCACAACCACAGACAACTTTACGCAGAGCAGGCTACAAGGAGAATGAAATCATTAAGATGTATTTCAATCTGCTTTAAACGTAATATAACTATTCCTTTGCTATAAGCATGTCTCATTTAAACCCCGGGGTCTAGTTCTCCTCCCATTATATGCATTTATTAAACATTTCATAATCTGCTAGTGCTGAGAGGCAATTTAGGGCAGGACCTCGCAGTGATTATCACTTAGTGCAAAGGAGCTTATTACTTTACACCCACACTCCAGAGCAGTCACTAGAGATATGCCAGAATTTATATCTGCTGTAAGTAAAGCTTAGTTATGGATATTAATAGATACATGATCATATTTTCCAGTTAGATTTACCTAACAACAAACTTGTTCTATTGTAAAGTTTTGCTTTTCATCATATAATTAAAGGTGATATAAATGAAGTTGAAGGTAGCAACAACATTGTATATATTACCTTTTTGACAAACTAAGAGACATGCTGCTAATAGCTAAGTATATTTATTCTACAATTGCTATAAATCCTGCAGGAAAACCTTTGGTTATATTACCAGTTAATTACAAATATGAAAAAGAATAATTAGGTGGTTACCTTGTAACTAAAACATAATTACATGGGAAGTATAGAGATCACTTTGGGTTTACCCCACAAATGACAGCCCTTCTACTCACAGCGCACAGTTTAATTAATCTAGGGGGTACTAGGATAAGCAGCTAAAAAACAAGGTACTTCTACTTGGCCCTGGGTACAAACAGCTGCTTCAGCTGTGAGCAAAAATCCTGTCACTCCCTCCTCCTCTCATAAGACTGCAAGCTCTCTGGGACAGAGTTTAGTGTAGTATATACCTATATTTTGCACAGCTCAAAAGCTGAGGACTCTGTAAACTGGCAGTTAAAATTTCCTGGAATGGTACCTTTCCATATTTATGATTTCTTCTAAAATTATGGCCTACAAAATGTACCATTCCTTGTAAGCTGAAACAAACTGGAGCTGTTACTAATGATGGTAGTCGAAAGGCTTTCTCAGCAGATCTGCTTCTCGTCAGGCTGCAAAAGCTCTCAGAGGAGGATGAAAGAGTTAATTAGGAAAGAAGGATCAGAGTGAAAAAAAGTAAGTAGAGTATAAATGAGTGATTAGGGGAATAAACGAGAGACCAATTTTATAAAGGGAATTGTATTTAAATGCCAACTTCCTCCAGCTGCCGGCATAATTCATGTAATACCTCTAGCCCGTACATGTCAGTTGGTATCTGTACCTTTTTGAGGACATTAATCACACACCAGAAAAGTCAGTTATTGTATTAAAGAAAAGATTGGCTAGATAATGAAAATAACAGGTACTGAGCAGGGAGAACATTGACTTTGATGCCAAGACATCACAGACATAGGTGGATGGAGAATCTGACCTTCATTCTGCACCAGAAAGAAGCGGTGTCATTTTAGAGGATGTTATTTTACTGTGAAAAATTGAAATTAGTCAAATATTGCCTCTGGGCAATTTTTTTGTCTAATTTCAGTTTTAAAAAATAAAAATTAAACTAATTTGAAATTAATACTTTTCAAAGTTGATTTTCCTGAGAAAAAAAATCAAAGTACTTTCACAAAGGTAGTTTCATAACATGAAAATTAGGCATCCAATGCTATTACAAGAAAAAAAAAATGAAAATGTCCTTTTGATTTTTCAAAAGCTGTAAGAAAACCTTTATGTTGAATCAAAAAAAAAAAAATCCCACTCAATTCAATAAGCATTAAGTCACACCTTTTGGGACAGTTCTTGTATTCTAAGTCTTTCTACACCTGGAGATGAGGAAAGTAAAGATAAAAATTATCTCTGTCATATTGCCAGCTTCTTACTATCTACAACCCTTCCATTTTATTTGTCAAATACATGAGATAGGATGGTTGGTAGCTATGAGTAGTGGCAGAGCCTGAGTTGCTTATACTGTCTGCAGCTTGGAAGCAGACCCATGACCTGCATATCCTGGGATGCTCCAGCCAGGGGTTATACCCACTGTTCTCAGAGGATGCAGCTTGTCCTGCAGCACCCCAATCTGCTCATCAGTGCTCCTCACTTGAACATACAAGAGAAAAACCAGCTCAGTTATGTCTTAGAAGCAGGTGTGCCTCACAGAGCTCTCTAGGTCCTTGCTCAGCTGCTTGTACAATTTGCCCTGTCTCCCGTCCCCTGTATGGTGAGGACCAGGATCTCTCCACATGAGCAAATACAATAGGATGGAGTAAGAACATTTAGTAGTCAGTTCTGCATGCTGCAACAAGTTTCTTCCCCTTGATTGCTCCTTTTATGTTAAGAGCTTGTCCTTCACACATCTCTGACAGCAGAGAAATTCGCGGCTAATCAGTGTGCTAATGAAACAGTTGTTCTTTTAATAAAAAATTTTAGAAACTGGCAAAGAAAGAGGCAGCCTTACAAATGAGCCTTCCTCTTCAGCTAGGGCTGCCATTCAACTCAAGAGCCACAAAACAGCACTTCAGCAGTGCTTAAGCTTTACTACTTCAAGAGTTCACTTCTTTCTCCCCAGGATCGTAAACCAATTAAAAATGTTACAGGAATTTACCAAGAACAACCAAGTCAATCCTATGGCTCTTACTATAATAAAGTCACACCTGAGGAGTCCAAGCCCCAGCTGGGAAAGGAGTCTGCTGGGCCATGGACTGCCCAGCAGGTAGCAAGGGTCCCCCACTTCTGCCAGTGACAGCCCAGGCCTGATGGTGAAAGGAATGAGGCACTTGTCTTTACAAATAAACTGTGGGCCTGCTGATAGATAAAAACTAGCACTAAGAGATAAAAGAAACAATGGGAAAGGATTCCACTGATTGATGAGTGGAAAGAGAGATCTGTCTTTATCAGTAAACTGTAGGTCTGCTAATAAATGAAATTGAATATCAAAAGATGAAAGAAACAATGAGGAGAACCATAAATTCCATAGGAATTTAAAAAAAGGGAAAAGAGGGGTATACATTAAAAGGGATTCTTAAAAATTAGGCTTTCTGAGAAGTCTGTACCTCTCAAGTACCTCAGCCAATGGGGTAAGAGGGTAAATACGGTTGGGAAATTAGGATAAAAAGGAGGCTGCGTCCTCCAAAAATTTGAGAGACCCCAGGGGAATGCCCCATGGCCTCTCCCTCTATTCAAATAAAGTAATGGGACTCCTCTGTCTCCTTTTTGGACATAAACCTCTGGTGTTGGTAGATTAATTTTCCTGAAAATGGAGACTCACCTGTGCATGGTGGTGCTGACCACGGAGCCCCCACGCCGGGATGCGGGGCGGGCACATCACACAGGGTCTCTGCGAGCCCGTCCAAGGCAGTGCTGGAGATGCAGTACCCCTGCTTGGGGTGCTGGTATTTTCAGCCTCCCAAGCAGGAACTGGGTCCTTCAAGCAATTTCTGTCGGTGTTGACACCAAACTCATCACAGCCCCAGGTATGAGGCAGCAAAGACAACACGAGAAATGAAATTGAAGAATATGCATTTGCACCGTGGCTGCAAAGTCCCTGGTGATTCCCGGAAGAAGTGAAGCTCCAGAGATGGGAATTGCTCCCTTGTCTACAGACGAGAAAATTATTTTGGTGAATATCACAGCTGCACAAAGCCCAGCATCTTAATATTTAAAAACATGGGGGAGTAAGGGAGAAGCAAAAAGAAGGCTGGAAAACCAGGAAATGAAAAGGCCGAGTAACCACAGAAAAAAAAGAGCAGGTGAGGGCAGCAGAAAAGCTGACAATCATTTTATACCAAAGTGAATTATCAGTGACTCTCCCTTTATTTTTTAGGGAATTGGGGATTGTTTAAAATGCATTGCCTGGTTTTGCTAATACCCCAGAAATTTCCTTCATTTTGCTGACCTTGATGCCAGAGAGGCCCTGGGCAATGACAGAAAAGCCCATCTTTGTCCCACAAAGCAAAGCTCTCTCATTGCCAACATGGTTCCAGTGAAATCTCTCTCTGCTAAAGGACTTGGCCAAGACACTCAGGCCACCTGGACAGCAAGATTTGCTGAGACTTTGACATGTGTGGTATGTCACCCTCAGGCAGCATGTGTGTAGGACCAGGGAAATCCTATTCCCAGCCTGGCTCCTTTGACAGCTACTCATGAAGCATTTAGTAATCAAGGGACTACATGTCCTACCAAAGTCCTTTGGCAAAGAAAAACAGAATTTGTACTTGCTATTATTTCAGATGTGAAGTTATAAGCTGCTTTTGTGCAGTATTAAGTAAATAGTTAAGGACAAAGCAGTTTTTAACAAAAAGAGGTAGTGAGATACTCACGGATTAGTTTTGCACTTCAGCAAGCCTCAAAGAATTGTCTATAATATCTCCCCATTCTCAGGATGTAGCTTTTTCTTTTCAACGAGCCTGTCACCTCCTGTCAGCATCCCCTCTGCCTTCCTTCATCCTCTTAATTAATGACTGTGAGCTCTGCCTTTGTTCTCTCCATTCGGCTTTAAGCTAGAGAAATTAAATCGAAGGAATCCTCCAGAAGGCTTTGTACCTGCACATGAAAGTGTCATAAATAGCTTGTTAACGATTTGAGAAGTGACTAATAAGTAGCTACATTGGGTAACCTTACAGCATGCTGAATAATTTGCTAAAAACGTAATCATTTTAATAGGGGACAGTTTAGTGCCAGTATGCAACCAGGCAAATTGAACACATACCAGCAGTGTTGTTCCCGTAGGCCTCTGTGGCCGAGAGGCTTCCCCCCATGTGTCAATACTGGGGCAGAGCCAAGAAATAGGGGCAAATTAACTCAAGGGCCAAAGCCTAAGGCAGATGTTAGGCCTAAACTCATTAAGTTTCCTTCGTAGAAAACCCTGTAAATAAACCAGTCGAGTCCAAATTCTTCAGCTAAAAATAATTGTCATCCTCAAGGAATACCCCGTCATGGTTTTAAGCCCAACTGGAGATAAAACACCACACAGCCACTCGCTCGGCCCTCCTTTCCTTCACCCCCACTCTGGTGGAATGGGAAGGAGGACCAAAACTTGTAAAACTTGTAGGTCAAGACAAGAACAGTTTAATGACTGAAAATAAAGTAAAATGCAACAACAAGGGTAAATAATGATAATAAAAAGGGAAAAAACCCTAAGTGATGCACAACACAATTTCTCACCACTCATTAACCGATGACATATCCCCCTTCCCAAACCCAGATCAGACACACTTCCAGATAACTCCTCCAGTTTATGTACTGGGCATGACATTCCATGGTGTGGAACATCCCTTTGGTCAGTTTGGGTCACGTGTCCCAGCTGTGCTCCCTTCCAGTTTCTTTCACAAATCTCCTCACCAGCAGAGCATGAGATAAGGAAAAAAAAATCCTTGACTTAGGATAAGCATGACTTAGCAAAAAGCCATAGCATCAACACCATTCTCATTCTGAATCCAAAACACAGCACTGCAACAGCACCTGAGAAGACATTAACTCCAGCTGACACCTCCATAACTAATAAGTCCACTTAAAATTAATTCCTCAATTTTGTGCACCTATTCTGCCATTAAAACCACATTTCTAATCTTTGCTTGCAGCAGGTGCAACATCATAGCAGTGCACTGGAAAGTTTTCAAATACTTTATGGTCCTGCCATTAAACCAAAAAACTTTGAAACTTGAGGAATGACAAGACCCTGATGTACTTACTGTTCACATCTATGGCTGATTTCCAGAACCGAAGGTTAAGGCAAAAACGTAATTAAGCAAATAATAAAAAAATAACAAAATTACTTGTTTGCAGAAGATACATGCTCACATCCACACTCCTCAAACACATTCATGTCTTATGGCTAAGGGGAACACATCTATTAACAGAAGTTTCATTTTTATAGATTCTGTGAATTAATGAGGATGAAAAATGTGCTAAGATCACTGTCCACATCCCAAATTTGGGACATAGTGAGACTACAGTTGTTCCAGTGTATGGTTCCAATCACTTCTGGCAGAAAAGTGCCCAGCATTAATTGTTACCTAATAATAAATTACTCTGGCATTGAGCCACAAATTTGGTAAGATTTTGGGATGCTCATGTCTAAATCTAACTCTGTGTAGAAGTAACAGAAATATTCTGAGAAGAATAAGCCCACTGAGAGTTCTGTGCCCATATCATTAACAGATATGACACTGTGCACAAAATAAAATGTTCCTATGACTAGTGACAAGAAATCAGAGTGCTTCTCTTTCCAGACAGGCCAAGCAAAGGGTTTTGCTCAACCACAACTGCAGATTTCACAGTATCAGCAAGCATGTCACAAATCCTTACCCTGAACCAGACTGCTTGCTCTGAATCTGTCTAACAATCTGTGACAAAACATCTAAATTTTTCCTTTTGAAATGCTTACTCATTTGAAAATATCCTTGAAATTGTCTTCTTTTCAAATATTTCAAAAGTCTTATTCGAAACAACATAGTTCAACATGGGCTTTGGCAAAACATATATGTCAGGGAGAAGTGAGATAGAAAACATCTGAATATTTATTTCTTTGAGCATTTCCCACCCCCACTTTTTCTGAATCTCACAGGTCGCCTGCCAAATCTCCAATTTCCTTTTTTTCTCAAACAGAGACCTCAGATGGCTAAATTATCCCTACGATTGTGTAGCCATAGATCAGGGATCCCAGTCTCACAGCTAATACCTCAGTGGTGTTTCTGATGTGTAATTGTTGAATTCCAGCAGAGAAAACAATGTGAAAGCCTTTGCCTGGGAGTCTTGATTCAAAACTATCAAAAAGAATGGCAGGACACTTCTGTGTTAAAATCCAAGGCATGGAATTCGGTCCAATTTAAGCAGTGACCTCAAGAGAAAACAAAGTGAAATACTTTTTTCGGAGACATAGTGATTTGGGGGGCAGGGGTTGGAGATTTTTGGTTTAGGTTGCTTATTTGTTGTGTTTGTTTTTGTTTTTGTTTTTTTTCTCTTGCAGAAGGATGTTAGAAACCAGATTACAGTTTCATGCTTCAAATGAAAATGTAAAACAGTGAGAAGGAAAATATTTGAGTTACAGCATGAAAATATAATAAGGGTTTGCTTTTCTTTTTTTTTTAATTATATGAACCTGGAATCCCAGTTAATGGTCCCTGAGACTCACACACTCAAAGGCCACTGTGAATCTGTTTACAAGGCATGATGCTGGGGTTCTTTTTCTGCTTTGGAATGTGCTTGCTCCTTTGTTCCCACCCAAGTCATGTCTCACAAGCCTTGACTAACCTTCAACCCTGTGACTCTGACACATCACATTTACTCTCTGGTGTGCTTTGTAAACCTTGATACCCAGCTATAACTGGGAAAACATGACTCCACTGTAATTTCTTCCATTTGTAGGAAGATGAATGTCTATGGCATCAATGTTTCTTGGCTCTCTGACAGCAGAGCCGTCACCTCCTGATCTGAGGCAAGTTTTAATGGCAAAAATCAGTAGTGCTTTCCTGACTTGGTACTCAGAGAGAGGCATTAGTGAGACAGAGCTCCAAGTACTTTTTGATTAGTGCATTTCTCCAGGCAAGAGTCTGATTGAGTAGTAATTTCCAGGCTGAAGCCCTTTGGACCACAGGGGCATCCTTTACCCGTCAGAATAAAGTCAGTGGCAACGAATTCCTTGACTTCAGTGGGCTGAGATCTTTCAAAACTCTCTCATAGAAAGGATACCTACAATCAAGTCAAATAAAACAAACCAAAACCGAGAGCCTAATTTTTACAAGATTTCTTATTAGACCAAGACTTTTGCACATTTATATTTGGCGGTACCTGTACCTTGTGGGAAAATAGCATTAGAGAACCTATTTGTAGATTAATGTTTAAAAATACAAAAAATTTTCTGTTTCTACCACTGAACAAAGTACATAGTTGAGGTAAAGAAGTTCCCCTTTTTAGAACATGCAATACAAGGACTAATCTACCACTTGAGGTCAATCTTACTAATTTTAAGAGAAAGACAGTGCAGCTCACTTCAGCCTACATGTCTCTCATTTCAGCAGCCCTGATACACAGTTTACGCAGACACGAGTATAGCTAATTATTGGTTTACGTGTCTTGCAAAGGTAAAATCCCTATGGACTTCACTGGGAAAATAACAACTCTTTACAAAGAACAGCATTACCTGTCCTTTGTACCAAGGAAGTAACTGGAAATTGTAATCTCTGATAAACACATCAGTTTTTCTGATAAAGGACCTAGGTAACAGAGCAGACAAGATATAAATGCTTTATTTGTCCTAGGTTTTTTTATTGCATTTTTATTTATGCATTTTCTAAGGTCAAATGCATACTGTACGAAATCTTTTACAAGCCTATTTAGCATCTGTTCCATACAGTCTGTAAAAGCCTGTATAATTTTCTTGCTTTGATGTATATATCAATGCTTCATAGTGGTTACTGGACACATTTCTGAAAACGGAAACCTATGATTCTACTACAAACATTTGTTTCACTTTTTTGTAAATAACAGCAGCTTTAGACTTTCCTGTAACTGAATAAATCACTGCTGAAAGCCAGAAAAAAAGAATCAAACAGAAACAAACCACAAAACTAGATCAAGCTAAATACTTAACTGCTTTCTGTAGAAAATAGAGACCAAGGCTGGGTTTGTTAGTGAGTGGGGGTTTTTTTACATTAAAATAGATAACTTAGAAAGAAATGCTTTTTGGCTTTGTGTTTTTAAAATTCTGACATGAAAATGTAGCCACAAAACCTTCTCTCACAAAGAAATTTGATTTCACTTAAAATTTCATCTTTGGAAGCAGTTGTCAGTATATTGTGAGAGACTGTGTAAGTTAAAACCTGCTGAAAAAAATATTAGGAGAATAAAGCAAAATTTCTTGCTTTTGTGTCCTCCCAGCTTGACTGTATTACAGCCTGGAGGTGCAGGAGCTGTCACATGAGCCTGGGTGTGCTGTGATGTGCTGTACAGATTCCTCCACTAATGAGAAGCCATGAGCACACTCCCATGTCCTGCTGCATTTTACTCAGCCTCGTCTCTTTGCAAGCATCTCTTATCATTTCTCAGCAGCAATTTCTTTCTTTTGCAGAGGAGGATGGAGACAGCTTGGTGGGTGTTTGTGGGCGTATGGCTTCTGAAAGCTGTATATTGGAGGGAATAATACTCAGCTGCTTATCTTCGCTGTCTCAGTCACTTTTTAAACAATATAAACTATAACTTAGGGAGGTACAAAGATAATTGCATAGGAAAAAAAAAAAAAAAAGAAAGCTCCAGTGGTGGAAAAAGAAGATAAATATCACAGACACTGAACATATAATACCTGAAGAAATAACATGCATGCCTGATGACATGGACAGGTTGTGTAAGCCTTGTCTTAGGTCTGGAGAGTAATTGAACCCCAGGAATTTAAGGAAAACATCTGGAACTCAATCCCAATCTTCTGCTCTCATCACTAAATTTCAGCTTTTTTTAAACATCTGATTTCAGTAGATGACTTCAAATGATAAAGTAATCCCTGTGTGTTTGGGTTTTCTAGAGTGGGAAAGTACTGAGGGAAATTGCAGAAGGGATCCCTTCTGCCTTTCATGGGTCTTTAGCTCGAGCACAGGCTGCAGGCATAAAAGGAGTCAGCTCTCCTCAGTTATACAAGACAGGACTCAGTTCTTGCAGAGAAAAATGCCTGTTATAGGTCAGTTCTGCCATCTCCGCTCTTCTAGGGAGCGGCAAAATCCAGTTTTGCGTCTACAGCCGAGAAGCCACCTGTTAGCACTTGCCTTGTCACCCACTGCTGCTCCCTGAAATCTGCAGTTTCCAATGAGAGATGAACAGACCCAACAAGCTCAGCCTTCCCCACTGCTCTGACCTGAAGAAGGGAGAACCAGCCTGGACCAAGCTCTATGCTGCTTTGCTGGTAATTCTTCAGGCAAAAACATTTCAGGACAACTCTGGCACCTCATGGCTGGACCACGGCCCCAGCACTCTCACTTTGAAAGAACTCAGATCTGAGCTTCCATGGCTTTTGGGATGCATTTAGAATCATTAATGAATTTCAGGTTTGTGGTTTGTTAGCTCCCCTTCTTTGAGCTACTACACAGGATGGCATTTCTCAAAGCTTGCCATGCTGCTAGGCAGCTCCCTGACTGTTTCTCCCCAGAGCCTGCTTCCAAATAGGAAGTAGGACAAATATGTAGGACAAATATGAATTTTCCCATAGATGGCGCACAAGCAGGTTCAAAAAGACTTAGCTGGAGGCTCCCACAAAGGCTGCCACTGGAGATATATGGCTGAGTGTATAGTGCTAAAGCTGTGAAAGCTGAAGCCTGTTCCAGCATCAGCTGAGAGGTCTGCCGTACAACTGATGGCACAGGTATATGGGAAAAATGGCTGAGCAAATGTTCTCTGGCAGACCTCACCAGTGCAGTTTAAGATCTCACCTTGCTTACTAGCTATAACACATCGCGGCTGACATACCTGGTGGCTCATGCAAGCACTCCCAATTTGTTTTGGTTCAGAGTAACATAGATTCATTTAAATCATCCTCATCACTGAAGCAGATCAGAAATCTTGCGCAGGTTTGGGAGACACCACGACTCTGAGGACAGGCATCCCTCCTGAAAGGATGAGAAAGGAAAGGTAAGGAGTGGATAGTGGTACAGCTTCTTCAGAACTCCCAGCAGACCTACAGCAGTACCTTGTCTAGACCCTAAAACGTCAGGGGCAAATAGTGTTTCAGTGAGCTGGAGTTTGTCCAAAGGGCAAGAAAACTGGTGCAGGGTCTGGAGCACAAGTGTTACGAGGAGCAGCTGAGGGAGCTGTGATTGTTTAGCCTGAAAAAAACTGATTATACCACATTTCGACTAGGAAGTACCTAGCAAAACTCGTCTGAGAGAGAAGAGAGAATAAAGCCATATACTTGGTGGAGGCTGGCCACTACTGCTGATGAGTGATCTGTAATTCCCTCAGTCCCAAAGGGCCTCCATTTGGTGCCAAGTTCCGTGAGATGGGCTGGGTTTGTTTAGCTTGCAAAGAGTTCTTGGGCAGTTGTTACTTATAACTTCACAGTTTGCCTTTTAAGCTTGTAATAAGATCATTAAACAAGCAAGCGATTCTGGCCTCCCTGCAAGACAGGAGGCTTCTTTTCTGTTTCCTCTCCTCAGCCCCTTCACCAGAGATCACTATTTTACCTTCATTTCTTGCCTTCCTGTTTCCTGGTGAATCATGCTGTGAGAAGTAAGTGTTTTGTGATCTCTTGTATCTTTTTTCTCAACTTTTCTTTCAAAGATGCAAGAACCACAGGAAAAAATACCCACAACAACTCCTTCAGAGAAGATCAGTTTCACATGTTATGAACTGTAGGACAAGGTTTCAAGAGAAAAGGTTCTTCATAAAGCAAAGAAGTTGCTATCCACCCTGCAAACAGGAGGTTACTGTCTTTCTTTGTGAGGCAGTCCTCACACAGACCTTCACAGAGGGAAAAGACCAGTTTAACCATCTCTCCGCAATGTTGAAAGGGAGAAGAAAACGTTGTTTTACAGATCTGAGTAAGGATAAAATAAAGGGTTTGCATGAAATTCAACTAGGAGGTACAGACTGGAATAACACTCCATCCCTGCACAAAGCACCTGAAACTCAGGAGACTCCAGATGAAGAAGTGTTGCCTTTGTTGGAACAGTCAGCTTTTCACAGCTCTAGTGTGAATTTTTCCAGTAGATAATTTTGGGGTTTGGTTGGGGTTTTTTCGAATGTTTGTAAACTTTCAGTGGTTAAAACGTTCTACATCAAGAGTTTCCATGGCTGAACTATATGGTTTGTAAAAAAATACTTCCTTGAATTTCTTTAAGCCTTTGTGAGATAGTTTTTCCTCACTCTGATACTTGAATTCCTGGAAGAATCATAGAACAATTGTTCTCTGCCAGAAACTCATTTCACAGTCCTCCATTTCTTTTCCAACTTGAAAAATCCTATACTGCTTGATCACTCCCTGTGCTGATGGTCTTCCATATTTTGTCTGTCCTTGATATGTGTAGATATCCCTCTCCTAAAGGGAGGGTTATCAAAATATGTCCTTTGGAATTTTTTCCAGTAATGTTACTCAAATATAAGGCTTTCAGAAATCCTGTGTTCAAGATGTGGGAGTCATGAATTTATAGTGCTGTAATAATGACTGCCACCTTGGGGTCTACTCCTTCATAATAATTCCTAACCTTACGTCTGCTTTCAGTACTGCCACTGATCATTAAACCAATGTTGAGGCATCACTGTCTGTTTTAACCCAAACATCTTCCTTTCAAAGGGCTAGCAGGAAGCTGGTGAACCATTGCTGAGCAAGCTGTAAGGACTGGTTTTTATTTTTCCCAATATCCTCCACTTTGTTTTGGGTTTTTACACTGAATTCGATTCTTTTACTATCCAACTACCCAGAATTGTGACGTTAATGACATTGCTCCCCATTCACAGGTAAGAAACAGAAGAATGAAGATTATAGAGGGATTTCAAAAGGGCAGAGGGCAAAAGATGGGTCTGCCACATCCTCACTTTTCCTCAATGTTAGAAAGCCCTATTCTTCCCACGCTGCTTTGTTGTTCCTGTATACCTGCAGTGTTTGAGGGGGTCCACACAAAAGCAGCCATTTCCCTTTGCTTACAGCAATGGGAAGCATGTACACAAAAGGGAAAAAAAATCCCACAAGTAAACGCAGGGGTGGAAGATGAGATCTGAGAGATTTTAAGGAAGGAAGGACAGCCAAACCAGTCCTTAAACTGACAGAAATTGGTTACAAGGAGGGTGGCTTATGTCCTTAATGCCAAGATGTTCAAAAGCATCTGTCAGAGCAGTTAGTCAAGCTAAATCTAAAGAACCACCTAAAATCTTGGTATCTTGTAACCAGCTGGCTGATGAGTATGGATTCGGGAGTATGGAGTCACTTGAGCCAGACGGAGACATAACTGGAATGAGTTAGGACAGGTCTCTGAAGGTGAGAATTTGACGTTTCTTCTGTCACCAGGAGAGCAGGTGTGTGTGCATTGCCAAGGCCCCTGGCAAGGCTGCTGTGGGCTGGTGTGAGACCCCAGCTACGAACAGACAGGAAATCTGCTCCTGCAGCCTGGCCATGGGGACACCAGCAGCTGTGCTGGTCTGGTGCTGCTGCACACCTATGTGAAAAATCATCAGCTTTTAAAATTGAAATTAATCTTGCTGCTGGCCCAGCTTCACGTTCAAAACTCCCTTCACATACAGGGCTACAAAAGATGTGACAGCATTTGGGGAAGTAATTGAAAACACTGCAGCCTGGACACAGGTTCAGGAAGCATATGGGCAATATCCTTCAAATAATTTCCATTTATAGCTGTTATTTCAAACCAGATCTTGTGTATGTAACTGCAGCTTCTATTATCTCTCTTTCCTACCTTCTCAAAACTTCCCATCTGTTTGGCTCTCAGATTAACTGGGCATTTTATCACAATGGGCAAGCTCCTCCAATCTATTATCTTGAAGGGAAATTTAGTAACTCAGATTTGCTGGTCTGCACATTAACTCTTAGTTTTCTGCAGTTTACTACAATTCTCTACAAAACAACTTGCTATGTGCTGCACAAGGAGACTACCATGAGATTTCAGGATGTGAAGGTGCCTGCCTGACACAGATGCCAAGGAGCAGCTACCCAGACATCTGCTGGGAGAGCAATACAGCTGGCTGCTAGCAATCCAGGAGACTTCTAGAGGGCATTGAGGACAAATTCCTCATCCAGGTATTGGATAAACCAACAAGAGGAGAAGCATTACCGGACCTGTTGCTCATCAATGCAGATGAGTTCATTAGCAGGGTTAAGACTCTGATGTCATCTACCCAGATTTTATAAGGCCTTTTACATAGTCTCACATGATACTCTTATCTCCAGATTGGAGAGTGACGGGTTTGAAGGGTGGGCTATTCAGTGGATAGAGAACTGGCCAGGTGGACAAAACCAGAGATTTGTGGTTTGATGTCCAGGTGGACGCTGGTGACAAGTGGTGTCCTAAAGAGCTCTGTTGTACAGGTGCTGTCTAGTACCTTTACCAGTGACAGACAGTGAGATTTAGTGCAACCTTTGCAAATTTGCAGACGACACAAAGCTGAGCAGTGCAGTTTACACAACAGAAGGAAGGAGTGCCAGCCAGAGGGACTTGTACAATCTTGAGAAGCTGGCCCATGAGAACCTAATGAAGTTCAGCATATGTGAGTGTAAAGTGCTGCACTTGGGTCAGGACAATTCCAGACAGTACAGACTGGGAGAACCATTGAGAACAGCCCTGCAGAGAAGGACTTGGAGGTTTTGGTGGATGAAAACTGACATGAGCCAGCAGTGCATGCATGTGGCCCAGAAAGCAACAGCATCCCGGGCTGCATCAGAAGATGCAATGCCAGCAGGTTGAGGCAGGTGATTCTGCCCCTCTTCTCCACTATTGTAAAACCCCACCTGGAATACTGCATCTAAGTCTGGGGATCCCCAGCACAAGAAAGGCAGGAATATGCTGAAGCAAGCCCAGAGGAAGCCATGGAGAAAATCAGAGAGTTGGAGAACCTCTCCTATAAACAAGATGACAGAAATGGTATTGTTCAGCTTGGAGAAGATAAGGCTCTAGAGAGACCTTAAAGCAGCCTTCCAGTACCTAAAAGGGTCTTATAAATAAGAGGGATAGAAACTTTTTACATGGACAGAGAGTGATAAGAAAATGGGAATGGTTTTAAATTAAAGGAGGAGATATTTTGTTTAGATGTTAGGAAGAAATTCTTTACCAAGAGTGTGGTGGGGCACTGGAGCAGGTTGTCCAGAGAAGCTGTGGATGCCTCATCCCTGGAAGTGTTCAAGGCAAGACTGGATGGGGCCCTGAGCAACCTGATCTGGAGGGTGGTATCCATGCCCATGACAGGGGGGTTGGAACTATATGATCTATAAGGTCCCTTGCAACCCGAACCATTACATGATTCCATGAGCCCTGGTACTGTATGGCAACTGCAGTCCAGAGTAAAACTGAAACTATCATGTCACTGGCTTCTTGATCACAACCATTTTTCAGAGCTGAACTAAAGGCTCTCTCCAGCAGAGAAATTTCTTTTTTGCTTATAGGCATATTTATTAAAATGTTTGTTGGCCAAAACCAGGGATGTTGAATATTTTCTAAAGAATTTAAGCAAAAACCCACAAGCAAAAAAAGCTCTGTATTATCCATATTGGAAATTCCTATCAAGGACACAATCTAGCCCAGGAAAGAAATAAGATTAGTAGCAGATTCTCATGTCTGGAGGCAGACAAACACTTGGTTGGAGAAGAGCCCAAGGGCTTAACTAAACTGACTGAAATAAAATATAAGAGTCTTGGGAGACTCTGTGAGTTTGGGCTAGACTCCATTTTGAGCTTCCTGCTCAGATTTTTGTCCTGGTGCAAAATTTATGCTGCTCTCATATTCGTTGTCCTGGGAAAAAAATGACTTTCATAACCAGAAGTGCCTTCTGCTACATCTGCCTCCTCTGGTAGCATACAGCTGACCCAAGCCTACAAAATATATTGCTGCCTGTCTTTTTCAACTTGTGCTATGGGTTTCCTGACTAGAGAATGTCTCTTCCTGAGTCCGACCGTGTAAGACTTTGAGATGCTTTCAGCACGAGCTCAAGTAGTGCCTACGCCCTGAGACAGAGGCTGCAGCACAGTGCCTTCCAGCCTGCACATTGGCTGATTGGATTTTCTCTGTAACATAGCCTAGAGGAGCTACCTATGGCCTGGAGCTCCAGACAATAATTAAGTTGTTAGTGGGTTGCCCCAGCATTACGGTAATTGATGATTAAAGTATGTACAGGACACCGCTGAGGCCTGGCACGCCATGAGGCTGATCAGTTGCTCTCCTCCAAAGCCGCGCCATTGAGCAATTTTGTTACGCGCACCGTTCCAGGATGTTAACAGCTTCCCTGTTTCCTAATCAGCTGGGGCAATTTACACAGTCTCTGGCTGTGTTTTACATCAAAACTCATTTGATTCTCTGGTATGTTGCAATACTACCAGAGACAATCATCCCTCAGATGAGCTTTCCACACACATCATGCTCTCTTACTAGTTTTAGATGAAAAGGGCAACACACAGCTGTGTGGGCTAATTAAGAAAGTCCTTATATATTACAGTCAGCTTTGTTTCCCAACAATTCTCTTATCTAAACCCAGAGATGGTATAGAAAAAGATTGATAATGAGAACGGTATCACTAAGCATGGGTTTGAGACGGAAACGACGAGATTTTGTCCTGTCTAATGCAAGCAGACGCACAGGAATCTGAACAGCAGCTTAACCCAGCACTAGCTGATCTTTTTACATACACAAAACAGAGAAGGAACTTGTGACATTGCTGTGGGTAATGCTTGTATTGCTACTTTATGGCTCAGCAGCTCAGAACGGATGTTTGATAACAATGAGCTCAGAGGAGGGGGGGGGGGGGGGATCTCCTTCATTCTGAAATACTGCCTAATTGGGACTGAAGTGCCTCATGACATATCCCAAGCAAATACATTTGTATCAATAAATGCTTACCCATAGGCAGATGGCTGGAATTGCACAGTGGGGTTCCTTCTTGTAATCTGCTGCCACTAAGAGCCGTTTGAGTCGGATCCAAAACCTCCTCATGTCAACGGGAGTTTTTTTCAATTAACTTCAATAGCAGTTGGGTAGGATCCAGGGAATTAAGTGACCCTGGAGATGTATTCTGGGTGCCTGCTGACACTCTCCAGGGGGGAATTTCCGACTTCTTTGGGGTTTTTTTTAGGCAGTTCTGAAACAAGAGAAGTATAGTTTAAATTTTCAGAAATTCATACTACAGGAATGTCCTATTCCTGTTGAAGTGAGAGAAAATTTTGCCATTTATAGGATTTTATACTTATGACTGCCATTTACTCTACCCCAGGAATTTTACCAGCTCAGAAAACTGCTCAGATTGTCAAACAGATTCTTTCAGTACCAAACAAGCAAGGCTAAAAATAAGTACTTAATCATTGCTCTTGAAATGCCCCCTAAAACTTCTCTAGTACCTGGAAACTTTCCAACACTCCATTTCTTGGGGGTTTATAGCAACCCTATCTATGAGATCTATTAACAACAGCCTTTCCATTCCTCCCACGCTTGAACTATTTTAAGACATTCTGCAGTTAAGCTCAAGTCTCCATAAGTTTTGTGTTAACCTGGTCTACACTTCTCGGATGTGGAATGTGGCTATTTCCTGGCTCAGTTTTACTTCTGACAGAACAGAAAGACCTACTAAGTACTGCTAAGAGCCATGTCATGACCCACTGACAGTAATGCAGCTTTGACAAATTTATGAGACCCAAAAAAAAGGAATAAAGGTGGGGGGGAAAGTTTGGTCAACAGTGACCAGAGTTAGAATGGTTCTTTAAGGTGACAGCCCACAAAAAGAAAAGTAAAGCCTATGTCAAAGTCCAATCCCAAATTTTCCTTTTTATTTTTTTATAAGTAGAATATTCAGAATGCTCAAATCGAGATATTTGGATTTTTGAAGAGGCAAAATGCTTTAAAAGTTCTCTTTCAACAAGTAAGATTTTTAGGGGTTTTTTGTTGAACCTGAATGCATATACTGTCCATTTTTAATTTGTAAACTTCTGGAAAGCCTGCACGATCCTCTGGCTCTGGCTGGAAATGGTAGGTCGTGCACACTTCTTCCTCAAGTCCATCTTTGTTTTGTGCCTTCCACAAGGAGAAGCACTGCCTGGGAAAGACCTGTGGGAGACTCTGTGGCCGCAGACCTGGTAACGAGACCCCTACAGACCTCCACCAATTTGAGATTCTCCATCAGTTCGAGCCCCTTCTGCTTATTCAAGGCTAAAGTAGTAGCAGAATGGTACAGAAGAAGTTAATGTTCTGTTTGCTGACATCATCAGCGGTATCATAGTCATGGCTCACAAGTATCTCTGTACTGTAACACGAATCTATCCACAGAATCTAAATTGGAACATTCCTAGACATGTGATGATAGACAAAAAGGCCCAACTTTGTAAAGAGTCAAACACTAAAAGATTCTTCTGGAAGGCAATGTTGCCTTTCACTAGCTTGTCCAATCAATCTCACCCAATCTTCCAAACCGCATCTGAGCTATTGAATATATTTCTGTGCTATAAACACAGGACAAAGTCAGCGTAAAAATCTAACCATCAAGTTAGCTAGTTCAAAATCTTTTTCTGTATTTTGTGTTGACTGGAATGAGAAATAGTTTATTTTTGGAGTACCAGATCACGGAAATAAATTTCTAAAACAAAACTCCTGCAAAACACAATTATTATTCAACTCATTTTAACAATTCGATAAATGCAGAGCAATGACTTCCGTTAGCTATTCTCCCAGCCAAGGTCTACTACATCATTAAATATTATTAAGTTGCGTCTGCCATTTTACTTGAAATTATGCGCCTGGCATTTTAGTCTATGGCCGTAAATGCTGGAAATGTCAGTTATATAAGCATCCATCTTTTTCACTACTGTCTCCCATCAAACATTAATGGTAGGAGCTTTAATCCATTCTACACAGTCCCAGATATCTACATTTGCTAGGCAAGGAACTGTAACAGAGTGCGCTGACAACTCACAGTAAGTAATTACTCTCAGAAATATCTCAGTAAACTCAATTTGCTCCCAGAAGTCTTTTAAATTATATCTCGTTAGAGTGCAATGTTTTTTCAAATGACAAGGTCACACAAAAAAGCAAAACTCTATTTTATCTTTATCAGAGCTTTACTCCCCCCACCATAAAACTGTTATAACACATAATTCCAAACAGATAGAGATATTGTGTTTTACTGTTGGAGCCCAGGAAAGCCATAAAGCAAGTGGAATTGTTGTTTACAGTCACAATAAATTTGGAATATCGTATAGCATTCTAGGTGAGGCAAACACATCTACTGATGTCAGCTGAGTAGGAAGAAGTAATTTTTTATTACTATTTTTTGAACTTTGCTGGTAAAATAAATTTATTTTGGATTTACACTAAAAAACTTCTCATGAATCAGAAAAGATTCATCTCAAGCTATATTATTATAGCAGAACATACAGTTTATCTCATCACCCTACTTATCTGCCTTGGTGACTTTACAGCAAGAGGTTATAGAAAAGCAACATGGATTATGTAGTTGACCAACACTTCTAATTTTATTACAAATCTTGATAGTTAGCATTCGTTCTTATAATCCCAGTTTATGAAGCCATGTAATTAGGAAAGTAAAAAAAAAATTACACTGCAAAAGCAGCACCATGTTCACATTTTTTGTAGGTAGTAAAGTTACATCTTGTATTAATAGAGATTTCAATTTAACCAAAGAGGAGGCAGAAGCAGCCAAGCAGGCTCTTCATTAAGTATATCCTTAATTTTGTTCCCATTTGAAAAACTATACTCTTAAGTGAATATGCGCTTTTATTCTTAAATCCAAGTTATCTGGAACATTAAAAGAGTGCACCAAATTGAAACCGAGCAGCACTGGTATTATCTGAGCATGTAACTACCTCCAAAGAAATTCTCCAAGGAATTCAGAGGATAAGAGTCTGCCATCACAGAAAATGCAGAGCCCAGTTCGAGAGCCACTATAGAGGGGATGGGATGCACCATCATTCTGCAAGCAGGGGTAAGCCCAAGCCTTTCCAGAAATGTACCTAAATGAACACACTTACTCATAGCAGAAATCAGAAAAGCAGAAATAATTTTGGAAGAATAGATGTTCCTCATGCTAGGGTTTTTTAAAATCCCTTTTTTTCACTAGTATATTGTACAGGAGTCATTTGGGAGAGGCTTGTAGGAAATTTAATGGGCATAGCAGAAAGACTATCATAACAGTCAAGAAATATTCTAAGCAGCACTTCCGACTCTATAAACATCACCATCTTGCATTTGAATTATTTTCCTTTTTTTATATGACAATCACAGGCTGAGAATTGCAAAAGGATACCTCCAACAGATAACCCCATCCTTCCCGGAAAGTTTGCCTTCTCCGAGCTCTGTCAATGAAAATAAGAGCCAGTTTCTGAAAAGGGATTTTCTAATGCTGTATTTCCTTGCATTGCTTAGTCAAGACAACATATAAGGCAAATACCTAAATTAATGCTTAAAAGTACAGACCACAAAACTATAAGTTTAGCTTGATACTGGATTAGAAGGGCTGAAAAACCTTGTTCAAAGGTTTTTGAGAGTGAGAAAATTAAATTATTAAATTAATTTGCAGCAATTTGATGGAAAGTGAAATGCAAGCTTTCTAAACACACCACAACTCAACTGTGTGGTCAGTAACATGAGCTCAGGCAAAAAAAGCACCCAGCATCATTCCTTCAGGCTCTCAGTGGGCTTTCTGGACCTGGGTTTTGCTGCTCAGTTTCTGACAGCTATAAACTCATACCTCCCCAACAGGGGAGGGTGAAAGGAGCCAAATAAAATCTTCCTGACAAACCATGACTGCGTCTTGCTGCTACGATGGCATCCGCTGTTATTTGCTATGGATAGTAAGATGTAACCTTATCCTGTTTCCTCAGAGCCAGTAGTGGCTGAAATACAGAAGAGTCTATGTATGCAGGTGAGGGTGAAAGGATTCAGCAGAGAATTAAAACTCTTTCTTAAATGCATCTTTTTACAGGTGTTAAGGGAATATAAGGGTGCCCCCTCGGGTGATACAGCACTATCTGTTGAGAAATCTTTTCAGAAGAGATCTCTGGACATGTTATGCCAGTGAGAATTATAAAATCCCCTTTGAACAGGGCAATGAGGGAGTCAGGACCTGAGGTGACAAAATAATTTCTTCCCACCCAATATTTCTTTCATCTTCACTAAGGATTTGTGTCTATGAAGAAACTTGTGGATGCAAAGCCTCAGTCCAGTTTTTAAGGGATGTATGTCCATACTCTAAAAATATCCTCTGAGGCACCAGAAGGCAGCTGCTTGGGTACAAAGCAGAAATCACAGTGGAAGAAAGTATCTTTCCCCTTCTGAGCTGTCTCTGTACATCAGGGCACAAAGTCAGACTTGAGACTTTCCTCTCCCACACACATGACAGTGTCTATGGATCTCTTGGTGCAACAGTAAAAGTCATCCAAGAGGAAAAAATTAGATAGAATAGAAAATTAAAAATTGCCAGCAGAGAATGTATAGATATAAGGTCATTTCCTGTATCCTTATACTATTTAGACTAAAATTTGCATTATCAGCAAATACTGTTCCAATCTCATTCCTTTTCAGCTCTTCTATGTAGAGCAGCATTAACAGAATAAACACCTCCAAGGATTAATTTTAACAATGTCTGACCAAGCTACCCTGCTCAAAGCTTCTCACTTACTGAACTCTGTGCTGACAACTCAGCAATCATTCAGACCATTCAATAAAACCTCAAATAGGTCAAATCTGCCACTGAACTGCATCAGGTAACTTCATGAATTGAAGTTTACACCCCTGCAGATGTGGTCCACCTGACTTCATGAAGAGAGCCGTGTCTTTTTATTCCAGACATAAATTTGGCTATCAGCAATAGAGGTGCTTTGATTCATATCAGCTACGAGTTTGATCTCATGACTGCAAAAGAGCTAATTTGTGTCACTGGAGAAAACTGGGACAAATGGCTATACCTGTAAAACCATAGTCTGAGCTCCCTCTTTCTAGCATCAAACATTTCAAAACCAGCTCATTGTCTGAATTCTCTTTATTTTTAATTTTTTTTGGCCCAGTTCTTTAGATAATACCCATAAAATGCTGATATATTTTAAGAAAGCTAGAACTAACTGATAAAAAAGTTAAACAAACATAATTGGAAGTCAGATTTATCTCTTTCTGTAGAAATATGCCTTGTGCTTGAATTCGTTCAAGTTTTTTGCTGAGTTTTGACTTCTAGCTCAGACCTTCATTTTGTCTTGCCCCAAACAAAATCAGAATTTTTCAAAGCCAAAATGAAAACAATACATTCAAGCTCTGCACAATCACTTTGGCTTGAGGAGAACAAAAGCTTTCATAAACCTCACAGTTTTCAGTAGAAAAGCACTAGGATGGAAAATTTTCAGCCAGCCCTGCCAAATAACTGCATCCTTTCTTTCTGACATTTTTACCTGGCTGGGAACGCTTCACTCCACAGTGAATCCCACTGATTTTCTCTGAGCGAAGCGATGCCTGTGCAGTCAGCACTGCCAGACAGTGATGCCTGAGCCGTACCACCCTGGGAGCACAGTCAGGTGATGCCCGGCTCTACAGACTCATGAGGCAGGATTTCCTCTTGGCTTCCTCTTTCTGCTTTCTAAAATTGAAGGCGAAGGGTTAGCAGTTCACCACTGCCTTAATTTATCCAAGCAGAAAGACCATTTCTAGTGCTTCTAGGGTTCTTCAGCTTATCAGACATCATTCCTACCCCTGCCTGCTGTAATTTGAACTCAGAATAATGGGACTAATAATGAAAAAGAGAGATACATGTTTCCATTTGCTTTTTCTTAAAACTGAATTTATAATTGGCAGATTATCCAGAGGTCTTGGTGGACATTCTCTGATAATACTCAGAGGATGGTAGTCTCTCTCCTTAAATTTTAAAGATTTCTAGATCTTTCTAAATCCTTAAGTGTTCAAAATCAAGACTGAATACATACTCTAAGAACTTTGACTTAGATCAGGCCCAGGTTGTTTGACTTGGAGCGGGACGCAGTGGGTAAAATGATTGCATTCTGCTCTGTTTAAGAGATTATCCCAGTCCCTTCTGCTTTAACAATGTACAAATCTATGTAGTGAGCAGCAGAATGCAATCAAGCTTTGGCTACCCTTCCTCATTCTCTTAGTTGTATATTTTATTGCAACCTTACAGAGATATAAAAAACCCAAAACCACAACATAACAGCAAGCCTGAAATCAAAATGATTAGATGAAAAGCAAATGAAACGAACCAAATGACCAAAGCTGCTGCTTTTTTCCCTCCATTTTTACCTTTTCATTATTCTTGTTCTTTTTATTGTATAGATTCTAATTTAGAGCTTTTCAGAACCACCAGAAAACTGTAACTATCCTACTATAAACAAAGCTCTGCCACAAAAATCTAGTCTCTGCTGTCACTATTCCCCACTCTCAGACATCCCTGCACAAATAAGTCTTTCAACAGAGCATTTTGTCCTCCTTTTGCCATTCTCACTGTGAAAATTCCCTCCAAGCTTTAACCAAACTGAAAGATGATCAGAATTTTTGTGGGGTTCTGATAACAACCAAACACAGTGAGTGTTTCATAATGCAGTTTTGACTGTGGCTTATATTTCACAAGTGCATGGAGAAAGATCACAGCCAGCTTGTTGCCCCTTTTCACCTCTGCATTAGTCAGACAAGTCACTATCTTCATGACCATGTGGTGGAAAAAATCTGCCACAGCCTGCAGCAGGGTTAGCTGCTGTGAATCAAACTGGTACGGGGAAAAGCTGTAATGGGATTATTTTCCCCCTGATTTTCCACTAGCCAGCAGTATCACAGTCAGAGCAGTGGTAAGGTGACCACCTATGCAGCCACTTTCAAACAAATCACTTTTACAAAACTCAGAAAAACATGTTGATTCCTACAAAACTTAATCCAGATTACACTCCCACTACTGTAACTGGATGCTGACCCACAAACCACTACAACTGAACTCGTGCCACTTTGTGTTGCTGTAGCTAAGAATGGGTTATCATGACTTTAATGACCAATAGGACACACAAAACACCATAAACTTTAAACAGAATGATAAAGCCGGTCTTCACCCTTTTAAATAATCTGCATCTTGGCTAGCTGTCTGGTCTATTTTCTCCTTGCCAGTTATATTGAGGGGCCATAAACAGAGGGGAATGAGAATAGCCAGTAAATTAAAGTGCAGGCAACTGAAAAGGTCAAAGTAGTATGCTTTATTATTGTCTGTCTCTGAGTATATGGCATGCCAAAATTCCTACACTGGTCTTTCAAGAAAATAGAAACAATCAGAAAAAAACCAACATGCATTGGCTATACTAAAAATTATGGGATTAAAACAAATTGTATCCCAAAATATCTGCAGATATCGAGAAAAAAATCTCTCTTTTCTCTCTACTGCCTTAACAGATGGGAGCTCAGAGAGAGATGCAAGCTTCCATTGTTTAGTCCATTTCAGCAGTACTGCTGAAAAAAATGAGATTTCACCCTCAGCTGCAGGGTGCTCACTATTTTCATGTAAGTTCTGCCATGTATCAGCATCAAGGCACAGATCCACAGCTCTGAGTTTCCTGTTGTTAATGGCTTTGTTTCATCCAGTTTCAACAATGGAGGAAAATATTGGATCTCAAATGGGCTCTCTTGGGCTTTCTGTCCCGTGCATCTCAGGAGTACCTGGCGTGGCCAGCGCTGGTCTTTAAAAGTTGCATTAAGCCAATTATCATAACACACAGCACACAGGACACTTCAGTATCATTAACAGGGTAAAAAAATGACTGCTCCCTTACTGAGAACAGCTTGTCTGCTTTTAGTCCCTCAAAGTGCAGCTGCAGAAGGACATGTTCCTTTAATTACACAAGCAAATAATTAGGAACAGGGCTGGCCAGATGAAGTGTATTTCCAGGAATCTGCTAATTTTGAACATGACTGTGAGTATAAGTATAGAAAAAGAATTAGAGGGAGTTGATGGTTTTGAAACATGTTATTTGTGATCAAGTCCACCAAACACTAATGAGACACAATGTCTTGCCTGCAGCACAGGCTGAAATATTTTTTGTCATATAATTATATATTACTGTGGCAGAACATATTTTCCACAATGATTTTCTTTCCACCTATCTATCTACCTATCATGAGGGAGTGGAGTAGCAATTTGCAAAAAAACTGGTCTTTAAACAATGATAAAAAATAGGTAGTGTCTGGTCTTACCATTTCTCTTTAAAACCTGACTAAATTTCAAGCTCACTCATTCAGAATAAATATATTTTCTTCTAGTTTTTCCTAAAGGATGATACGGAAGCTGCTTTCACAGTTGCTGAATTCATCATCACCACAATTTTGTTCTCTTACAGAATCAAAAACTACTGTATTTTCATGCTGTAACCACAGTCCTGCAGTCACAAAATGGCACCACTCTTGTAAAAGTTCAAGGGTGTGAAATGGCCAGAGAAGACACCTGTGGCTGGTGAAGCAAATAAGTAGTGCTTACATCTCACCAGATTTCAGAAAGGATGGAGGGTAAGCCCTCAGACACACCACAGTGTCTCTTCCTTCACTTGGAGCAGAAAAGGCACATGCAACATTTGTTATGTTGTTGAACACACTGTCTTTTGTCATACTTTGGTCCTATGCAGAGATAATTTCACCAAATTCTAGCCCCTATACAATGGTTTCCCCTCTCAGTTATTGCTGTTACAGATAATGAAATATCATTCAACAGCACAGTTCTGCACTAAGCCTTACTGAAAATGAACTAGCAATCTTGTCTCAAGATTAAATACTTTGGGGGTTTAGCTCAGGAGAAAAGGTGTATGTGGAACATACCCAAACCTGAGGGAGACACATTAGAAAGATAAAGCAGCACATAGATTTCTAGGGCTAGGTATAGAAATCCTATAAAAATCATATTAGAAAAAGACCGCACTTTCCTGTAGTTCCATCTCAAAACGCCTCGACACCAGTCTTTTCCAGCATGGGTCAACTCCCTTCTTGGCCCTATTATCCTCAAAAGTGCATCCAACAGGGAATATATCTATGAAGCTGCAGTATATTTTCTAGAGACTTTCACAAGTTTCCCTTTGTCATCGGCCGTTATCGCCACGTTACATGGAGTATGACAGTTCCCAGAAAGGATGCATCCCTTTACATCCAGCACTTGAGGTACAGCAGAGATACAAAAACATACAGACTGGCACAGGAGAGATAAGGTGAAGAGCAAGCAAAATGTCATTTTTGGGAAAAGGTACCAAAGGCATTTTTGTACTCTCTTTTGTATCTTAACAAAACTTCTCCACATATTCCATAATAATATATAAGGATCATAGATAAAAATATAAACTCTGGGTAATGCGTGCTATCTCTTTCTGTAACCTATTAGCACAGACATTGCAATTATGGTAAAAAAACTTGTATGTAACTTTTTATGATGAGGAATAACTATTCCTTCATAAAATTCTAGCTAAATTGTGTCTGAACATCTGAACATCAAATGGTGGGTTTTGTCCTGTTACAGAAAAGGGAGCCTGGACTGATCATTACTCTAGGCTCTGCCACTGCCTAGCCCCAGGTAACAACATTGGCCTTGCCATTTGCCCTCATAAAAGCCAGACCTTTGCCTCTTTGCTCAAACAGATGCTCCTTCCAAACATCTCTTCTCTACTTCTTCTATCTGAATTTTAAATGCCTTAAACAGCCAACAGGACTTTGCTGGAGCTGCTGGTTACCTGTCCAAATGAATGACAAGAAGAATTATCATAGCATGGTTTGGGTTGGAAGGGACCTTAAAGATCATCCAGTTCCAAATCCCCTGCCATGGGCAGGGACACCTTCCACTAGACCAGGTAGCTCAGAGCCATATCCAGCCTGGTGCTGAACATTTCCGTGCTTGGGCCAACCACAGCTTCTCTGGGCAACCTATTCCAGTGACTCACCACCCTTACAAAGCAGAACTTCTTCCTCATATCCATCTAAATCTCCCTTCTTTGAGTTTAAAACATTATCCCTCATCCACTGTGTTCTGAATAAGTGGCCATCCCCAGCTTTCCTGTAGACCTCCTGTAAGTACTATAACGCTACTACGGGGTCTTTCCAGAGCCTTCTCTAGGCCAAACGACCCCAGCTCTCAGGCTGTCCTCACAGGGAAGGTGCTTCAGGCTCCTGGTCATTTTTGTGGCTCTCCTCTGGACCTAACAGGTCCATGTCATTCTTAGGTTTGGGAACCCCAGAGCTGGATGCAGCAGTGCAGGTGAGGTCTCACCAGAGCAAACTAAAAGGGCAGAACCACCTCCCTCAACTTGCTGGCCATGCTGCTTTTAATGCAGCTCAGAATCCAGGTAGCTTTTTAGGCTGTGAGTGCACATTGCTGGGTCATATTCAGTTTTTCATCTACAGATTATCATTATTAATAATTAATCATATATTAATAATTATTCTTATCAATATTTCATGATGCTGCTGAGGAAGGACATAGTGAGTAATATAAAGTCAGTGTCTGTCATGACTGTTGCATACATTTTCTTCTTTTAGTTTGAATTCTAGCAGGGTAATAAGGTGATAGGAGTGAATGGTATTCCTAAATAAGTGATGAATGAACAGCTTCCATTGGGTAAACCGTGCTCGGCTCTTTCCCTGCCTATTTATGACCTATAAAATTGGCTTTATTCCCCTGTACGAAAAAGATCAGCTCACAACCTCTCTCCCTTTTGGTTCAGGATTGGCAGGAGATCACCGAAGGCTGTGAACCAATAGGTCACAGAAAGAGAAATCTGATGGGAAATTCTCCCAGCCTTCACTGGGTGGAATATAAATTCAATTCTATCCCAGCAATTAAAGCTTTAATTTTATCCCTTTGAAATCCTTCATTTGGTATTTGTCAGAGATTTGCAGAAAGTTACCTTCTTCGGACTGAGCAGATTATCAGAGGCTGCTAGAAAGAGACGGAACTTAGAGCATGGCTTCCAACAGAACTTTCTACTCTTTTCCAATTGAGTTTCTTGTCAGTCTGTGACTTGTATTTATCTTCTTTTCCTGCTTATTAAAGCTGCCATACTTATGACTGAAAATACTGGGAAAGGCTTTGGTCTAATCAAAGTAAATCCCCTTTTCAATCTCCTTTGCATAGGCGGTTGCTCATCAGCAGAGAGCAGAGCTAGGAGAACGTGGCTGGGGAAGAAGCAAAGAAAATGTGTTGCAACTGGCTCCCAGGAAGCTGATTTTTACCAATCTATTGTATCCCACTGCAAAAGGCTGCCCCACTGCTCACAAATAGTTTGTCATTGCTGGATGTAAACTAAATACCCAGATATCCTTACTGAAGAGCCATTGCCGTATAAACATTTTCCATCTGGGGCACCCATGGTGTTCTCTAGAAGACAACAGGTGAGAAACAAACATGCTGCACAACGCATCTGTTGCTGACCAGAGAGGTGCCACTGCTCCCAGTACCAACTGAATAGTGAGGATTGCAAGGACACACAGCAGGCAGGCATTTCCCAGAGCCTGCAAGCTGATGCACTTGCAGACATGCAAGATGTGACCTTTCATGAGGGAAAATTGGGTAAAATAACCATAGTTCCTCAAAAGAAATGAAAACTACTAATTCTGCTTTTATGTTTTTAAGATTTTTTTCTAAAGGTTCTGGTGTTGGCAAGAAGCAAGACTTTCTTACTGTGGTTGGTGGCAGAATTACACAGGCATTTTGGGGTCTCTTCTGTCATCCTCAGAAAAGAAGACCCAGTCTCACAAAGGTTTCCGCTTAATTGGAATCAGGTCAAAACTCTTCTTTCTAGGTCAAACACTACTTTCTATTTCCAGATGTGAGATGCAAACAATGTAATACCTCTGACAGCCTCAGAAACAGGAGTCTTTCATATCATGACTTGGCTTCATCTGAATCATTTCAGGACAGTCTAGTTCAAGTAAAGGACAAAGCAGAGACTTGATCCCATACCCCTACACATACTGTCACTTACAGAAGGCACAATGACTCACTGCACATAACTATGCAGCAAAAAATTTGCAGTAAAACTCGAGCAAATCCAAAACCTGTCCACAAGGCATTCCAGTTTTAATGACAAGAATCTGCTTACACAAACTCTCTATCATAAAAAAAAACTGTCTGATAGAGCCGAGGCAGCAAAGCTGCTGTGTTTTTTATTATCTGAGATGTTCCCCTTCTGGTAAGCACATCTGCTGACATAAAGGGATAATTCTGTCGTGTTGGTATCTTACAACAAAGACCTATGTGAAAATTTTCCATCAAAACCGATAAGGCAAACTGGGATTTTGATTAAATAGGAAAAAAGCACAATTTTCCACTGGAAGAAAAACCACCCAAGCCAAACATCCCAAATAGAAAACCTCTCTCTGAGTTTGCTACTGCAGTGCTTCAAAATACAGTAAGTTCCTTCTCCTCCCATGAAATCCCACTATACCCTATTGGCCAAGCATCCCAGTTGATCTGTCCATCTCACAGATTAGAGATTATCCCTTGGACCTCTCTCCAAAGGATAATCACTAATCACTGAAAAAGTACTTCAGAGAAGGTTGCCAGAATGGAAGAAGAGGGATGTACAACTTCAGGAAGACAAAACCAAACATGGAGGTTCATCAGCTCACGTTTACTAGCATCATCCTAGATATGTTCAGAGCTCACTGCGAAACTGATTCCTCTCTCTGATTCCTCTTCCTCTCTTACCCCTTCCCTAGTAATTTGAAAGTTTTGAGTGCAATAGGCAGTGGAAAAAGAGTATTTCAAGCATCAGAAAAATGGACTGATAAAGATGTAAAGGGCTAGTGGTAGATTTTTTTATGTTCCTGCCTTGAAGTTGGATTAATTTATGTGCTCCTACCTGACTGGCAGGCAGTTTACTGCACTTTTCTTTGCTTGGACATCTATCCAGGCTGTACCTTGAGGCATTTCTCCTCCTCAGTCCTCCATTTCCTCATCAGCTACTTCTCGTATGGAACAGTATCCACCAAGAAACACTGCCTTGTGAAAAGCAGTTCCATCCCAGCATGCTCCACCTAAATCAGGAGTTAACAGGAAACATTATACCTCACCAAGACCTCACAAAATATTAAACAAAGACATTGGTTCATCTAACCCTGTATGTGAGAAGCCTTTCTCTGGTGCTGCTGCAGAGAATTATGTCTGTCAGCACTTTCAAGGGGATAATAATCCATCTGATGATCAATCCAGCACACCAAGCAGGGGACAAGGCACAAACTCGGGGGGAAAAGTTAATGACTTCTCTGTTTCTGCCCCCTGTGCAGGTAGTGTTTGTAGTCAGCACCACTCTCTTGCACTCTGGCTGTCTTTAGCTCACTGCTTCCCCAAACCAGAAACTGCAGACATTGCATAAAAAAGATCAGTGAATTATACTTTTTGCTTTTTTTTTAAAAATTTAAATGAGATTCATGTTTAAATCAGACTTTGGAGAGAGGTTCAAGGTTAATTCTTTTTGTTTTAAATCCAAATGTGGCTCTTCTATCCTTCATTTCAACCTGCAAAAATACCTCTGCTCTGCTTTTTCTGACAGTTCTGGCTTTATCTTCACCAGCTGCTGAGTTGCTTTGGACATACTTAGCCTGTTCTCAGCTAAGAAAGTCAGCCTTAACAAAAAAAACCAACCAAACAAACAACCACATAACACAAAAAAAACCACACACAAAAGAAAAGAAAAAAAAAGAAAAAAAATAATAAAAAAAAAGCAGATATGGGAAATAGGTGAAACAACTATGATTGCTTTTTCTACCCCAGCCACTGGTGCAAGGTCAGCCCATTCTGAGTAAACAGCTCTCAAATACCGCACTGGGGGCAGCTCTGCCATTAACTATTTCCTGACTGGTTGATTCACCTAAAGTCACCCTGCCCGCTGGATGTGCTCTGCTGCATTAACCAAGCCCTCTGCTGCCATCAGCCTCTTGCCCACAGCCACCAGTCTCACACTAGTCTGGGGTGTGATACCTCTGTGTCCATGTGCTGCCAGCAAGGATACGGAGGTAAAGTCACACCACCCAACTGTACTTTCCTGCTTCCTGGCAACCCTTTAAATTCGCCCTGATTTCCCTAGTAAGCCTAATGAGAGTATTTTGTTAGAAAAGGGCAGAAACCTGACTGTCTTCCTATGAAATGAAAGGGCCAGAAATGGTGAACAAAGGATGCCCTCTATGCCCATGGAAACCACCAAGACAAGCCGCATGTACAGGAATGCACTGGCCCCAGAGTCCCTAACTCTGGACCCTTAAGTCCATTGCTGTGGTGGAGGCCTGGCACAGCAACAAAAGTGTGCTGTGAGGTACTGCATGCACCAAATCCCTTGGATTTGGTTCAGCAAGGGGATAGATTTGCTTTTGACTGCATAAATTAGGCTATCTCCTTCATTCTCAGTTTCTCTCCTGTCTGAGAAAATCTAATATTCTTGAAAATCAGAGGAGAATTACCCCACAATCTTGAAAAATCCAATTGCATGCCACTGTCACAGCTCCAGATGGTTGCTACTATAGCACGTGGAGAATAGGGCGGTAATTCAAGGCAGCCAGCATGGCTTCAGCAAGGACGAGTCCTGCCTGACCAAACTAGTGGCCTTCTGTGATGGAGTGACTCCACTGGGGCAGGGTAAGAGTTACTGATGTCATCTGTATGGACTCCTGTAAGGCCTTGGACATGGTTCCCCCACCACATTCTTCTCTGTAAATTGGAGAGAGACGGGTTTGATGGGTGGACTGTTGGACGGATAAGAAATTGGTTGGATGGTGGCATCCACAGGGTAGGGGTCAATCACCCAATATACATCCATGAAAAGCAGTGTCCCTCAGGGGTCTGTACTGGGACTAGTGCTATTCAGGACCTTCATCAATGACACAGTGAGATCGAGTGCACCCTCACCTGGTTTGCAGACAACATTGAGCTGAGTAGTGCAGCTGGCACAGCTGAAGGATGGAATGCCATCCAAAGGGATGTGGACAAGCTCAAGAAGTGGGCCTATAGGAATGTCATGAGGTTTAACAAAGCCAGATTCAAGATCCTGCAGGTGGGCTGGGGAAATCCCAAATATCAACACAGGCTGGGGGATGAACAGATCCAGAGCAGCCCTGCCCAGAAAGACTTGGGGGTGCTGGTGGCTGAGGGGCTGGACATGACCCAGCCATGTGTGCTCACAGTTCAGAAAGCCAAACACATCCTGGGCTGCATCCAAAGCACCATGGCCAGCAGGGCAAGGGAGGGGATTCTGCCCCTCTACTCTGCTCTGCTGAGACCCCACCTGAAGTGCTGCATCCAGCTCTGGGGTCCCCGCACAGGAAGGACATGGACCATGGAAATAAGTCCAGAGGAGAGACATCAAGATGATTAGAGGGATGGAGCACCTCTCCTGTGAAAACAGACTGAGAGAACTGGGATTGTTCAGCCTGGAGAAGAGAAAGCTTAGGGGTGATCTAACTATGGCCTTCCAGTACCTGAAGGGAGCCTACAAGAAAGAAGGAGAGAGCCTTTTTGCAAGGTCATGCAGTGGCAGACAAAGGGGAATGGCTTCAAACTGAGAAAGGGTAAGTTTAGATTAGATATAAGATAGAGATTTATTACGACAAAGGTGGTGAAACACTGGCACAGGTTGCCCAGAGAGGTGGTGGATGTCCCATTGCTGGACACATTGAAGGTCAGATTGGATGGGACTCTGAGCAAAAAGAACCTGCAGAAGATGTCCCTGCTCATTGCAGAGAGGCTGGAACTAGATGAACTTTAAGGGTCCCTTCCAACCCAAACCATTCTGTGACTCTGCTACAGAGACAGTCCCGGCTCAGCCACAGGGAGAGGAGGGGAGTTGGTGGCAACATGAGTTTGGTGAGTTGTGGCAGGATAAACAACGAGCACCTAGGAATTAAACTACTGCAATAATGGATTCCCTCCTAGGCAGGGCTGAGCTTAGTCCAGCAAAATGAAGTTGCATATGACTTAAGTATTTAGACTGATAAATGTGAATATCTGTGCTATAATAAAGGAGCAATTTGTGTGAAGGGAAATTGCATTATGCTTATTCAAAGTCAAATTTATTTCTTCCCTTTCTTATTAAGGATCTAATTTTAAAAATCCCAGCCTCAGGTCAGAGTTGTACTTATAGGGCTGACTTCATATGTGGCAGTGCAGAATTCAAAATTCCTACAAAATTCCTTGCTGTAGTCAATCAACAGCCTAAGCCCCCTACGTGGGCCAAGAATTTTTTTTATTTTTCTTTTAATTAAAAAATAGCCAGAGGGCATGTAAGGCTTAAATTACTTGCATAGAGAAAAATGCTTCTCTAAGAAACCTATTAGGAGATATGGCTTGAGAGCAACAGAAGCCCTTCGGACTAAACAGAAGTTTATTTTTTTTTAAGGTAATGGAGAGGAGGAGATATATTCTGGAGAGTTTTCTTCAGCTCACTTTGGACTGTCGTTTTCTGCCCTGAAGCCATAGTTTAGTTACCTCTGAGGAGATCAAGAGAGAGTGGGTTGGGGGGAGAATCAGTCACTTAGCAGAATTGGAGAAGGACTTGTCTGTGTGGATCTATGCCAGTGTGGGTTTGTCCAAAACATGCAAACCTTGGATCCAAGTCAGTTCCAAAAATACAACCCACTGATAGCTACGGCACTTTGGCTGGCACATCAGCTGGCATTTTTATGGCATACATATTGTTAGTTGGCATAAAGCACCTGCAAGCCCTAATGGAAACAAGAGGGGTAAACAACTTCCCCTGCTCCCTAAAAAAGTAAAAGGGAAAAAAGCAAAATCCCAGAATCACATCCATCTTTTGGCTTCCTAGAACTGCACTGCACTGAGAACCTGGAGTCCCTGTTGCCTGCAAGAACAGTGACCTGCCTTCCCTAGAGGGAGATGCAAAAGCCCTGTGCCATCTGAACACAGGAACAGAAAGATTAGAGCCAAAGAGGACTATGAGTTATAATTTTAACGGGTGCGTGGGAGTCAGCAACACCAGGTTGTGTTGGGTCAGCTAAAGCCAAATGCATTTCAATCACAGTCTACATTTACAAGGGACTGCATTTACAAGGGAGCAACAAAGTCTACATTTACAAGGGAGTTAGGTAGTGCAGAACTTTCCCTGGCTAGGCTGGTAGGCATTTCCAGCAAGACAGGTGCTGACAGACAGGCTGTTCTGCAATTTCTCTTAGGGAAGTGTTGTGGTGAAGGAACCAACCAGGAGGCCACAGAGCCCAGAAACAGAGGTTTGGTGGGCTGGTACCAAAGAGTGAAACCCTCATTCTGTGAAGATGGCTTCTACCTTTGGTTTCCTAGGATTCCTGAGGGCTGGTTCTGTCTACAGTTGACAGACACCTCTTGTGTCCCCTAAGGGAAGGTGTCCGGACCTGTCCCACCCTTCTCCTCTTCCTATGGGTCCCTGTGGTGTCACCCCGCCCCATTCCCTGCATCCTTTATAAAGCCCTGATTACTGTGCCTTGCCCTCTTCGGCTTCCGGACCATTTGAGGGTGCTTCTACAATAAACCCTTGGATCACTGGCCGAGAGCCACCTCTGAGCAACTCATTTCTGGCCGCGCCTGGGCTATCCAAAGCCCCGGGCACGCTAGGCTCCGTGTCCTCCACCGCACGGGCTGGAAGGCTGGCAAGCGAGGCACCGAGGTGCCCCGGGGCGTCCTTCCTTTGTGTGGGACACGCCTGGACCAAGCTGCTGCCATCCCAGCCCAGCCAGCGTGCCGGCGGCGCATTTTTTTAATATTAATATAGGGAAGCACCAGAATACGGCATGCTCTACTCCACCCCTCCCTCTCCTAATTTCCTTCTGATATCCCTCATTTTCATGTAAATGATGCAGAATCCTCCTGCACTTCACAGTGCAGTAGCAACATCGAGGGGGAAAAAAAATGTCCAGAAATGGCAGATTAGGCTCAGAATTATCCCTCCTTTGAGAGGCAATGACCGCATAATTGTGTTACACTAGTTAGGCTTAAAAGCAAAGCTCGAATTAGAGAGCAGATCATTTCAGTGACCAGACACGAGGCTTAAATGACTGCGAAGTTCATGCAAAAATATGGATATACTCATTTAAATACTAACAAGCTGTTGTCTTGGCCTATCTGCAGAAGAGCAAAAGGATAGACGAAGTCTCAAACAGCAGCTGTGACTTTTGAACTACTCTTCTGCACACGAATGAGGGGGACAGTGAGTGGGACAGACCAGCCTGATATGGGTAATGCTGAAGGAAAACACAATGTCACACAGAAGAAAGTATTTCTTCTTCATCACCAGGACAGTAATTTCTGTCTTCCCTATCTTCTATATGAGGAATTCCCTGGCTTTGTGGCAAGCGTCCTCTGCAGCTCTCTGGGCACAGATGAAGACCAAGGAGCACCAATCACTCCAAGTCCTGACCCTTGTTTTGCTAAGGAGTATGAAAGAATTCAGCTAAGTTAAACAGAGAGCAAAACAAAAGGGAATTAAAATTTTGTGTTGAAACTGTTGCTTATGCTTTACACCTTGTGACACTAATAGTTTAGAGCAGACTCACTCTATCTTTGTCAACGTGTGGGTCTGCTTTTGGCTTATCTGCTTGCATATGATCCTGAGTCAGCAGCAGGTGAGTTCCCCCAGGCCAGGAGCACAGGCTGCAGTCCCAGGCTATGAACATTTCCTTCCCACTCCAGCATGCTGGAACTGAGCAGCGAGCAGAGACTGAAGACAGCAAGGAGCTCACAAGCTATGGTAAGCACTTATAGGTTGTGACTTCACCTGGATCTCGTGGCCCTGCCCTGGACCAGGAACCAGTGTGCCAGCTCGGAGAAGATGGAGTTGATCCAGACTGCTGTTGACACTTCTATTCCATTCCTTTTGGACTTTCCCAGTTACAGGCAGCAGCATCATGTGGACGGCAGTGATGGCTGAAATAAAACAGACTTGACTTCTCAAGGTGTAACATACCGTAGGGCAACAAATCAGAGAAAGAAGCCTTTGCTGTGACCCTACCAGGACCAGTGTCCTCTGGCCAGCCTTGCCAGAATGGATGATTTACACTGGAGATAAGCATAAAAAAAGTAGAGCCCCTTAGGAGAAGATGAAAGCTACATCATTCCTTAACTGAGTGCATGTTTTGTGCCACTTGCACATGCAGTCATCTGGGAGATGGCAGCAGAAAGCTGCGTGATGGCAAACTTTAAATCTCTCATTCAGGTGAAACTGCCACCACAGCAGCAATGGCTTATGCTGGAACATTAAGCTTCACATGGAGAGAGAGGAGCTGCACCACAAGCGCTATTCAAAGACAGCTGTAAGAAGCTGTCACCTCTTTATTGTTAGTTACCAGCTCTGATCTTACCCAGATGACCCTAACATTCACCAACGTATCAAAAATAATATAGATCTGACCTGGCAAGTTTGATCCCGTGACTGCCAAAGCTGGATTCTCCCTCCACACCTCCTACTGCTAACAGCCTCTGGGATATAAAGAACATTTTCAATGGCTCAAAGAAGCCTTTTCAATACAGAAAAAAAGAAAAAGGACTTCTCAAGCTGAACACAGAAATCTTGCAATGTGCTGAAATGTCTTTCATTTATATGTATTTTTTAACTATGGCCTTTATCCATCTAGCAGACCCTGTACAGATGAGGTAGCTTCAGATACCTTGCCATCTCTCAAGCTCTATGTGCAGTCTCCAGACCTTGCCTCTTTCAAGGCCTTGAACCTGCTGCATAGTGGAAATGAAACCAAGCCCATCTCCAAAAAAGCACAGGGTAGCCCCTTGTAGAAGATGAGGCAGAAAATGTGCTGGCAGCAGCCACTTTAGAGACCCATGGCACACACCTTATCAGTTAGAGAAGAAAATGATATATTCTGCTGGGTTAATGAGGTGATTAAGAGAAGGTAATGCAGTCATGTTTCCCTGCTTGTTTGAAAGAGTGGAAGCAGGAGAGAGAATTTAATGTCGGTTTTCACTACAAGAGATAAAAAGCGACAGGGACATAATAAATATAACACCTTCTGCCTGAGTTGCCTGGGATACAGCATCTAGGAAAGAGAGACAGAGTGGGTGAAGTACAAACCAGTCCCAATTCTCACAGCAATCATCACCACCAGAATGCATTCATGTTGTGCCATTTTCCATCTTGTTATCTTTGTCACAAGAATGAGGTTATTGCAAAAGAAGGGCTTTTCCATACTGGGTTTAGCAGTATTGCTGCCATTTCCTTGATCTTTTCAATATTCTGTAATTGATCGGTTTGCCGTCTCAATTTTCCCTTGTTTACAGCCTCTGTACCTTGTAGCTGACCAGACAGTTCAAGTAGATAAAGGACCACTGAAAAATCCCTGCCTTGTAGCACTCTTCTGCCAGAGTAATCAAAGATCAGGGATCAGCTGTTTCAGCTGGTGTAAATAGGTGTAACTGCAATTATACAAGTTGGGTTTATTCCCTGCTACAGACCTTGAGCAAGCAAAGTCCATTCTGCAGTCTTTTGAGTAGATCTGCAGAAATGCCAAAATACACCTAAAGTTTACCTAAAAAGATGCAGAGTTACAATGCCTCGTTCTTTGTGTATGGCACTTTTGGTGAAATAAAAAATTCTAAATAGATTCTACCTAAAAAAAAAAAAATTACAAATAATGAATAGGAAAATGTTTAAGATTTAAATTCTTTACAACAGTTCCTGAATTCAGCTTTGCCTATACTGGAAGAAGAGCTCTGAACCTCTTCCTGGTGGTGCTGAGATCAGCCCTTTGCAACAGCACAGAATCCTAAGCTACTTGTTAAAGTCTGCCACACCTTAATGCTGCCTTTCCATCTGCTTCACTGGGCCTTTAATGTATTCCTTTGGTCTGCAACTCCATTTTCCTTCTGTATAAAGGAAATAATGGTATTTTTTCCATCTCGTTTACCTACATTAGGAATTTTTAAGACAGAGGCTCCAAACTCTAGCACACCTAACATAACATACAAGTAATTTCTAACATAACAGGCAAGTAATTTCAGACTTGCCCTACCACAGTCTGAAACCACTACTTACTACCACTGGCAGGAGTTGTTAAAATAGTTGGTTATCCAGAAGCATGGGTCAGAATTCCCTACCAGGACAAAAAGGATCTCTTTCCATGTTAAGTAGCATGTAATGTATGGAAAACCTAGTCTCTGCCCCTTTAGGGAAATGACAACCCTTTTGCCTGCTGACACATGAGCTTCTCCTTTCAGGAGCCAACACTGACAGAGCAGCACAAACTGCATCCCTCCTGATGTGTGTGGAGCACCACAGGGATACCTGTGTCCTGGGGAAGCAGCTCTGCCCAAATGCATGTGCACAGGGAGGGCTCTTGGATGTCACATCCTCACCAAAATTGCCACCACAAGCACCGTGCGCCTCTTGGGCAGTGAGAATGTCATTTATGCTCGGAGAGCAAAGGATCCAGAAGCTGTCCTCAAGCTCAAATCTGCCAGCTGATGTTGCAACTATCAGGCAGCTTGCAAAGACTGTATGGAAATTTATAGCAAAATAAGCAACTGGAGAGAGCAAAGCACTGCCCGAGTGGGTGAGACACTTGCTGCATTCATTGCACCCGATATGGACCCAGAACAGCAAAGGTCAGCGCAGAGCTGTTCTAAAGAGGCCGCTGATTTTGTCACTCTGCTGAAAAGTGTTTTCTGTTTCCAGTCCTACAGCAAAGTATTAAAAGGGTTACACTGTGTAGACATGCCGCATACTTTCCATCACACAGGATAAAGCATAAATGCTCAAAAAATTACAATATCTTTGAACCTTCCAGATCAATCTGATTGAACCATATACATCATTTAAAGTTTACAATACACTTGCTGACATCAAAGGAGGGGGGGAAAAAAAGCATAGCCTGTTTTTTTAATCAGGCTGATCAGAAGTACTGCTATGACATCTCCTCTATGGAGTTTCAATAATTCAGTGATTTTCTTTTAAATTGCAGTATTTTGTATATTTTAATCTCGTTTTATTTGGCTGCCTTTGAATTTGTTTCCAGGGAGCTCCTGTGTTAGATTCCTGTTACTATTTTTTGTTGGTTGTGGTTTGGCATTTTAGGTTTTTAATGTTCATAACAAACCTGAACTAGGAATAATTTGGTTTCTTATTAGTAGAATCAATTGCTTGAAGGAAATTCAAAAACCAAAGAATTACCCCAAAAATCACCTTGTACTGATCTGAGTTATTAGGGACCTAATTCTTTCCATCTGGAGTTAAGTTTGAGATCATTTTCTTTATGCGTAAACAGCTCGTATCTATTGAATAGTGGCATATCATTTAGGATCAGTGAAAAGACTTGCCAGAAAAATCTGGTTTGCTTTCCCTATCTACATTGGCTTAGTGAGAGGGGAACCCCTTGATTTAGAGGCACCTGTCTAGCTCTTGCAGATCAGTTTATCTGCCTTGACATCAGCTGGGTTATGCTGCTTTTCATAAAATCATGGAAAGGTTGGCTTGGAAGAGACCTTAAAGACCATCTGGTTCCAAGCCCCTGCCATGAGCAGGGACACCTTCCATTAGACCAGGTTGCTCAGAGTTCTACCCAACCCGGCCTTGAAAACTGCCAGGGTTGGAGCATCCACAGCTTCCCTGGGCAAACTGTTCTAGTGCCTCACCGTTCGCCCAGCAAATAATTTCTTTCCACTATCCAATGTCAACCTACTCTTTTAGTTTGAATCCATTCCCCCTTGTCCTGTTACTACATGCTCTTGTGAAAAGTCCCTCCCTGTCTTTCCTGTAGGCTGCCTTCATCAGTTAAAATTTGGTCCCTTGGTTTTCCTTTAATTTCCTAACAATTTCAGGAATGTGCAAATTATGCTAGAATACTAAAGTAGCACAGCTTCTTTTCTAACCCTGTGCAGCAAACAGAGGTCACTAGGTAAGCTTTTTCTTCTTTGCTCTCTGAATTTTAATTGTGGTTATTTCATAGCCTGAGTCTAATTTCCAACACTAATTTATAATGAAATCTCTGTGTTTTGCTTAGCTCCTGGCTTTATATTTCTTGCTTGCTGGGTTGCACTGGATATTGTTAGCTGACTCCCTGCCGAGAAACTCCACATAATTGCAAAAAAATTTTGCAGTGCCCTTCCCCAAGGGGTTTCCAGGTAGAGCTAGCTAGAATCAGATTTGTACCTGTGCCGGTTAGAATCACCGCAAGACACTACCCCAAAATTCAATGTAATTTCTGCTTTTTGCCTCGTCTCTGTTTAACATAGAGAATAAGCCAAATGCACAGACCCTAAAGAATACCTAAAACTTGCAATAATCAAGGGCCTCATTATGAAAAGAGAGTTGGCCAAGCTTGGTGTCAGAGCGGCTTACTGGAATAGTCACTGAAGGCAACAGGATGTATGATGGTGACATTCGGAAGGACCATAAGCCATCAGATAAAGCTCACAGTCTAGCAAGTTGACTGCATGAGGCACCCAGACACTTCCATGCAATCTCCCACCAACAGCTCCCTGTGTTTTGGTTCATTTGCTAACACAGAGGCTGGAGCCAGTCCCCTTCCCCAGCTCGGCTCCCTGTGGGTGCTAGGAGCAGCCAAAATGCAGGCAGCGGGGTCCTTTCTGCAAGCTGGGAACTATTTGCTGCAAGAAACAGTACCACAAGCTGGCTCCAAATCAGGGACATTTTAAACATCAGCCCTGCAAGCTTCACTTAAATGCAGCAAGTGCAAGCCCACCCATCACTAAAAAAGTTTTACAACAGAAGCCAGATAGGAGCAGCAATGTCACTGCCTAACCAGGGAAGAGATATCCCCTTCATGAGCCTCTGCAGTGTGACAGGGCTGCAAGGCAACCGGGAACACTCAGCAGAGCACTCAGCCATCTCACATGTCACTTGCTCCGTCTCTATCATTCCTTCCTAGACTTAAGTTAAACGGATCATTGCTGGAGCTCCAGCCTAGCAATCCTTGCTTCTGCTAGCCAGTGGAAATATTCCCACAAGCAAGGTCTGAGCAGCCCGGCTGCAAGATCCTGCCTTTCGCTCCTGACCGGCACCACCATTGTGCTGTGCTTGATTTGTAGTTAATATTCCTGTCAGCACCACAGGCCTTTGACACTCAAACCACATTGCTCAATTCCACCTACCTCTGCCAATAACAAGCGCTGACGTTTCAGTTCCCAGCAGTTTGATATGTGAAGCTGAAGAATAGTTAGATTATCACCAGTTATGCAGACAGCACATTTGACAGACTTGCGATGATGTTTTCAGCTGTCAGTTATTGCAGCCACAGCGTGAAAACCACAAAAGGGGCATACACTGAATATGCACTAGGAAGACATCGACTTCGGAAGAGGCAGGCTTCTGGATAAATATATTTTATAACATAATTGTGGCAACTCAAAATCATCATCTTTATGTCTTGGCAGAGAGGTGTTTTTCCACATGCAAATTAATTATGGTAAGCTTGTCTCAAATCAGCGCTAAAAGACATGGTGGGCATGAGCGTTTTCAGCACTGATTCTGTGCTGTAGCAAACTCTCACATGACAAATGTCTGTAGTACTACAGCTCACCTCTGCAGGCAACAGTTGTAACTGAACTGCAATATTTGGTCGATTAAAAGAAATAAATCATTTCCCATTTAAAAGATTTGCCGATATAAAGGGAAATCAAAATTACAGAAGTCAACATTTCAACTCATATGGACACATCTGCAGTTTCTTAAGACAGGCAATCCACATCACTAATCTCTTAAAAATTATGGTTTAAGTTGATCATTGCTGGGGCTGGGGGAGAGGAGGGGCTTATGCTGCACATAGATTTACTCTGATTATTTTAATGAAAGGGTAATACAGAAGCATTAAAAGACACACATTATCCCAATTAACAAATTCTTTGAAAATAGCATCATTTTTACTTTGAATCCTACCTTTAGATGACACAATCTGCAGTTTGTTTGCAGATACTATAAAATAAATAATGTTTATTTTTTATTGCTAGTCACTGTCTTTGCATAACACATGTTGGTAAGTTCCTCTTTCACTGAGCTGTCAAATGTACCTAACTACTACTTTCATGTAATTTTTTCCACTGGTCTAATAAAACTTGGAACAAATATGAAAACAACAGTAGTTAAGAGGAGTTACAAGGACACAGCAAGCTTCCCCTGGGTGCTCTGCCCCCATAAAATTCTTTTGCAATTATTTAAAAAACTGGAGTGTATTTTCTTTGAATATCTACCAGGCTAAGTATGGGATACTGTATTTAACCTCTGATCTCATTGAAGACATGAGCACAGATATTTGTCTTTGGTCCTGAAGAAGCTTGGACCATTTCAGCACAGACCATAGAAGAGCCAGAGAACTGCAATATCTGATTACTATTTTTTCCCCCTCTGCTATTAATCCTGTAACACAGAAGAGTTATCCTGAGTTAAGCATGACCAAACATTAGCACAAGCATCCAGAGTGACAGTGGGATTTTACTGCTTGGAAAAACTCAAAACTCACCTGGACAAGACTCAAGAAACCTGCATTATATGACCTACTTTGAGCAAAGGGTCAGACCAGAGACCTCCAGAGACCACTTTCAAATTTACATTATGCCCAAATTTTAGGAAGGTTTTGAACTCAAGAGGGCTCTCTGCTACCACTTCCGTAAATGCTGGAGAATCAACAGTATCACAAATCATCCCCATACCACAGCGAACAGTCCAAGACAGGTAGATAAACAGCCTGTGCATTAGTCTTCCTGAGACATGTTTTCCCCTGTGAGGAAGCTCTCTGATTTTCTTCAGATACTCAGGAGCAGAACCTCAGAGAAAAGGCCCACAGCCAGCATTAGCTCACTTGTGCTCTTTGCTCACCGCGGTGTGGATTTTAGATTAGGACACTCCATAAAGGCGAAGGTGAGTTTCTCATTCCTAGTTTAATCCAAAACTAGTAAAGAATAAGAATCTTTAATTTGTGAATGATTGCATGCATTTCTTAGCTGCTGCAGTGAAGATTTTCGCAAGCAAGGAAAAAGAGGCAAACTGCTCTTTCAGGCAGCATTTCAGTGGTTTTTCCAAGATTTATTTAATGTGGTCATCAGAAAAAAAGCCTACTAATTTTATCACGTAAGAAAAAGGGAAGTTGGGGCACAATAATATAAACCAATGTTTGGGATTCTAGGATTTGTACTAATGACTCTGCCACCCACAGCATTTTGACCGGCAGGCCCTGGGCTTGTGGCGCTACTCATGTGACTTCAGCAACAGCACACACAGCTGCAGATTTGCACACTGGGGACTTATCTCTTAAAAAATAAAAAACCAAACAGGAGCAGTTGAGAGTGTTCCTATTGATACTGAAAGCAACATGAAGAGCAAACATGCTAATAGCAGAAGCAGACAGGTGTGCAGCACAAAGAATAAAAATAGCGCAGCCCTCTGTTGAGCAACTTGTATTCAAGATTTATTGATTCTATCTTCCAGCAAATGAGAAATAAGTGAAGCAAATCAAAGCATAAGCTAAACGGAGCAGAGCAATGTGAAACCTGTGCTGGATGAGCAGCTCTGTGCCCACCGCCGGAGGCAATCTGCTGCTGAAGGATAACGTGCCAATGCTAATCAGATGATGGGTTCTCACTCCCATTAGGCATTCTGCTAACTCAATAGATAAGCATTCACTCTCCTATGGCTCCTTCAGGAATGCCAGCTCAACTTAGGAGGCAGCACTGCTTCCCTTCTGAGCTACATTTCAATATTCTTGTTATTCCTCGGTCTCAAGTGCAGTCCTGGAGATGCTGACACCAACACCACTCCCATCCCATGGTACCGAGCACCAGGCAGCCTGCAGCACTGCACTGCCAGCTCTCCAAATGCCGCCAGACATCTTGGCCTTTCAAGAAAATATATGTGATCCTGCAGAGCATGGGCTGCCAAAAGAGTGTGTGCTGATCCATGAACAGGTATAAGACTAAGTTACAGCAGGGACAGTAGAGTATGCAGTGGTCAGAAAGGAGCTACAATTAATTCTTTGACAGGCTGAGAACCTTTCCTGTGCTCAGAGCCCAAAAAGCCTTCAGGCAGCTTTTGCTGGTCACACACATTTTTGTTTTATCCAGCAGTAAGGCATTAAAAAACCCGAAAACAAACAACGCCAAAAAGACAAAACAACACAACAGACGGTGGAAGAAGCACAATTGTTGGCTGTATCAGTTTCAAGGCCGCAAATTTCCTGGCTCGTCTTATTCAAAAGTAAATACAGCACAGTTTTCTGGCAAGGAAAACAAAAATGCTCTCTTTGGGGCATGTCTTGGGACCACAGAGCAGGAAGACACGCAGTAGATTTTATCTATATTTGATGTCGCCTGCTGAATGGCTGGGCTGGCTTAAAGGGTCTGATCCAAAGCTCTTGGAAGTCAGTGGTTTCCCCTGGGCTTTGAATACATCCCAGCAACTGATATGTAAAATAGTGGTCCTGCGAGGGGAATGATGTACAGAGTAAAAAAACCCTTCTGCATACTAAATAGTATTGATTCATACTGGTATGTGCTCGATCATCTGCTAACAAAAAAAAAAAACCAAACCAAAGTGTGCTTGTGTTTATATTCTCTGTTGAAGAAGATATATTCCAGAATGAGTAATGTTATTCAACTGCCGAGTCAGACATGCCACTCACCATGTCAGATATATCACATACAAGCTCTGACACATTGCCTGCTAAATGAGACAGATTAGCTCTTCCTCTGAACACATCAGCCTTTAACTGGCTATATTAACAACTGGGTCAGGCAAGGCAGCACGCTCAGAGCTACCACCTACAGATTCACAGAGATAATTTAGTAAGCTGCATCTTCACAGAGTGCCTTTCCCACCACAATCTAAAATAAGGTAAGGTTGATATAATGTGCCTACCTGGAATCAAACTCATTGCTGTGCAACAGCCTTTAATGGAAAATATATCACTTTTGAAAATTTGGCTTTCTGGGGACACACTAAGTGTATGGCTGGATGAAGTCACTGTCAGAAAATGTTACAGTCTACAGTAATTGCACAGGACTAGTATTTTTAATTTTTTCTGCAAAGTTGATTATTACTGTTCAAACACAGGAGACACCAGCCAAACTGCTCAAGTAACTGGAACCAGGGATTCAGCACTGTAAGAGCAGAAGTGCTCTCTCTCTAGCATAAGAGATTCAACGTCAGCTTTTTGTATCAGAGACATCTCTGAGAAATTTATCAAGCAAGCAAACAAAAAGATTCCCCCCAGGCCAAGCAGAGCTCACATACTTGGTCACTGCTGATGCCTATACTACAGGATAAGGTACTTATTTATCCATGTGTTTAAATACCTATTTCCTTAGAGCTCAGCCTCAGACTTCAGATGGCACTTTAGTTCTTTAGGGAGCACAAAATTACCCACTGCATGAGATGGCTTGGGGTTGATTTATTGCTGATACTAGCTTTTTGTGAGTGAGATAAGGGGGATTATAGGATATTATTCCCCATTTACCTTTACACCCATTTCCAGCAGAGCCACTCCAAATACACCTTGGGAAGCAGGCAGAATGGAGAGACTAGGGATGAATAGGCTGCCCAGCACTTGCATTTCTCAGTTCTGCATGATTACAGATGTTTTTCGTGCCCATCTAATAGAAACTACATAATAAAACATACTTTCTTTGCTTCCCAAGCCACTAGCTCAAATTAACAGTTACTGCCATGCAAACAGGCCACAAGGGACCTCGCACTTTCCTAGACATTACTCTTATTCAGTTCAAACCATCCAGGAATCTGAGCTCTTCAGGGAAGTACCTGCCAGGTGATGCCCACCTGATCCATGCCAGCACACTGACCTTCTCATGGCACCAGGAATTTATCATACCTATCCAAACAGCCACACACGCTGTGGCTGTTGTTTTGTGAGGAGCAGGAGAGAGAACTGTTCCTTATCACCCCCCGAGTAGGAGGGAACAAAGTCGTAACACCTGGGAATTAAGTCACAGTCCCCAGCACAACTAGGACATTGTTTTACTCTTGCAACATGAAGCCTGACTGTACCTGCTGTGCATTAACACAATACTCATCATACTGGAAACCAACAAGGGTCTCAGCTGAAAGAGAAACTATATGTTCATTTCCAGGAAAACAATCAAATGTATGCCTTTCAAGGAGACTACAGCCCTTGCTAAAATTTTCAGGGCCAGCACCAGGGACAGGACTGTTCAAGATAAATACTGCACCAATGCTGATGGACCCATTTCACTGTCAACATTGGTGTTTAGAGGGGACCTACTCCAATCACCCCATCTCATGTCAGCAAAGCTCTCATGTGTCACACACAACACCACCTGTGCTAGTTGCCACTGTCTGCATCTCATCAATTAATGATTGGCTAAGATGAGTAAATCAAGTGCAAATAAAAAGGTGCAAAATGGTCAGATCTAGAAACTATCTGTGTCAGCTGCTCCCACAGAAAAGCATGGGAGCAGGGAGAGGTTAAGCCCTTCAGTGCCTCTGTTTATACAACTGCTTAATAGAAGCTGAGCTCCATGGAAAATCTAATTCATGGTCTATGGTTTAATCTTGTCCATTTCTTTCCTTTCAGCAAGTAATATCTCTTTTGTTATTTTAATTTAGTCTTTGGGGTTTAGTCTTTTACATTAATTTTATTATTCACTCCATAGAAACAAACATATGTTAGCTTCCAAGCACACTGAGGTTCCAGCTAGAGAGGTTTATAGCCAAGGTTTCTCTAAAACACAGAATCTCGAATAGAGGCATAGTAAAAGCCACACAGGTGAAGTGAGAGAATGCAAGAGATGATGACAGCACAGTTTTGTGATGAGGCCAAACATTACTAACACAAATAGCACTTGCAACTGCAGCAAAAAAACAACTGCACTTGGCTTTTCTTTTCTTTGGTTTTGTGATGTTTGGTTTCTTCCTCCTAATAGCAGCACAGTTAAAAACCTTCAAAAAATTCATTTTAACACTTCTTCCTCCCCAGAATTGCAGTGCAGTGCAGAAAATCCCAAAGTTTTTCCAGCAGCCTTACTCAAAGTAAGCGACTTTCATGGATGCCTGGCATTTGGCCAGTGTCAAACCAAGACATCTGGTCACAAGCCCCATTTCTCTTGCCTGCAGAATCATTCAGAACCATCTACCTTTTTCTATCAATTTTTTAATAAAAGTTGGAAAAGGAATCTCCAGAAATGGAGACAGTACAAAAGGGGACGGCCCAAGTGCCATCACCTCTTTTAGCACCACTGTGTTTTCAGTCAAACTACTATAATGGGTCAACTTTTATAGCCCTAAAACTCCATAATCTTCCTACTGCAGAATTTGGCTATAATTTTTTACACTTTCTTAGGTGCATAAGACTTTATTTGCTTCTCCTCTAGAAGATGCAAGTGATGCTTACCGTTCTTCATCTTCCTAAAGAGTACGTGCATAGCCTGTTGCCAAACTGAGAAGACTGCTCCAATCCCAAATACAAAATTGCTGGCATTCCCACACAGCCCAAGAAGCAGCACCCATGAGCATTTTGCTTGGAATTTTCATAGCAAAACCATATATATTAAGAATGAACTGCAGGTCAAATAGTCTGGCAATTCACTTGCTAGCTTAGCAGCTTGAGGCTCTGCCTCAGGGCCTTTCACACCAGCAGCTATTAACTACAAAGACATGTCACCTGTGCTGGTCACTATTGTTAATTATGGAATTCCTCTATTTGCATATCTCTATATAAAAGCTTTTCCTATCAGACTCCTGTCCCCACCACTGAGGACCAGGTCACTGTGATTATCACACGTAGAAGCACAAAACAGTGCACAGTAGAGTTTTAGGAAAAGCCAGACTGGTGCACTTCTCTCTGCACTGGCTGCAATAACACCGACCAGACAAAGGGCTAAAGCCCTGCTCGTTGTTGTCTTGCACTCCCTTATTTTGCAGAGCCACCTGGGATTCAGGCTGCCCACAGTATTGAGGTATATGGAGTCAGAACTCTTCAACTGAGCCCATCTGGGGCAGATGAGAACTCAGTATCTGGTTAAAACACAGGATAGATGGCATTTATGGATTCATGCAAGACTTTTCCTCAAAGAACGAGGACAACTTGAAAAGAGAGGAAAAGGGACAATAAATATACAATGTTCAGAGCAAGCTACCTACATCTGATGGACAAAGGTTTTCTATTCCATATGATCTGTGAGCTGCCTGATGTGCTGTGTTTGCACTGCCTTACAACACAAGCAGGCAAGGGCTGAAGCGAAAAATGGGATGAAGTGCACTTTCCACAAGTAAATGCAAGCTGGAAACAACCAGAGGTTAGCACAGAGCCATGATGCATACAACTACAACTGCCACAGTAACATGATATTTGTTTAAATTTTGCAGGTTTCCATTAAACCAGTAAGGCCCAAGAGACCAACACCTTCCCTTACCCAAAGATGATTTTGATTCACAGCTTTCAGCTCACCCAGATGGAAAATTCTAAAGCTCTTCTCACTCCTGAGCCATTTCTTTGTAATACTTCTGCAGGAGAGGAACCAAAGTGACTGCTACTCAGCAACATCTGCACATGCCATAAAGCAAAAAATATCCTCCCACTTGCAGCAGGAATTGCTGCAAGATGCAAATATCCTTGCAGATAGTTATTCCTAATTGCCCCTGGGGGATGCACTCACTACCCCTTAGGTATCAGTCAGCAATTTAAATCCAGAGTCCTTATTTCATCCAAACTTGATTTGTCCTGGAATCTGTAGTTTCTTTAGGAAAAACATTCAGGAAACATCTCTCTTCATAAATCCAGTTCTAAAAGGTCCCTAGGAGCTAATATGATTGCACACTGTAGCAAATAATTTCTAATAATTTATGTCTATTATGACATATGGATATAACAGCCAAGGAGTTATCCTGAAAATTATCTGAAATGTGAGTTCAGCATGCCTTTCACTTCTTGAAAGTTTTATGTGCGCTATTACTATGGGGTTGGACTCAACAGGCTAAATAAAGCTTCCTCTTACTTGTCCAAACTGAAACGTAAAATAACACAGGGGAAATAACCATTTCTTTTCTACACAGCAGCACACAAAAATTTTTTTCATTGAAAAAAAGAACTACAGCAGTCAAGCCTCTGGGTCATTCTTCTCTCTGTGAAAAGACTAGTTAAAAGTATATGTTAATGTTCCCTGCCAGTTTTTCTTCTCTTAGCCTCTTCCTTCCAGGGCTTTCATTATGTTCCCCCCTTCCATGTAGTTTTAAAAGGTTTCCTTGTTTGACAATTTTGCTGAAGGCAATTATGTTACTTGCTTTCTCCTGAGCTCGATATACAACAGCAGAAGTGGTACACTGTACATATGGTTAAGATCTGTTTCAAAAACACTTGCAGATTGCTATCAAATCTTGCTGGGTGGCTTGTCATTTGCGTTTAGCAGACTCTGTGAAGAAGCTCTAACACTCAGCTGTGGGATAGCCCCTCGTTTGAAACTGAAGAGATGAAGTTTCTATTGTTCAGCAGAAGAGACTGTTCTGAATTAAACTGAAACAAGAAAAACATATCTAGGAACCAGCAAGGAAAATACAAATCTTGGGATGACAGCACAGCTTCATGTGCTTCATTAAGTGTTCACGAGTCAAGACTATTCACCTTTCTGAGGAGAAAACCATTCTTATTTTCAGTTTGTAATTACAAAAAAGACACATTAGAGGTCATAAGGGACTTCATCTCCAGGGCACTCCCCTCTGGGCATAACAGTTTGTCTTTCACCTGCCATTACCAGACTGCAGTACAAATTCTGCTGCAGGACTCAGCTGTTTTGGCTAAATGCAACCATTTTACCTGCTTTGGAGTTATCAAAGCCAACGTACAAGTAATTATACAAGCAGAAGAGTTTTTGACGTTTCAGAGTGCTTTCATTGAGCACATTTCTCTAGTACGTGTATCCCTGGTGTACAATTATACAGCTGGGATCAAATTTCAGTCTTTCTCTTTGGTGGGGTACTGAAAAGGTCTGAGTTGTTTAGTTGACCATGTATTTTCAGAAAGTATGGAGAAACTCAGCACGCTCAAAACTCCTCCTCTCTAAAATTCAGTTGAAATCAGCTAATAAGTTAAAATACTACCAAGGGGGAGTTATAATACGGGATGGATTCCCCAGACAGCAGTGCTGTGACTTCAAGATGAGTCACTCTCTCCCTTTGCTGCTGTCCTGTTACCATCCCAAATAACACTTCAAGGAGGGATTCTCCTTCTCAGCTGCCACCTCAAAATATCCATTCTACTGGGGAAAAAACCCACTGTGCCTACAATATAAACACATCTTATTTGCACCCTTTTGGGAAAATGTAGTGCAGTCAGGACCTTGGCATCAGCCTGGTCCATAAGAGTCCCACAGGTGGGAATGTGACACAGGCATTCCCAGCTCAGCTGACCCCAACAAAAACCTGGGAAAATTCAAGCGAATTGTAGGAAATATAACAACCGAAATTGCCTAAATTCAGAGTGTTTGAAATGATAATTTTAAGGTCACATTAATTTAGTTTTTGTGTCAATTTTTGCTGCTTTTAAACATTTTCTTTGTCAAACTGGCTTTCCCTATCAAGGGAATTTAAAATTACATGCAAGCCATTTAGTTACACAATATATATTACCACAGCACAAAGGACATTTGGAAAGCTGAAATTGGATGAACTTTGCAAGAAAAAGCCAGCTTGGGGAAAGTTATTTCTATGTATCACTGCCAAGTTTAAGTAATATAGTAATGACATGGGACTGGACACATAAAATACCATCTGGATAATTGAAATATACACAAAGGTGGTATGTGGACAAGTATCATCTGAATGTTAACAAAGTAAAATGGTAAAAAAATTTAACCCTTCATAGATATGTTGGTGTCAGAGACAGGTGTTACAGAAGAGTAGGGAAGTCAGCTTCTCTAAGACACCAGGTGCAGGTCATACCAACATTTTAGCTGCAATTCTGTAGTTCATTTAATGCTTATGTAACTTAAAGCATAGGCTCTGTGCTTGTAAATCCTTAAATTTACGTATAATACACTTAAGTGCTTTTCTTCACTTCAAACAAGTGTGCTGCTGTCTCTCTCATCACTTGTAAATCACCCTGCATTCTCCTCATCTCTTTACATCACTGTATACGTAGTCTGACGTATGTAGTCTCAGTGGAAGTTGGCCTTGCAAATCAAATGGTGCAACATGGCTCTAACATTATAAAATCAGCAACTGAATTATTACAGTTGACAAAAAATTTTTGTCAAGTTCTTAATAACTCAGTTCTCCATCCCAGACTGATCAGGAGGTGGCAGTATTTCAAAACATTACTTTTTGGTTTTACCAGAGGGGCATTTATTTTTTAATTGACTACTTGTTAATAATGAATTTTATTATTCCTAACATTTAAAGGTCAAGAGCTGTAAGTTCTAGTGGCTGAGGTGCAGTGGAAGCAGTAACATGCATTAGGCTGCAATTTTGAAGAGAATCTGGTGAATCCATTAGTATGAGGAGACATAGAGGGCTGCATTTGTTTTCTAACTGCTTTTATTTGCTGTAAAATATTTGTTAGATGCTTTTATAGAAACGACCGCTTCTATGAAAGACGAGATAAGAATTTCCAAGGCGTCCAAAGCTTGTTTTTGTGTCTCAAAGCAGTCTCTAAATTCAACAACGTTACTGGGAAATATTTTGCCTGATTTGTACCCTGTACCTTCTACAGATTTATATGAGCTATCCCCTTGCACACTTCGAACTGCCACCCTTTGTTTTAACAACAATCACACACGCTGTTAACTGCTCTTCCTGAAACTAAAAACGTCCTACTCTTGTGTTTGAGCTGCCACTGCGTTGTCTTGTTCCCCTGCACAGCACAAAGCGGATTTTAGCAGCCACCACCCTTTAGCACCTCTCACTTTACACGCACAGGAACATTCACACTCTGCAGGAAGACATTCACTGAACAGCTTCATAGCAAATCTAACTGTGGCTTGAAGATCCAAAATAACATCTCTGGATGTCCCAGCTAGTGCATTCAGGAAAGGCACTGCAAACAAGGTGTGAGTCTACAGTCTGGCTTTCCCACGTGCCTTCGTGGCCCCACAGTGAAGCTGTCTGATCAAATGAAAAAGAAGGTGAGAGAGAACTGAAAGGCTGCCTTCACTTGGCAAGTAAATCAGCAAAGGTTCTTATAGAAATGGAAAGGATGACAGAAGAATCTTTGCCTCCAACATTATTCTTCCATTATTTACTTCTGCTCACTTTTAACGTGGTTTTCTCCAATAACTTTAGAAATACCATTCCAGAGTACAAAAGACAGGGGGTAGAAGTTATAGACTAAAATATAGTTGCTCAGACTAACACGACTTCTTCCTTATCTGTCTGTCTGCACAATGACAGGAATTGTCCAGAAAAGAGGAAATATTTTGTTGGTGATTTGTTGAGCCTTCTTGCTGTGTCAAAAAAATCATCTGTGCCAAGATATTTGAGGAAATTAAATACCATAAAAACCCCTCATGAGACCAAAACACAGTGAATATATCCAAGCCAAGAAAATAGTTCAGCAAGCTGAAGTAAGAACTAGGAATATTACAGTATTCCTAAATAAGCCTCAGATTGCCATAGACTTGAACTAATATTCTCCCATGTTTATGAAGGAGTCTGTTTGGATTTACAAAAGATGTTTAAAATAACAGAAACAAAGAATATTCTGAGTTGGAAGGGACTCACAAGAATCATCCAAGTCCAACTCCTGGCCCTGCACGGGACAACCCCAAGAATCCCACCATGTGCCTGAGAGCATTCCATTCCTATGAATACAGATTGTCAGCTTCCCTTGAATAACGGTGACCAAAATGACTATATTTAACATTTTGGGCTTATCTGGAAAAATAACTTCAAATACTGGATGTTGGGTATAGTTTAAATTTTACTCATATTGAATCAATGCAAACCAGAGATATTTAGAGGATTTACTCAATGTGTACAGCAAGGCAACTAAAAGGAAGTTCCATCCACCTTTACTTTGATAAGGGAAAATTAGGCAGGGAGTCAGGGAGTTAAAATGCTGAATGATTTACATCCCCAAATAACAAGAGAAGAAAATGAAATTCTGTTTCTGTTTCTTCAGAGCAATTAAGACTGCCAGCTGCCTGGGCACAAAAACGCAAGAAATCCCACTATCTCCTGCTAACGTTTTATTACAGTCACTGCCTGACAATCATTTTTGTCAAAGAGCCACATTCTGTAAACACTTGTCAGTGGTCTCCGCTGCCTTGCTTTGCTCCTGTGGTGAAGCATGAAGCGAAACAGCGATGCAGGAGTGTTACCACAGTTGCTTTCTCTCCTCTGACAATAGCCAAGCTTCTTTGGAAGGACCTCCGTGTTGGCAGGCTGCTTTTCATTACAACAAGGCAGCCAATTTTGGATATCACATGCAGCTGAAAAATTGTGAGTAAACTGCCATTACTTGCAGTAGGAACTGAAAAGGCTTTGACTTGCAGAAGGGAAGATCACAGGCCAACAAGAAATTCTTTTTTATTTTGGTGGACTGGAGAGAAAAATGAAGGTTCATGCCCTTAAATTGCAGCAATCCTTTGTTCTGTTATCTTCTTATACAAAAGTGGGAGAGCCAAACACATTTCGTTTGTACTCAGAGATGAGAGTTACCCCCGTGCTCAGTTATACTGGACAAAGCTCTATTGAATTGTCCGGGACAAAAGCATGCCGTTTGTATGAAGCACAGATTCCCCTTACAATGCCACCTGGATTCTGAGGGACAAGTTTTACAAGTACTTAAGCATCACTTTGCTTAGTGCTGCAGTGTTTAACTGGTGGAGGAGCTTGACTCTTACTTGCACAGGAAGCCAGGCACACACAAATCAAAGCCCTGTTTGTTTCTGCCACTGCTTAGAGATTGTCTGCGCGACCTGGGGCAGACAGCAGTTCACCACCTCTTTCCATGTGCCAAGTCAGCCGGGTCTGCACCAACAGGAATCCCCAGAGCTCTACAGGCACACCTTTAGGAATCTAAATTCTTTAAAATCTGTCTCCAAATGTCTAAAGAAAAAAAATCTTGTCAGAGGTGGTGTGATACCAAAAGCCAGGTGTGTTTTGAAAAGCCTCTTAGTTTGACAAGCATTCTACTTCACACCCAGGGAGGAGTTAAAGTCCTCTCTATACAGTAGCTGATGCTAGAGTGAGTTTTCCTCCCACTGGTTTCCAATACACTTATTTTCCAGAGAGGGATGTTTTTGCATTGGCATGATGCAGACTGGAAGAAAGCAGCTCCTCAGTGGCTGTGCCAGGCGAGGCGCTGCCACACACAGCTTGACTGTGCTGATACTAAATGCTCTGGTTCGCCTCCTAAATAACAGTGCTAAATAAAACAGCCAGGTGAAGTCTCTCATTACACAGGCAAAAGGAGGTAAGGAACGTGAGGCATCTTACTGGGTGGGCTTTCCTGTTTGCAACCCTTTCTGTTTTTATGCATTTGAGTTTTAAAATGGGTTATATTTTGCCCACAGCAATTTCTTTTAATAACTGCAATTATTCTCTTCCATTGTTCTGACTCTTACAAGCAAATTAGGGAAATTCAAAGGCAATTTTCATGATTGTTTGTTGTTGGGTGCTTATGAATGGCTCTCCTGTTTCACTGGGACGTTTCATTAAATAAATAATGAGTGTGGCACAAGAGTCATAAACAGTCAGATAGAGATCAGTTTTAGGGACAGATGATGCTTGGTGCTTAGGTGAGCATGCAGGAGACAGAGCAGGGCTCCCTCCAGCTACACAGATTTACATCTTCCGTGTTTAGGAAAGGGCAATTTTGCTCTCCTCACATGCAACTGTGCATCTTTAAAGATCTCATTTCTCACGTTTCTCACACCCTACCCAGAAATCCATGAAAAGAGGGGGTAGTGTTAGGAGGTTTCATATCCCCTGTTCTCTCAGTGCTTCCATAGCAGGCAGAGAGAAGTTGCAGGCCACAGCAAAGGGCAACCTGAATAAATAACACCAGGACTTTGTGCCATACTGTGTGGGAAATAACATTCACAATGTGAGCTTACAACAACAGCAAGACTACATTTCTGGAAAAAATCCAAAGTCAAAGCCTCCAAAAAAGACTCAAGCATCCACTTATCCTGCTCAAAATATCATGCAAATATGTCACTAAGTGGCATTCATCAATGACAGAGGATCAAGAATACATGCCAAATCATTTCATGTTCAGTCTGGCTGGAGGAAAGTGAATGTACAAGGCAAACTTAAGCTAATAACTTCCAAATGCTCCCCCCATCTCTGAGTTTTTTAGCATAAAACAGGACTAATTCCCACTTCCTTTAATATGCGTATACTCCTCTGCTAGATCACTGTAGAGACAAGCCAGGTATAAAAGACAAGCCTAATGTTGTTAGCCTGGTTTAGTTTTTTAAACCTCTGATCATATGTAATCATATCCAGCAAAGTGGGAGAAATCTCAGTCTAAGTTACATAAAATTAAATTGGATTCAATACACACAGCATTGTGCTGATGTCTTAGTGGACTATAGAGGCTCAGCAGCATCAGGTGTCTGTATAAATGTTCCCAGTGGGCACTCATAATTAGCCATGAGTCAGACATCTGCATGATCCTGAACTTAATTCAGTTCTTCCTGAATTACTTTACTACATACTTTTTAATGTTGATGAAGGCAGAGAAATGAGAAGTCTCAGCAAAATATCTGTTACCTGGCTAAAAATTCACATGCAGAATCTTCTCTGCTTATCTAATATCATTTGTGCATCACAGAGTTTGTGCAACCCACCTTGGCTACAGACAGAAATCAAACCATTCGCCTCCTGAATGACTCAGCAGGGAGAAAGTCAGAGACAGTGCTAAAATATCTATCAAACCCTGTGTTCATAAGGTGCTCTGAAGTGGTCCTGCTTCATAGACACAGCTTGGCAATCCATATAATATAAAGCTTTTTCTCAGAGATCTATGCTTATGAGAATTTCTAAAAGCCCAGAGGCAAAAAGCTAACTCTGACAGAAGGAAATTAGCAAAACTCTCCTCCATCTTCTTATCCCAAGGCAACTTGAGCCTAGTTCTGGAAATATTAATCTATTCTCAGCAGCTCTTCTCACATAAAGACTGTGGACCATAACCTAAATAACCACTTTTTATAACTTTTACTCCAGTATTCAGAATCTTCTTTATTTGGTGCCTTTGCAAGAGGCAACCATGCACAGCTTGGTCTATAAACTTGTTCAGCCTCATGTTCTCCTGAACTCACCAGGACTAAGGAAAATTTGCTTCTCACCCGTTGGGAATAAAGGTAGAAGCTCTGTTCAGAAAATAGCTATATATGTGCTCACTTAAAATAGTATATAGGTTACTGATATCTCTACAAAAACAAAGAGTATTTGTACAAAAAGGAAAACTGATCTTGTGACTCCCGAATTTTAGCTATGAGGATTTGAATCACTCCTTGTAGCAGTATCTCATCATGGAAAAACACCTTACAGGTCCCTTTTCCCCGTGTCCCCTTTGGGCTCGAGTGTGTGCTCCAGGCAGCGGGTGCGCCCTGCTGCCCCGTGCTCTCTGTGCTTGCTGGCAGCCTGCTCCAGCCAGCCATGCCCCTGGCAAGGTCTCCTTCCTTCCCACCATCCCAGTGGGCCCATCTCTGCCTGACAGCAGCAGCCACGATGAGGGAGACAAGTCCATCTCTTTTGACAGCAAAACCTGGATAGAGCAATATTAGGAATGCAGATTTTATCTGGCAGCAGGGCTCTGCTGTTTCGTGTCTCTGGTTTGGCTGAGAGCAGCGGTGATGCCAGATGCAGAGATACAACAGGACGCAGGCAGCTTTGGCACAGCCTTCCCCAGTGCTTTCTGTGTTTGCCTCAGACAACACAGGTCAGGCCACCACTACTGCAGACCCCCTTTGTGTGTACCCAGTCCTCTTCCAGCAGCCAGCTCCCATCCTCCGCCTTTAGCTCCAGGTGTTCCTGTCTCAGTCTATCATCACATCTTCTCATGTTCCAGAGACCACAAACACCCTAAAGCTCACAGACTGAACAGGCAAAAGGGCCCTTTGCAACCTCTCTTCTACACAGCCATGCCAAGAGGAAGATGATGGTTCATCAGGGATCCTCAAACGTTTTGCCCTGTCATTTGCTTTGAGATTATTCCCTTTTTCTCTGTGTTATGAAAAAATTTGCAGAAGAAAATAAGAAAGTGAACTGGTTTTGCATTTATTTGGATTTTTTCCCTAAAAATCTAAGCCTACGTGAAGTGAAAGAGAAAACCCTACACAAAACAAATCAGTAAAGCCACCCAGGAACATTTAGACCATTCCATATCTTTGTTTTCTTACTCTCTGGTAAACTGAATTTATAAATAGAAGGGAAGGCATAAAAATAATCAATGCTTTCTAGAGCCATTATTGGAAACACCTAATGACAAACAACTCTATTAGTAAAAAAACCCGCAAGTCTTAACACTGTAGCCTTCTGTACTCTTATGTTGGCTTTGCTGTCCCTGGTCAATAGAAGCTTAGTTTATGATAATTTAAAAAAATTACAGTGTTTATTGTAAGGAATCATAAACAGTGGTAGAGCAGATAGAAAAAATAGGGCTGGGGAGCTAAGGAGAAATAATGATTGTAAGCAGCCTGGACATAACCCTTCTTTATTTCAAGGGAGATTGTTGCCCATTAAGCACAATTTTAAATAGCACATGCTTGCCATCCCAATATGTAACATTTGAACTACTAAAATGATGTTTTCAATACAGAGCTATATCTAGCAAAGGGTCTGATCCAAAGCCACTTTATGTAAGGAAATTTTCCTGCTGGTTGGAACAAATGAGGCCATGAAACAAGGAAAACCACTACAAGTAGACAGAAAACTAAGAGGAGATATAACAGCAGTAATCATCTACATAAAAGGTTGCAGAAAAAAGGAACGGGGCAATCTATTCTCTACTTCCAGGTTAGACAAGATAAAAATAACAGGCTTAAGTTACAAAAAACCCTACATTTCACAAGAAAAAAGAGACAACAACTTGTTAGCAGTAGAGCACTGGACTTTACAACAAGATGAAGCAGTGCTCTCTTTCCCCACCTTCAGAACAGCTACCAGACAGCTCTAAGGAGTGGCTGAGACACATCTGGTTCTGCTTGGGCACTGAAAGACCCCTACCTGTCTCAGTTCTGGAAATTCTTCCACTATTCCAAATTGCAGCAGTTGGTAGCGGGACGAGAAACCCCAAATCCTTCCACGGTCACCAGTACCTAAGCCTCCTCTGTTTCACAGGGAAAGGCATGGGAGATAACGCAGTTATTAGCATTACTCTTATCCTGGAGTGTAGGAGCAGGATGATCACTATGGGAAGGGACTGGAATCTGAGGCAAGTGGGGTCCTTGCCACACCTGCAGCTCCCCTGCTGCTTCCAGTAAAGCAGACACGCACATCGTAGGAAAAGCCGTGGGCTTAAATTAAATGGACATTTGCCTAACCGTAAATGAAACAGACAGCAACATATTCAACACTGTTCAGGAGATTTAGAGGCCTAATCCTGACTGGAAATGAGGCAGTCACTTCACAGTGCCAGTTCTGAAAACAGGACCTGAATCTCAGGTGACATAGGAACCCTTACAAATCCTATTGCACATTTAAACTGAAATAAGAGCCAGAATACTGCCATTCATAAGGAAATTTTACGTCTCTTTTTACAGTCCTACTTGTCATTTGGGTGCCAAACATATATATTTCATAAAAAGTTGGTAAAGAGTTAATGTGCATGTTAGTATATAGTAAATCAGTTGTTACAGAGTCCAGCCATTGTGCAGGTTGCTTCCAAGTTTGGCCTGCAGCCATCTATGGCACCTTCAACTGATGAGCTAATAACCTCTGTAATACACACCATCCACTACTTGAGCCACCTATGCTTTCAATCTATCATTTATTACCTTTTCTAAACTATAGATAGACCCTTAATATAAAGAATGACCATTTTATGTTTGCTTGCCTGAATATATACGAGCACTCAGCCACATCATTAAAATAATTTTACTGCTAAGGCATACCTAATATTCCAAACAGATAGAGCAGAATTTAAATTAGGGGGGAAAAAAGAGACAGTGATTCCTTACAGAAAGGTTTGGAGATGTGACAGGAAAGAAGAAAATGGATTTATACAAAATAAAAAGTCCATAAAAATGTGAACTTTACTGAAAAGTTTTCTGAGCTTTGACAGGCTCTCAGTTCACTTTTAGTTTAATTATGGTTTTGCATCATCCTTGCAATTTCTGTGTTCTCCTGACCATGGGAGCAAAAGTCTTGAAATATCACCACTAACATACCAGGTGTTTTTAAGTCAATGTCAAAGCTTAAAAAAGTCAGGTTACTATTCCAGGAGAAAGTACATGCTTCCTACAATGCTAAACAGCATCAGATCAGGGAGAACAGGTAATTAAGGCAGCTGAGAACAAAAGAGGAAGAAGGAGGTTATGTTAAAAATCCTAACCAAACATATGCATGTACCTTTTTGTAAACGTTCAGGTTTGGAGTCATGGGATAGGAGAGGGAAACGTTTTTGTTTTCTACAAATATATCTCTCAGTTCATGATTACAAAGAGAGGTCCAAATCCATTACTAAAAGGGAAATAAAAACAGTTCAATGTCTTCAGTGCTTTAAAATGGCTTTCTACAAACATAGTGCATAAATATTTGGGTGGCCAAGCTTTGGTAACAGGCACAGGGGCATGAGAACATGGGAGGGTACTACTGCTCAGAGAAACAAATGACCCTTTTTAGAGTCTCCCTTCACCTACCTCAACATAAATAGTCCTTCAGTGCAGCTAGAATATTGTTCCTTGTTCATGGCACTCTGGCACTACAGTGGTTTTCACTTAAATTCAGCTTTATGCTAAATGAACACTGCATTTGTCCGCATCATTTACAGACAGATTTTCATCTTACCTGAAGACCAGCCCAGGGAATTCCTTTTGTTGGGTGGCGTAGTGGTGGTGAGCATCCAGCTATCCTCTGGTGGGGAAAGTGAAGCTCTTTCCTTTCACCTCTGGCAGTCTTGGTGGGAAACTCAGTTCTGGCAGTTTAACTTACCCTCTTCTGTGACCCCCCCTTGCAGCTAGAGAAGTGCCAAGCCTGAAAAAAAGACAAAAGACATTATTCTGAGAAGGTGAGAGACACAGGAGCTGCCTTGGAAGCCCTTGGTGGGGGCTTGCACGCCAAATATGAGATTTGACAGTATCTCCCCTTTACCCTTCAGTTTACCACCTGCTCTGCTGGAAGGATTCAATTCTTTTGCAAAACATAAAGCTGTGAAACTTCAGAAATTAAATCCATGCAATGAGATCCTCTTGCCTCCCTTTTCACAAAGCTGTCAAAATAATGATGTATTCATGGTGTTTTACTTGATGTGTGAAATTTCCAGCTCACAGATATGAATCAAAGCATTCTGTGCTATTTATCCTCTCAAAAGGATTTTGAGCCGCTTTCTTTTAATAGATAGAAACTATAATTTTAGAAGGTGGGTAGTGAAACTTCTCTTTACACTTGAATGGACAGCTCAAGGTGATAAGGGAAGTGCTTGGGAAGCACAGCAAGCGAAAATATCTTATGTCCTGTTACACCATGGCCATTCCACATCCTGTCTGATTTAAGGGAGAAGAATTTGAGGGGGAAGAATGCAGAAGATATGTGCACACAGCCATGTATATCCAGCTTTGTTTTCCTCTGGGAGATGCATACTAATTGCAATGTCACAATTCAGAGCAGGGAAGTGGCAAATCCGTGCCATTACTCTGCGTCCTTGTCTCAGCCAGACAGGGCACCACAAGCTCAGCTGTGCTGCCCAGCTGTACTGCAGTGAAGCACCCACCTTCTTCAAGGCAGTGGCTTTGGGATACCTTTAACTCACAGGCAGATATTAAGCAAACAATACTTCAGCAGAATCGGTTCAGCCTGACCTGGTTAGTAAAAGATCCATTTCTGTTCCTCACCGACCTTTAAAACACATCAAAAACCAGTTAAGAGTTACACTGGCTTTGTATGGGAATGTATTACCATTTCTTAATTTATTCATGCACTGAGTGCTGTCAGATTAGAGTGGGAAAACATCAGGCCACACATACAAAATGCACGATGAATTGCAAAGTTGGGCCAAAGTTCCCAGCTGGGTAAACTGGCGCAGACACTTTGACTTTTTGGACTTGGATGGATTTATAGCCAGCTCAAGACCAGACCGTACTGCCACAGAGATTTGAATCCATGGGAATGCTTTTCTTTTTGTATTTGCTCTTCTTCTTGAGCTCATCACCACTGTCAGCCATATGTGGGACTGCGTAATGCAGGTGTTATTTAAACAGCATTTTTTAACACTCAGATGAAGATGGGCTGAGCCAGGATTTGGGTACCACTCTACTGTGGATTTGTATAACAGGACTGAATAATCAAACAAATAAAAATGTACTCAGAACCTATAGAAATCAATCAAGAAACTTCTTTATTGGGCAGCAGGTTGAACTTTGGTTTTTTTAAATGTCTTTTATAGAATTTTGACTTACTGAGCTTCAATAATGACAGAAAAGGCTACAACAGCAATGATTTTAAAAACACCTGTCATATGAATTTTCTACAAACTACTCATAAGTGTAAATATATTTGAAAATGTGCAATTCTTACCAACAATTTATTTGCTATTCCAGAAAAATCTTTTAACACAGCTGAAGATGCAATGCTTTTTCTTGAGATTTCAAACCTCCTGAGCAACCAATTGCGTTGATTGAAAATTGGTTGTTTCCTTCACCAATTTCCCACCAATCAGGATAACATCACTGCACAGGTTCCTAATCAGGATTCATTTAGGTGGATGCAAAAAGGTTTACGAGGTTTTCTCTTGGATTACTTTGTGCTATTCTTTAGGATAAGGGGCTTGACTTTCAAAAAATAAAATAAATCAGCTCATAAGAGCAAGATATATAGGAGTGATATAGAGAAAAAAAAGTAATTGCACTTACAGAAACAGTTACCAAAGGATAGAATCTTCTACAAAACATCTATCTCCTTAGTGCAACCTTTTACAGAACAGTCCTGTAAAAGTGAAAACAAAAAAAATCTTCACAGGACTTTTTAGTCGCATCACATGCTTTACAAACTAAATTCCACCTATATAATTTTGCACACAACAGAAACATACCCAGTTATTTTCCCTAATTAACTCTGTTGGCTTTGTATTAATTTAAATAGGACCTTAATGAATGTCATGAAAATCTTATGTATTTCCTCCCTGTCTTCAGAGACTTGGTTTAACAAAAAAACCTAGCATAACATTTAACTTCAGACACAAGGGAAACTACTGAAATGGCTGTTCAGCTTCTACCTGAATTTATTGGTGCTCTTTCAAATGCCAATGCTGATGGCTATTTTTCTTTCATAAAAGATGGGGCAAATATCTTGACATGCTGCTGGAACTGGTAAGCAGCTCCCAGGCATGCCTACGGCAGCAGACCACGTTAATTCTGTGCCTGTCATCAGACCTTGCAAAATTGGATGTCATGTGCTGAAGCAAGTTATGGCATCTGCAGGGCATTTTCCTACTGGAGATTGTGTCTTGCAGCAGTGTGACATGAGACACACTGGGAATTACCCCCAGTCTGCACCTCACTGCCTTTTCAGTTCCTCCTTTCTGCAGCTCCTAGGGTAGAGCTTTAGTATATTCATAAGCCCATATGACCTTGAAATTTTCAGAGGTTCAGTTCTCCAAGTATTCCCTCTCTACCGAGATTAAGGTCCAGGCACTGAGTTTAGCAGTCTGCCATTTTCTGGTGTTATTAACTGCAAAAGATTCAATTGTTTTTCACTCTTTCACCTCCCTTTAAGACTATCCAAAACCAGCAGTAAACTTTGACAGGACAGGAATTACTGACTCCTTCTTGGAAGGCACTGTACCTAAATGGACTTGCAGAAGATTCCTTATAATGAAGGTTTTCCCAGTAGAAAGTCTATTTATTAAGCAAACCGTCTATTTAAAAAATTTCCATAGGCATGCTTTAATGATAAACCACTTTGATTCACGCAGTGCATTTTTTATCAGATATTCTCATGTTTGATACTGGTTTTTCTCTACACTTTCTGTCTCTAGTCAGGCTGCTGCACGTTCTTTTTTTTCCTCTTTTCTCAACTTTAATTAACTTGGCAATCCCTTTTTTTTTTTTAAATGAAATGTGTCCCTTTCCTGTGAAAGCTGATTAACAAAATACAACTTGAGAAGTTAGACATATCTAAGAAGTAGATCACAGGTATGAAAAGCATCCAGACAAGTACACACACGCTGACAGCAAATTAAAAAAAGATTAAAGTAGGTATTTATTATCCCTTGGATGCCAGGTATTATAGTTAAAGTACCGACAGCAGTACTGGCCTCTGATTATCAATGAGAAGGCAGCTCGTTCTCCTCATTTTAAACATATTTATCAGACTATTCTTTACTCAAAGCTGAAAAGCAAGGTATAAATGAATGTATGGATGTACATCAGTGCAGGCATGCCAACACTAAATCATTTTCAGCATGACAGAAATAATATAGCCACAGAGTCATCCCCTCCTTTGGTTGGCATGACAAATTTTGAAAGGCTGAATTTCAGGGCTTAATAAGAAAAGAGAAACTGCGAGAGAGCAGAGGATGAAAAAAAAGGGAAAAAACCCCTCCAAATCCAATAATTTTCCCTCTCTGTAGAAGCAGCTTTATAATCATGCATTTCCTAACCAAGTGAACACCTCCCCAGGAGCAATGAGTACATATGCCTTCCTTTCTTTTTTTCAGCTGGAACAGTTTGAGACTCATATTGAGAACATGACCCTAAAGCTGTCAGTTGACTCCTTCCACCCAACACAGTCCCAAAGCTCTGCAGATTTACAGAGGCTATCACTGCAAGCTTACACTGTTGATTAGCAGGGACAATTTAGGCTGATAATCTTGCTTCATTGCATTCATAAGGATGGAGTCACGGGAGTCTTTTCATCTGCTTTTCATTTCTAAGAACCTGAGAAATTTTACCACATTCAGTGGCTTAATAGATGATGTGGCTTAGAACTACATTCCACAACAGCAGAGCACCCTGGAGATACACTCACTTGTCATAATATATAAAGCTTCTTCCAAATCCATTGTGCGTGGCTTTACACTGTTCACTGCAGACCTTGAAGGAAGAAAAGACTCTTTTCTTGTCTCATTGCTCCCATGATGATGTTTGAAAGCCGGCAAATGAAATATTGGAAAGGAGTCTCGGAGTTCTGTTATATATTTGTTTTTCTCTAAGAAACAGAGTGGAAAATGGCTTCGCAGAAAGTTACTTCAGAGCAGAATTATGAATGCTATTTACAGTATACCCTAGGCATTAATATTTGACTTGTACAGGTATGCTTGCTAGAAAAGAAAGGTACACATCTCTTGTACAATATTAATCAAGACAACATTGCAAGATATGAAGTTGCAGAATCAGACACCTGTGCAGAAATAAAGAGAAGCTCAGCTACCAAGTTCAACTTCAACCAGAAACAGATCTCTGACAGCCTGGCTGACCAGCTCTCATGCCTCAGCATCAGGCACTCACATGAGTTTCAAACCATCTGCAAGCAGGCATGCAGTACTAGGTATGCATCGTCTCTTTTTAGGGAAAAGAAATTAGTGAAGATTTTTCTCCTTGGCTGCTTGCATTTTCATCAGTCTTGGTTTTTTGGCCATATTATTAGAAAACTCAAAAATAAGATTTTTAAGGAGATAATTTTTTTGGAAGTGAAATGAAAGAAACAGCTCCTTCTCACAGGTTTTCGCACATGTTAAGCACAAAAAGTGGAGGTGTTGTCTCTGTCTTTTTTGGTTTTATTACTATAAATATACAGAAATGAAAATGCCCTATCTAGCAGCAGCATGAAACTTTTGAGTGCTGTTACCACGGCAAGAAATTCCTTCACTTATGAGTGAGTGAATGATACACATAGATTTAACCTTCATATATGGTAATACAGAATCTGAGTGACATTTTCATTTTATATCTCTGGAAATTCGACAAGAGATGCTCAAGCTAGTCTACATATTTTCTAAATATACTTAACTTGGGCTTTTCAAGAATGCAAAATTCCACTTATCTTTAGGATTTCAGAGAGCATCTCGTGTGAATCCCCAATATTAAAGCCTGCTCCTCCTTCCTCTGTGAATGCAATCATTAATATTATATGACAGTAGAGGTTAGGAACAGACAGGGGAATTAACGTCACTCAGGTGATGTTATCTCCTGAACACTGTTTCACTTGTCAATGCTCAACTCGCAATCTCTGCTTTTTCATGTTTTCACTTCCATTCATATATGGTGCATATGTGTGCCAAAGTCCGATATTATAAAAGTATAAACTAAACTCTCCTCCCAGCCCAAAAAGCCACCATGCAGGACCACACTGACATTGATATGGGCAACTGGGGGACTGGAACACAGACTGCCATGAGAGTAACATGGAATAGCCAAACCTACAAGTGATACTCAAGAATTTCAGGTGTCACACCCGTGCTCAGTGGCTGGCAGTATGACAGCCCTCCTCATCTTCTTCCAGTTAATTAACATCCCAAGATATGAGATAAAGGAGGCAAGGAGGAAACCAAGAGCACCAGTTTGCCCTGTTGCACACTCAGCCCAGATCTCGACTGGCAATGTAATGGTGGCGTCTCCAGGAAACCTCACCCTCTCCTGCCTCTGTATGATTCTGCAATGTCTCTGAAAAATATGATATGCCCCCTGGTTGTCAGCCAAGGGAAGATCTCTTGAAAGCAGCCTTTAGGCTTGGCATGACTAATTCTGAAACAACAGATGAGCAGCCCTCTCTCTCCCCAGCCAAGACAGAGAAACTTACTTTGCTCAAGGCCTCATACAATCTCACCCTCTTTCACACACCCCAAAATTGGTGTCACGCTTCTGCCTCTTTGACTCACTCCCAGTTGTGAGCCTAACCAGCAAACACCTTGACTCTTATGTGCCAACTAGAGGTATTTCCATCCCCATGCATGTGTTACAGACCATAATCTACCAAGCTGTCACAATCACTGAGTGTTTGTGAAAACACCCTTACTTAGTTGTAGAACTTGTAATTTGAAAAATGTCGTTCTAAAATATTACAACATACATAAAGAGTACTCATTTAAAAACCAAAGCTATAAATGTAGCAATTTTTCACGATATTCATATTTTAATTGGATTCATTCAGAGTTTGTAAGAAACCTGAGAAGCAAAACTCTTAAAAATTTGATGACTACTTTTCCAGAAATCACTTAATTAGGGGAAAAATAAAAAAGCCTGTACAGAAACCTTCAAGGCAGTAAACAGACCAGTGGGCTGTGCGAAGGCACCACCGTGGTCCATCTCCAGCACACTGTTACAACCTGTGCTGCAATTCCATGGGTGCATTGCTTTCCACACAGAGAAACAGACACGCACCTGAGCTAAGCATCAACGTACACAACACACAAACTGTGCCAACACCCATGAAAACATACCCACAAACACACAGAAGCTCCCTCTCCCCTATTTTCCTCCTCTTGTATGTGTTCGCAGAGAGAGCACTGCTGTACGTGTGCAGTGTGTATGACATGGTGACATTTGCTTCTAACAGCATGAGCCTTTTGTTCTCATTTTGCTTACCTGTCACTTCCTCTTAATCATGCAACTGATGCAGTTATAACCGAATACAACTAGAAGGCACTGCCAAATGCTTAATAATTTGCAGAATTCTCTTCCTTCACTGCAGTCTTGGAGTGCAAGTGGCACAGAAGAAGCATGCTTGAACTCTCTTGACCTGGACAGCTGCTTGAATAATGGCTCAAAAATTAACACCAACTAGAAAAAAAGTGTTGAAGGCAAACTTTTGGCATGTGTCCTTCTTTGTTCCTTTGCAGAATTCAAGTCTCTTCTTCAGAAAATTAATATAAATAGGGTAGACTGAAATGTAAAGATGAGAAACAAAGCACAAAATTGTGTATAAACAAACTCCTTTTGTACAATGCGTTCACAGATGAAAAAGATTTATTTGATGTTAAGATAATTTTGAGGTTCTGACTAATGTTCAAACAAGAATAAACACAGGTCAGAATGGTTACTGTATTGCCTTTAGCTCTGGAGAACCAAATCATTTCCCAGCATGATTGAGCCAAGCAATGGCAAACAAAAAGTCCTGTTATTCCAAGATTGCACTACTTGCACTTAATTCAGCCCAGAAAATTATAAGCAGTTCTTACTTCTGATTAAAATACACCACAATCAAAGCAGTTCCCAAAAATATTCGTTCAAAATTTTCGAAGCCTGAAACTCCAACACAAGCACCTAATTCTATACCTGCAAAACGCCTGGAAAGCTGTGGCCCTCCAGTGCCAGTGCCAATATTTGTCCCATAAGCCATTTGCAGATGGCCTTCCCAGGTGACACACCAAACCTAATACCACAGTGGGGCCACTAATGCTTTAAGCCTGCCAGTGGATGATAAAGCACAGAGACTCTCCATACCTTTTTCCAAGCTTTTTGGTTTATTTTTTCTATGGATAATGAGGATACCAGTGACAAGTTCAGAATCTGCTTCCTGTAAGCAAGGAAATGTCACAGAAACTCCCTTGAGTGGCATCCTGAGTGCATTCTTATACCCCAATCCACTGCCCGTACAATGAGCTTGGGCACACAATAAGAGATGCCTCACAGAGGGTATGATCCCATGGGACAATGAAAGTAAGGCCAGATGTCTAGAAGGGTCAGGACAGGTACAATAGAGCACATTTCAAAAATGTCTGTTTATTTATGAATGTTACTAGGCACATCACTGCATTTAAATACAGTTTCAGTCCCCTAGTCAAAGCTGGATATCAATTTTTCTCCTCCCAGGAAGCCAGACCTCTTCAAAGCAAGTAATCAGGTACGTGGGACCATGCAGTCAGGGACCCTGCAGCCATGGAGGCTGCAGGGTGACTCAGGTCACCCAAGCACTAAGTAAAATTTGTCTTTTTTTTAAATCTACTTGTCAGTTTGAGCTTTCAGTAGAAGAGTATCAATGCCCTGTTAAAGCCACGTCTAAAACACCTCTTCAGGTATGCTAAATGATAGAGAGCTGGAGGGGACACAGCCAACTCCAAAGTAAAAGGTTAAAGGTGCCATTGCACCTGTCAGTCATGTCCCTATGCAATTGCTGATATCAATCTCCACTGAAAACCAGCTGCAGAGCAACACAGGCAACATTTCCAGCTGCAGTTGGTACTGTCAGCCTTGTCTTGCTGCAATGCCTTTAGGAAGGCAGGTAGTACAACTGCATAAAGCTGACTGCTTATGTCATTTTATCAGCTTTAAAACGTGGTCTAGGTAACTAATTACACTAACAGGGAAAGTAAATATATGGAAGATTGATCAGACGTTCACAAAAAATGTGTGTGCCTTCTCCACAGACAAGCCATCATCAGGCAGTTTGAGATGGATCAAACACAGCTACTGCCCTCCTGCCATGAACCTTGGCAAAAATGGGATCAAAGCTCTTCTTTATAAAGCAAAGTCTCTTTCCTTTACTTTCCACTGTTGTTTTATCCTCCTTTGCCACGCTCTCTTTTCTGGTCCTTTACTTTTCGATTAAAAACACTTCCTGTTCCAAGCAGAAGGACGGGACGCAAGTCCCACCAGACAAGACACAAAGTCCAGAGCGTAGCAGCAGGGCACAGCAAGGGCAGTGCTGGAGTGCTGGTAACTGGAAGCCATGGGCTCAGCCTCGGACCAGAAATGTGCTGTGTCTCATCCCAGCCAATGTTGAACCTTCACCTGGCCCTTTGTGTTTTGGACAAATTTTGCTTCTTATGCTGATAGTGGTTATGGGACTCTGAACAAAACCAAATAAGCAGCTATGTGGTTTCCCTATTAATAAACCTGATTCTTTTTTCTTTTTTCCTTGCTATTCTGATGCTACCGGAATGCAGGCATGGTTATAAATCACAGGGAAATGTGCTATTAATCAAGGAGCAAGGATGTTCTACATGAAGAATGGCCGTTCACAGGTAGAGCGGCCTCTTGTTTTATTTGTAGCTGCTTCTTCATAAAGAGGGCAAGTGAAAGGAGAAACTCACAGTGGGTGAGTACTAAATCCCAGCCCCAGACTTTTCTAGTTTTCTCTCTCTAGCACAGAATATGACCATACAGGAGCACTTTTTCCACCACGGATAGGTGTCACTGACCAGTAGCTGATTAAGGGTAGGGGCGTACAGTGATTCACACTTACCTGGAAGGCCCTTTTGCATGGTCCTATTGACATAAAGGACTGTGGGTCATTCAAAAGCAAAGCTGTAAGCCAAGTAATCTCTGAAAAACAGAATTCTCTTCAAGTCTTTAAATGCTTCCTATCTGTGTATGTGCATCACATGTGAATTTACATTTATTTGCAACTGCTTTTCTTTTTAAAATATGTTTTTTTTAAAAAAAATCCATTAGTGGTAGTGTAGATTAGAACTTTGAAAGTACCAAGGCATTTTAATGGCAAAGCCATTCTCTGCAACTCACTTTATATCACTCTCTAAAGTACACCTTTCTATTTTGTTGTCAATTATTTCTTTCTCCTTCTTTGAAGATGAGTAAATGGCTTTGGTGATTTATTCCTGAAGGTATTTATAAATCCTGTCCTGGTAATAAACAACAAAACAGGTATTTTCTGATGTCAGCAAATTCTCATACTTATGAAAGGCCTAGGAATATATTTTCCAATTTTTTTTTATTCAGAAATATTAAAAATTATAATATTATTATTACTTTTACTTCATAGAATTATTTCTACAATATCTAACGTTTAGATGTCTGTCAAACAACTGAAAGTTAGTTACTTTTTCATTTCTTGGTTGAGAAAGCGTTTCATGCTCAGTTCAAATATATACACATGGATGTGACGTAATTTTTGTATTAATCCTTGCAACTGCTTCTGAAATACACTTTTTGTCTCCTCTCTTGACAAAGAAGCCAGAATATGGTTACATGATAAATTTTCCTGGCATTCACCTTTAAATCTTCCTGAGCAAATTCTAATAAAGCCATTTGTTATGAGGTAGTTTACTTTGCAAGAAATTTAATATCTAGTTGTATATCTTTCTGAGACTGGCCAAAAAATGTGAAGCCTCATATGGATCTTTTAAAATAAACTCAGTGATAGTCTAATTCAATAAATATTTGGCCTGTAGTAATTTTTTTTTCACAGATTCTCTCTGCCATGGGAAGATTATGTTCAGAAAACTGTTAAAATATGGGTGACATTTCAAAGAATCCTTAAAAATATATTCATCTATATTAACTGCATTAAGACAAGAAATGAGCTCATGGCAAGTGGCGAATTCACCATCCTCTACAACAAACAATTACAGGAGTGTGGAGCATATACAGAAAATCACATACCCTACAGCAAAGCAGGATATTAGATTTGCCTGGTTATAAGTAAGCCATCAGCTGGCTTATGGCTACACTATTTATGAGTTACACTGTCTTTCAAGATACAGCTCACATTTTGCTTAATGCCAAATGACACATTCAATTTAAATCAAGATATGGCAGAGAAAAAAGCTGTCCTTAATAAGTGACTCAAGTATTTAAGTGGTTTTAGGGGGTGCTTCTTTTTCTGAGTATTGGGAATTTAAAGGCAGTTCAGAGTCTTTCATACATCTGAGATTTCTTTACTTAGGGTTCAGGAAAATCACATCACTGTAAATCTCTCAAGATGAACTATCAGATCTGCAAGCAGCCAAGGGGAGGATTTATTATTAAAAGAGGGATGATTATTGCTGATATCTGTGCTACAACTGTGGAAAAATATTTAGGGATGTGCTCACTTTTTACACTCTCATTACCTTTCCATCTGTGTTCCTGGTCCACCAGCATCAAGGCTTGTCACCAGCCCTTCTAAAGAAGGACAGAAAAGAGTGATATCAAAAATAATCAAGGCTGCCTGGTGTAAGAAGAGACTCTACAGATACAGACAGTTGATCTTGGAAGGGAGATGGCAGAGGAGTATTTTAACAGAGGTCTATAAGATCAAGAAAATGAGTATGAAGCTGCTTTTGTTTGCTGCTTTTCCTATCAGCGAGATGGAAGCATCCAGAGAAATGACAATGCAGCAAGTCCTAAAGAAACAAAAGGTACTCCTTGCATACAGCACAATAGAATATTACAAAAGCTGAAAAACAAGTGAATTAAAAAATGGATTAGCCAAATTTCTGGAGTCCAGGTTGCTCAGGTACTAGTAAACACTAGTTTAGGTTGGTTGCAATCCCTGATCTAGGCAGACCCTTTGCTAGAGACTGCTAGAAGCTGGGAAAACATCCAAGGGAAGGGTCATTCACAACATGCTCTGTTTGTTAAATTCCCTCCTTGAGCATCCACAAGAGCACCTTGTTTTAGGTTTTTCTGTGCTCTGAATGTGCTCCAGGTGGTCTGCTGGGGCTGGGGCATAAACTGAGATACGTACCTGTCCTCCTTACACATACCTCTAGTGCTTTCCATAATAAAAATATTTCTGAATCTGCTTTAGGGAAGCAACTGGCCCTACTTCTGTGCACACCATTCTCGCACTTGTGTTTTCGGTTATTAAAGCCAAAAATCCACAGAAATACACTGCCTATATGAGCCCAAGCGTCACGAAACGGTCCAAGTGGCCTTTTGCTAAAGTCACAGCTGTGCTAAACCACATCCAAAAGGTGCTGCAAGAAAAGCATCTCTGGCTGAAATTTGGTGACATTCAAATGATATGATGAAATTACTGTAACACTCCCAATGAGCTTCAGCATACAAGTAAAAAGGAAAAAAAAAAGTAAGGAATACAAAAGAAAACATTTTCAGTTTTTTGTAGTCATTGAGGTTTGTCACAATTACACTTTAAATTCAAACTAGACAATAGGCAGAAATCTTCCACTTTGTATTAAGACTGAATCAAAAGCCATCCAGATTTATGGTTTTTTTATAATGTTACAAATCTCTTTCAAACTTTTAAGCACCATGTGCCTATCAGCCATCTGCTAGTGTTGGATAGGATGAGTAGGCAAATAAATATTTTAGTACAAATTCAATTACTGGCTCTTTTTACCCAGGCAAAATAAAATCTCTTTATAATACTATGAAATACAGCCAGTTGCAAAGGGTAATGAGCAAATACTTGCACTTAAGGGACTGTGGCTCAATTCCATTATCTGCCAGAACAAAGCTCCTGCAACTACAAAAGAAGGAAACACCAAAAAAAGGAAAACAAAACAAGAACAAAAAAGTCACAGCCAAAATCTCCCAAAAATACAGAAAGAAAGAAAGAAAGAAACAAACAAACCAATGGCAAAGCAAGAGTGCAAAACTGGCTACAATCCTAGAGCTGACAGCTTGCCTTAGAAGTGAAAGGAAATTCCAAACATTACCTTGAAGGAATAATACACGATTACAAACACATCAAAACCACAATGTGCTGGAAAGAGGAGAACAAAGATAATCAAAAATAGTCTGAGAAATGCATTTTCTAAAAGCAACCATGAAATAAGTCCACTGGTAAGCTATTCCAATATATCTAGCAGGCACTTAGTGGAGTACATTAGCGACAGAAACACATTCACAAAAGAATATAGGTAAGAAGAGGTCAAACCTTAAATCAGTGCCAGTACATTGACTTTGGAGGAACATCACTGATATTTATCATGATGAGGGCTGACCCAGAAAAGCTCAGTAATAGCCTTCCCAGGAATCCTGACTCCATAAAAATGAAAAAGATCAGGTATTGCCTATAGAAAATGAGTGTTTAAGAACACAGGGCACACACGGGAACCACTCACCCCATCAGGCACACACAGCGTGCACAGGGAGCACTGGCTCATGAAGATGTACAAACACAAAACATCCGCTCGTGAGCATGTAACACACAGAGGAGGTGCAGCTCACACCATTGGATTCTGTGTGAAAAGTGGCAGCTGCACATGTGTGCTTCCCGTATTCTCCAACTCGTGAACTGACAGGCATTTTCCACAGAGGATGCATTGACTTTAAGCCTACTTGTGGAGAGTTGCCGGGATGAACCACACGTACTCATAGAGTTATTGGTGGAACTCCATCCATTGATTATTATAGGCCTGGTTATATACATTAGTCAGCTTGTTCACGAGCCACCTAGCAACTTATGATTGGATAATAGCTATTATCACGTGTATAGTAATTAATGCGGATTTGCTATAGCTAAACAATCATGCTTTTTCTTAATTCTTTTCTTGTGGTTACATGCTTCTGTTTTCCCATCCTGTCTTCCTATCTTGTTACTTTCCTACCAGTGACTTTGTTTCTTCTTTCTTGCTTATTCAGGATAATCAAGGTTGCCGAGGCCTAGGTTGTGCACATTCCAATGAGCAGTTCCCATGAGAAACTGCTCTCAGTATCCATTATCTTTGAGAAACTGCTCAACAATTCCTGAAACCTGGGTTGTGCACTTAGCTTAGCTCTGTATGTCCTTGCTCAGAGAGCCATTCTTCTACACCTACTCATCTAATGCTTGCTCCTTTCTGTTGCCTTTTGCAGATCTTCAGACAGGGTACAGACCCCCAAAGAGATGGACATAACAGGAGGAATACTGTCAATGTTTCATATGGGCAAAATGGAGGTGACCAGCTACTTCAACCTCTGTACCCACAATGTCATCCTAGCAGTGTTATATTCCACCAGAACTCACCTTTTCCTTATATGCACCAAAGGAGCTTGAAAGCACAGGCTTGCTAAGCTACCCACTGTTCTCTCAGCTCTTTCTGTACTTTGTCCATGCAGGTCAGAAAGTCTCAGCCACTAACAATTTCATGTAAGCTGGTAGTTACCATATATTTTTTGTGACAAGAAAACTAAAAAGAAGACAGGATATCCATAACTGAGAGATGCTCTCACTTGAAAGGCACTCCTCGCTCCTGGTAAAACAGATATCGAGCAAATCTTGTGACAAAATTCATCTGTGTCACTTCTCTAATAAAAATACAACAGTTGCACAGTTCATTTTACAGCGCAATTGATAAATCGATCGAAACGTTTCCTGCAGAGCTAATAGCGCCAAACACAACTTCTCCAAACTTTTCCAAGAGAAAGTGCTGATGCTACCCTATCTGCTCAAGGAGAGGACCAAACAAGTTTGCCAATAAACCTGAACAACCCAAAGAAAAATCCAGCAGTGGGCAAGATCCTTAAGGAAGTTTTAGCCAAGTTGATGTGCTTGCTGGACCTAGTGCAGCTCTGGGTTTAGTTTCTGGCTCTGCTCTAAAATTCCTTTGTGACCTTGGCTAAGCTCCCTCAGCAAGCTGTCTTCCCAGTTGGTAATGAGACACTGAAATAAGAGGCTGAATGTCTGTTGTGACATGATCTTGCTTGCAAAGCAGGGAAGAAGAATAAGAAAATGTTTTCTGCTTGGAGTATCCAACTGTACCATGAACTATCCCTTGCAATGTGCAGCACAGAACACATGTTGTGTGTTGGCTTTGATGTTGGTCATGGTCCACTGACCGTATTTTAATACAAACAATAATGAGCAAAAAACATTTTTCAGAGTCTTTTTCTGGCTGAGTGTAAAAATTACAAATGCAGTAGACAAACCCTCAGTGCTATTTAAACATATCTATAAAATTACTTTGAAGTAGGAGAGAATGGTTTATTATTTCAAAGTGAGGCCTTAAACTCTGGGAAAATATTCCCCATATTTCCCCTCATTCTCTATACAATGGCAACGAACATCATAAATCTCATTTTAAATCTAGTGGTATGTACACATAAAAAGCGTTACATTTATTCTGAAACCACAAAGGATTGCTCTGAATGAATCTCAGGCTAAATATATTTATATGCAGTGATAAAGCCTTATTCTACATTAAAATCATTCTGACAGTTTATGAAATCAAGGTTTCACCAATGTAAATAAAAGAAAGTCCTGTTATTATAAAAATGGAATTGAAAATAGAGCAATGATGGAATAAAACTTTGAGGTAAATTAAAGACTCGATAAAAGTCTTCTATCCTCAAGGAAAGGTACAATGACAGCAGTGAGATTGTAAGCCACTTCATGTGGCTACATTTTCTAAGAAACTTTTAAAACGAATTATCCTTTGAGAGTCACAGTCAAGCAAACATACATGAGAAAAAGTTATATTAAAGAGGAAAGTAACAGGGTGTTGCTTTTCAATATCACTGCTCATGGCTTTTCCTGTGTGATTCCTACTAAACAAAAGAGCCACACTGCTCGGATCTCTTTCAGCTCTGAAATGTGCTGGTGTGATCCTAACAAACTCAGCTGACAATGGCAGGCTGCCAAGGATGCTTGGCCAGCAACACAGCCCTTGGTGAGAGGGTCTGCAAGATCTCAGCAGGCTGCCTTTCTCCTTCTCCCTTAGCCCATCCCCTAAGCCCTGAAGTGCATAGGATAGAAAATCACACCAAGTCACACTGACACAGAGCCTGAAGCACTGCCAAGGAGCCCTTCCACGCAGCTTCAAGTGCAGCCCTTCCCAGGCACAATTCTTTTCTGCCCTACATGCCACAGCAACGTATTTCCACTTCCAGTGCTTTGATCCAGCCCCTTCTCACTTCTGTAGCTGCATCTTCCCTGATGATGAGTCTTGCCTGATCCATTGCTGGGTCTCCTCAGCTGGCCACCTCAGCTATCCCAGTATTAGGATACTTTCCCTCCCTCCTCTTTCACCCCCCAAGTCATGTCTTAGCTCCGTTTCTTCACTTCTTTCTCCCCTATCCAGCCTCATGATCTGGGCTGCTATTCTTGCCCCTTCTTCAACTGTGACCAATGCAAGAATTTTAGAATCCAGCTCTCCTTTCTTTCTCAGTCGAAATCCCCTTCCTACACACTGGAAAAGACAAAGTCCCCTAGATTCACACAGGATAGAGAAAAGATCATAGTGTTCCCGAGAGCTTGGGCTAATCCATATCTGGTCCTTCCCAAGAAGCATGTGCCTACACTCAGAGGATAGGGGAAGGCAACCCTCTACTCCCAAATCTGGTATTTACTTCTTCTGCAATTTGGGAAGAGAAGAGATGGCACAATAGAAAACAGATTACATTTGGAAAATAAAAGAGCTAAAGACTTCAGAGTAGCAAGTATCCCAGCAACTAATTCATTAGTGCTCTGTGGTGCCCTTGTTCCAGGTGAATTCCCAAGCTATGACTTGTTTGGCCTAGAGTGTTTTTGCCTTCCACTAGCCTTTAATAATTTATAAAAAATGAAACTCTAAAAGGAAATAATGACCAGAATAATGAAAATTGGGTGACCACAGCTGGAAACAAGATCTCTTAAACCACATGTGCTGGTACTGACCAAACACATTTTTGAGAAAAAAACCCTTCCTACTGAAAAAGCCAATGAAACCAATATGCTTGTGGAAAAGAAAGACCCAGAACTGTCTATGACACACACGCCAGAGCTGGAAAGAGGGAGTTGGACTTTCTTTTCTGTTACATTTATAGCCACTGCATTATCTCCAGGCTCAGAGATTCAGGCAATGGAGCAGAGTATCAGAAATGTCTGTGAAAGGAGCCTGCAGAGACACATGAACAACAGAGGAGAAAGCAGAGGCAAAAGTAGGCAAGAACTGTGCATGTGAGAAAGAAGTCGAAAATGAAGACAAAGAACAGCAAGAACAATGCAAAAGTGGGCAGATAAAGGGAAAGAGGAGAGGAGCAAGACAGAAAATCCATCTTGCCAGAAACAAACATTTCTTATCAGTTATAGGAAAGTGGTACCTCTGCAAAATCCAATTTCAAATGTCAGAAAAGAAGTGATAGAGAAGGAATGAATCACCTACATAAAGGTACAAGTTCCTTAATGATTGAAAATCAACACTGGGAGGTGCAGAGAAGTCTGAAGGACATGGGGTTTTGAAATGAAGATGGAGATAGCATTAGGAATGGGAAACCTTTCATCACTTGATGTAAGGCAGTGAGTAGGCTGAGCAGCTCTAAAGCTCCGTTCACACCTCTCCAGGTCATGCGGCTGTACTCTGAGTGTCAGTGACGAGAAGCAGATTAGTGACCTCAGACGAACACTAAGTGAAGTCCCACCTTGCTGGTTTAGAAAAGCCCACACCTATTCCTCCTGTTGCTTCAACAGGTTTATCTGCTTGGCAATGTTATATTCCAGGGCATCTGGATTCAGCTCATACCCTGTACCTGGCCTCGGAAAGGAGAAGAACTTCATAATTAGGTTCTAATTAAGGCCCTTAAAAAATTAAGGGCTTCCCTAAGGCCAGGATTCCATCTCAATATATTCAGGTTATTTCTTGTGCACAACGAATTGCAGCTGTATAGAGAGTACACCACTACCCAGAAAGGGATGAATATTAATAGGGAGGAGAGAAAAAGAGAGACAGCCTAACAATAGTCACTGAAATCCTTTGTTACATATACCCAAGGCAGGGAAAGCAGGCCTTCTCTGGTGAACTCTACAGACAAGAAAACCAAATATCAGAAAATATCAGTACAGAGAATCAGTGGCATACAGTAATGGTATACAGAATGATCAAATAATAAATGGGAACTTAATACACAATTTATCCAATAATAGAGGTTGTGTTTTGGTTGTTTGGGTTTTTTTACAAAGTAAATAATATAAGACTGCAATTTTATGTCTCATATTTGAATCTAGATGAGAAAAGGAAGGCATATTCAATGGAAATCATCCCTTACAGAATCAATCTGCATAAACATTTTAAGATAGCAGGTAACAGTTACTGGGGACACAGCTACACAGCTTCTCAACCAGCTATAAGACCAAAATAAAACTATGTAAAAGAGATTAAGGTTTTATCCTCACTGCCTACACTTTGAAACTCATAACAGCAACAGTGTGGAGTTTGCTTTTTTTCCTCCCTTAAACTAGTTGGTTTTTTTTTTTCTTTTTTGGAAATATAGCAAAACACCAGAAAAATCTGCATGTGACAAAAATCCATGTCACCACAGCATAGATTGCTGAATGGCAGCAAACTGGCCGCCCGCTGTTCAGAATAAATGCATGCACCATCTGCAAGATGCTGGAATATCTCTTCTGGCCTAATTTTTGGAAGATGCTTAAAAAAAGGGACAGCACAACTTGGAACAAACTCTTTGTCCTGTCTGAATGGGATTTTGCCTGCGGGGAAATTCTGTGCTCAGCAACACAAAAAACTTTTGGCTGCTCGACAGACACCAGCAAGGCAGTGTTACAAAGATGACAGCCAACTATGCCCTTTAATTGCTAGGCCATCATGTAACACACTTTCTCTATGTTATTTAAAGCATACACAAAACACAACTAACACAGAGCTTTTCCAGATACTGATGAAATAGCATTTGTTCCTTTCAAAGCTTCTTTGACAAGACAGGAATACTTCATGATGGGGAGGCTGTCACTATGGGATCATGGCTTTCCAGAAGTGTAAAACTCCCATTTCTGAAACTGCAGACCTGTCACATACCAGACTTGAAATTTCATGGCAATTTATGGTTTTGGGTTTTTTTACTTTGTTTTAGGGAGCAGAGTTGTTTGTTCTTCCTTTGCTGAATACAACCTAAGATTTAAAAAAATTATGTTTTTCACTTAAGACCCAAAGCTCTGCCTATTGTGAGTTTTGATGAAGAAAGCAGATGTTTTTCTGCCAGGCTGACAAGGGTTCATTATTTTCAGGGCTTTTAACTAGAAAGAAGAAAACCACTAAAACAAAACAAACAATGTTTTAAGTTACCCAAATATGTAAAATATTAGAATGAGCTTTTAAAAGTTGTCAGTATCTCCTTGGGTCAGACTGGAAAAATTTAAGCTGTGAATTATCACCAGTTTGGATGAATGCCTCCTACTCAAAGTGACCATAGTGCTTGCAATTTTACTTGCAGTGGGACTAAAGCTCTGCAGTGGCACTGGATAAATTTACATCAGTGAGAATGCTCACTCTGACTGTGGATATAAGCAACTACCATTCCTGAACTAGGGAAAGTGCCCACATTTGAAATGAGACAGAAGACAGGGGTTGCTCTCAGGAAACACAGCCCCATCTAATACATCTGATGTCCTACTTTTCAGTCTCCAAGCTTGCAAGCAAGTGATAGGAACCATAAAAATGTGTGACAGATTACCAAAAGGGAATGTGGGCTTTGCTGAATGTTATGACACAATAAACAGGTTACTTTTAAAGCTGTAGTTTTAATATTAACTAAATAAACTTATTTAAAAACACTTCCCGTCACTGTCAGTAGCTCAGTCTCCACACACCTTCTGGATACCTGCAGGACACAGTGCAGCTGGTGGTTTACCTAAGCATCAGCTGGTAAAGATCGAAAATTTGCTACAAGATTTCTAGCAAAATCTAGAGAAGATTTCTTCTTCTTTGACAGAAGATTTGCTTCCACCAAAATTCTATTTTACAAATAGCTTCCCGTGTGAAGATTATCAGATTGCGTGAACCAAAGGAAGCACTGGCAGAGGAATTCCCTTCAAGAAGATACCAAACCAGAGCTCGTGCATTTACCTTCTAATACATGTCCTTCCTACAGAACTCCAATAAGAGCTCCAGACAAAATTACTCAAACAAAAGTCAAGGAAGGCCTCAGTGATTTAGCCTTGACACAGGACTCTGCACATCACAGCTGAGGGAATAAGTCCTTGCCTGGGCTCAGCCACTGTGGTAGAAGTTTCCACTAACACAAGAGCAAGTGAGGTGTTTGGTGGAGAAAGCGCTTTGCTGCAGCAAGAGAATGAAGTCCTATGAACTTCATAGCCCTGATGCTGCCTATAGCCCACAATATTAGCTCTCAAAAGGTGCCTTGAACTTCTTACAAAGTCAAAGAAACTTGGCCCAAGAGCTACTACTGCTGCTACTTTGCCAATAACAGTAACTATTTTCTAGTATGAGTGCAGTCCTGCAGTTCAGATTTCCAAATCCCCCAATCAGTGAGTTTCTAAACAATATTATAATCCCTTGAGAGTGCCTGCAGGAACTGATATTTGAACACTTTGAAGCAGAAAATTTCTCTTTATCCACTTTCTAAAGCTTTCTGATTAAAAAAGAAAAAGGTCTGGCAATCAGTGACTGAGGAAAGCATTTTGCCTCTGGCTAATCCAGTTTAGAGAAAAGATGGACATTTTTTGATCCCAACTTCTTCCACAGATTTGTTACACTAGCCTTTTATTTTCTTCCACTTTGGCAAAGTGCAACTCTAGAATTATTCTTCAGGCTACTGATAAAGCTAACTTCTCCCTCTTCTCATTGACTGATCACTGCAGCAAATGGCTCTCTAATCATTTTAAAGACACCCCCTGTCATAGTGAATGTGGTCATAAATAATTGTCCCAGGGTTTTTTTCTACCAGGAAGTGAAATTATAACCTAGAGGGATGATTAAATCTTCTCTTGTCTTAGATAGCTTAAGATAATACCATAAAGAGATACCCTAAGCTAGATATCTGTTCAACCTTTCAGAGTAACCAAAGCAGCACTTATTTTACTTAACCGTTTCCGAGAAAGTAACATACTTCCCCTAGGATGTCTCTGTGGATTTCTTGTTTTCATCACAACACTTGTCTGAAATTATTCCAGGGTGCCACAAGCACAGGACTGAGCACATAAAATTCCTGAGGATGAATTCAGAAGCTGTAACACAGGGCAGAACGACTGAGGGAAATTTAGCTCTTGTATAAATTAGTTGGCCTAGGCTCCTTCAGTAGGGTCTGGAGACACGGGCATGTCATTCAGTCCTAGCTTAGGGTGAACTTCCTTCTGGAAGAGTCTTGCTCTATTTTTCTCTCTTTTTGGCCCACGGAGGGCACACGGGGTTAGACAAAGCACACACCTCACAGAACTAATCTTAAACTAGATAGATCTTCATTTTAGAATGCAGCTAGATTGTAGAGCCAGTGACTGGCTTCGCCAAGAACCAGCATTCCCGAGAGATGGAAGCAGAGATGAGCAGCATGAACCAGAGCAGCAAGGGCCCTTTGTATTCATTAAAAAGCTATGTGTGTTTCAAAAACAGCAATGGAACTTCAAAAAGCTCTTCTTTCTGAAGGGATGTACTAACAGTACACCAGCTGGAACTGAACTTCAGTACTTCTACCCTCTGCTGCTTTAGCCTTCAGTCTCTAAGAAGTTTGGTTTAAGAACCAAAATTGCAAATGTTTCTATTCCTACATTCAGAGCAACTTTAAAGTACAATAAATATCTTCATAATAACAATTTAGAGACAGTATTCAATGTGAATGTCAGGGACACTCTAAATGTCAGGGAGCAAAAATATAATAAACTCATCTTTACAGGGAGAGAAGGAAGTGAAAAGACACATGATGAAAATCTGAGTCAGATGGAATGGCAGATATTCAGAAAAGGTCAACTATTTTTCTCAGGATATATTAAGTATATAGACTTTTTCTACTCATGTAGGAGTCGTGGTTTTAGGAAGAGAAGTTGGGTTTGCTTTCCTCAAATTAGGAGTTTCCTTCATTCTGGAGTAGACAAAAACTGAAAGAGCGTGCCGTTTTTGGAAACTGGAAACCCAAAAGGGTTGCAAGAAAAGCACTTCCATAGATTGGCAGTTTTTCATTAAAACTTCTGTTTGAGGATGGGGAAGCCACTAAAACACCTTTGTCAGAAATACGTTCAGCAACTTCATGAGGGTGGAATATGGGCAAAAGTAACACTTCTATCCTTAGTAAAAATAAAAACTTGAAAGAAACAATACTGAAACACCTTGGATGGACAATAGCAAGAGCCTAGATAGAGAAATAATGGTGGGTTTGCAGGTCAGAGTATTGGCCTGAATTTCTCATGTGCTTCTCAGTGACACGTCTAGAAGGAGACAGAGCTAGAATGTGTTAATAAGAGTTTATACTTGACAGCTGGGAGAAGGCATTCTACTGCCACAAATTTGTGCAGGCTATGAGATACAGACAGGGAGAGAGTCTTCTTATGTATAAAAAATCTTCAGCCTTCTACTCAGGAAAAAAGTAAACACGAAATACTACCCATAAAACCCCAGAAATTTAAATAAGAAGGAAAGATTTTGGTTGGGGGTGGGAGGTGGAGAGGGAGTTAAAGAAGAAACAGAGAAATTAAAATTTAGTTTGGTTTTCAGTTTGGTGGGATTTGTTGTAATAATTCCAAAACTTCCTGCAATGGATTTTATCAAAATACAGGACTTTAGCAGGAAATTTCCTACCAATTGATCAAAGATAAGAATCATTTTACAGATAAAGTTCACATTAACTTGGGAAAGATTATGAAACCAGAGGCTACAAACATGAGTGTTTGGGGAAACTATTTTCGAACTCTCAAAAGGAAATAATGAGGAAAGCTCTCCTATGAAACTGAGACAACCAAGGTAATTTATTAAGTCCCAGGGAAAACATATTGACAGTGAGCTGAGACACCATTGTTTTCTCCAGCTTGAGACCCCTAGATGAGCACGTCTCGGCAATTTCCCAAAGTCCACATTGAGAACATGATCTGCTAGCAGCTAGCAGGCTCAACTACACCTTTTAACCTATTAAGAACTGCTTCAAGACTTCCAGTTAAGCTGTGGATGATCCATCACGTGGTGCATGTAACATTGCAAAGAAAAAGACTTTAGAAGCACTATGGAGAGAACAGTCCTACACTACAGGGGTGAAGGATGGGGCCATCAATAAATCCTATCCTCTGTAACTTCTGTAATTAAGCAGAACGCATTGTTCATTCTTATGATTCAAACATAATCCTGCTGTTGTCTTGACTGTACAGGATTTGCAGATTCTAACTGTTTTAATGACAATGCACCAAAGAAAGCTTTTTCTTTGCTTTCACAGACAAATCCAGAATCCACATCAGGAGGGAAAGAATCCAGTGGTGTGTGAGGGATTTTGGCCTTACAATTATCTTTCCAATTCTAGCATATTCCTTTATTTGAGTTTTAGTTAAACAGCTTTAAATCCGGAGCTAATGCGGAGGGGAGGAAGGAGGGGGATGAAGGAAAGGAAAAGAACACACCGCATTTTCTGCTGCAAAGAGAGATGCAGGAAGTTGTCTAATACCATGCAGCTTCACTAACTCCAATACTGACTTGTAGAGATGCATGCATCTATTAGAAAGTAGGGACAAAACCAGAGAATGGCAATAGTCTGCCATTTGCTAATGAGTATTTACTAGTGCTAGCCTTTGCTAAGAGATGCTTGTAGTATCCAAGCAAAGCCCTGAAAAGATACTTACCTTCACATCAATGGTTCTCCTGAACTCACTTTGTCCAACTTGTCAAGACACTATGAGTTCTGTCCTTTCTTCTTCTCCCTAACTTTCAAATGAGCCAAGAAAACCTGGGCCTTTGTTGTTTTGAGGATTTTAATAGTCAGTCTTCCTAAGTCACATAGCTCTGGGATTCCCACAGTAGCAGCTTCCACAGAAGTCTGCCCAGCTCCATGAACTGTTGCCTACTCTAAATCATTGTAGCATCATTGACTGGGGATGGAGAGGAAGAAAAGATCTTTCTTAGTCATGCTGAAGCATGAGAAATGCCTGAAACAACAATGTGTGTGTGTGTGATTGACCAAGAAAGGGTAAACACCAATGTGCTTTGACACCTTCTGTTGATTCCTCCAGATCTCTCTCACTACACAGACAGAAATTATAAGATCTGTTTACTGCGAATTTCACCTATAGGATAGCCTGTCTTTGATAGCACCCATAAACCATGGTCAGAAGAGCAAATTGTCTTCATGCTTATCTATACTCTAGTGGAAGTGTAAAAATAAGGGCTTTCCCTTTATATTTTTCCTTCTTGCTTTACCACAGGGATGGTAAATCTTCTCCTTAGTGAGAGGCAAGATTTTCTTCGAACACCTTTGGCCAACCACATTTTAACGCCCCTAATAGTATGGATCTGCTACAGGTTAAAAAACTTAATGGTTATAGGCCATATACAATTGGATGGCAGGCTGCTCCTGGGGCACGAACCAGGAATTCTCCATCTTTGCTGATTTGTAAGGCAGCTGAGGACTTGCTGTAATGGAAAACACTGTTTTGTTCCTAAAAAGCATCAATAGAAAATGGAAGATTTGATATCTGTGAGAATAGAGCACTCTCCACCTTCCACCACCGAGGAGTTTGCTCACTAAAGTTCAGTTGTTTAGCAGCTGCACAAACATCTTAAGTAAAATGTATGGCATTATCTTCTCTTTTGAAACTTGCCTTAATCTGATCAATAAACTATCACAGTTATGATTCACAGAAAACAAATTCTCTTGAGGCAATATCACAAAGTGATAGGCTTTTTTAAGATCTTATCCCAGATTCTCCATCACTCCATGTAAATGCAGGCTGAAGGCAAATACTGATACCACTAAAAATATTTTAGACAGTCAGTGATCCTTCCATGTGAAAGGTAAATGCAAAGAGTTTCTGCTTAGAGAGGGCTAAAGTACTTATGTCTAATTAGGGACCCTCCAGCTTTAGGTAACTTGGCTTGAGACAGCTCTGAGTGATTTTTGGAAGCACTGAGGGAAGTGGCAAACTGTGGAAGGAGAAACGTGCCTCGTGTTGTGATGGCTCTGCAGCCAGCAGCCTGTGAGGTGGAAATTCTTACTAGTCCAAGAAGGGTTTCCCTTGGGAGCATCAGTGCCCTCTGGCTTGAGAGGAGTAAGGCTTTTGCCTCACTTCCACTGTGAACCGGCACCCAGCAGTACTTCCTGCAAAGAGTGCTGAAATAACATTTTGGGAGGCTCTGGAAAAATGCGCGGAGTTAAGAAAATACCTGTTTCTTGAGCACAGATAGTACTAAAAGAAAAAGGGATCTTGCATTTTTGCTTTTTCCCAATGGTTACATTCCAAGTCCACTCCTCTGAGCTTTATTTTTCTGTTTCTCAGTGCAAACTATGTAGTCCTCACGCAAGGCCACTGCACGAACTCATGTGTCATCTTCTGAAGACATCAAGGGAATTTATGAGCTGAACCCCAAACTGCAGCCTAAACTTAATTTTCCTTCTCTTGTGCCAGCTGCTGATTCCAAATCTCCACAGCCACACAAGGTAATATCTCACCTGAAGCTTTTCCTATGGGAGCATCGCAGACAGCCATGGAGTACAGAGGACTACCCCTAGTACTCCCACCCAGCACTGCTTTTAAACATTTCCTCCCCCCCCAGCTCAAGAAAACTCATCTGGAAACAAGAGTTTAAAAACTCTCCATATCTGTAATACTCTTGTTGTGTGTTGGTACAGCACCTCACACCTCAGACCTCAGCTGGTGTTCTTTCACTATAACTACTACTCAAAGTCTGGCTGATGGACTGCGGGAAACTGAAAGCTACTTTCTCTTCACCTGAAAATATCCTAAATCCCATGCAAATGAGGGACAGATATATTTGTTTATCTATGCAAGCAAGGACTTTAAATTCAAAGAAAGTGACAGTAATTCAGATAATACACAACCACCGTGCAAAATTATGTGTTGAGTTACTGCCATTACTCTTTCACTAATCTGCAATATGCAGAAACCGTGAATTTAATGAGCTTCATAATTATTTTGTTCTCAAAATTCCTTCCTTTTTGGTAATGACATTATTTCAAATGATATTTTTTACACTATGTCCCTAGTCAATCATGTCAATTCCCTGAAAGATGCACCTCTAGTGAAATACTAAAATCCAGAAAGAGGATGAGAAGTTGATTTATCTCAAGGACTTTGCACCTTAAATAGTCAGTAAAATATTAAACATCCCTATCAATAACAAGTGGACTGTATTATAAGCTTCCTCATAACTGGAGTTCTTAGGAACAAATTGACATCTTCCTGAAAAGGTGTCAAGAATTTCATTTAATCCTTTTTATAGAGGTGACCATCAATCTATCTTAATGTTTATAGGAGAGAAAATAATTGTCTTTTCTTTTCGGCAATGGTATTTCATTATAGGCACTAGGATAAATAACTACAATTCAAAGCAAAATAAGATGAAAACGTCCCTGTATCTTTTCCCCTTGGTTTCTTTTCTTCTTCTTGTTTAATTTAATGATGAAAAAAATTATAATTAAATTAAGCTTGATTCTTATTTAAATGCGCATCTGAAAGTGAAAGCAGAGAAATTACTTTTTTTCAAAGTTGTTATATCCCGATTGATCTTCCACACATTGGCATTATTATCTGATTGTGAAGATATATGCATTCATCAAAAGCTAGAGCCATCTGTCTCAATTCTATGCAATTTCATTACATATTCATCATTTATCTAGTCTGAGTATGTGACATGAGACCCTACTGACTAGCAATTCTATACTTATTATCATTTCATACTGTGTTTGGATGGACACAAGGCTGTCGACTTCCATTAATCTACTTTTGATGTAAAAATCATCATCTTGGGATAAGCTTCAGAGCTCCTGCATAATCAGGCCACACTGCTGCGTAAATGTAGAGGCACTAACATTTTTATAAAAAAGCCTGCAGCGTTTATTCCTGCTTGTCTTTCACAACATGCAGATGTCACCCTGCAGGTGCATCGGGGGAATGGAAGTATAAATCCCAGCAGACTGGCACACCTAGGTGTGCAGGCACACACTGCCCAAAGGTGACTGTCACTCTTCCAAGCATGAATGTGGAGGTGGGCAGGAGTTAATGGATGCAAGGAGAGATTTTCTAACTTCAGCCACAGTTGCTGGAAGGTCCAGCATAATTAGAGTATAGGGGCTGAATCTACCTATTGCAGAGCCAAAGTTGCTAAACTTCAGCCTATCACAGTAACTTGAAACTGCCTGGTCATTTTGCTGCGGACTTTGCAGAACCTGTTGTCTGTGCAACAATATTTTGGGAGCTTGACAGCGTAACCAGCCATCTTCTTAACCTTTCTATCCATATAATGCAGCCATTCCTTTTGCTCCATGTGTCCTTCAAAGTGGAGAGACATGCTGTGAGCCAGGTTCTCCCTGGGCACAAACAGCTGGCACCAGCTGATAGCCTGGATTGCACATGCTTCCCTGCTCACCTACTACACTGAAACAAAGATGACAGAGATAACAAAAGCAGTTCATTATTCATGTGGACCTGATCTTGGAGTTCGAAAATTAGGCAAATTGATGGCAACCACTGTGCAGGCAATTATTTGTCTACTCCATATGAATTTACTTTGACTGTATCCAATTCCAGGTTGCCAACTATTTCTGTGAATGTTGTAGTGAGCAAACTACCAGGCACGAGTATGAGATTAAACATACAGCTATTGCAGAATACTTAAGTGAAATTTGGTTTTGTGAACATGAATATTCTTTGGAAATCTCATTTTAGAAAGAATCAGGCTCATCCTATCTGGAAACACAAAGATAGGCTATGATTTGTCTGTCAAAAGGATATATATCAAAACATATCTCAAACTGCACATTAGGCTCACTTGAAATTTATGAAGCATCCACAGGGATGGTAAGAGACAAGATTTTATTCCCAATGGCTAACTATCAGCTCTGCTGCTTCTCAGAAATTGGTTTTCGTTGCTGTTTTCCCATCAGTTAAATGGGGATGAGAGCACTCACCTTCATCTGTGAATTGCTCTGATCTCTACCAGAAAAAAAAGTTCTGTATCACAAATCAACAGCAGCAACAGCCAGCTCAGTTACACGAGTGACAAAGACTGATTAACTCACGAGCAGGAAAAAATGGCTGCAGTTGACAAATGCACCTTGTCACTAACCAGAGGTCTGCTTGAACAGTTCAGTGCACTGAGAATGAGCCTAAACTCCCAGGACAGCTGTTGAACCCACCAGCCAAATACTCATGCTGGATGCAGGGATTTGTACAAGGAAAGAGAGTGCACAAGTTCACATGTGGTAGATTCATATCCCAGTTGATGTAGCCTCACCATCTTCATGCACAGACCTCATGCTGCCAGCTTCTTACTCAAGGAATCAGAATATTTTCAGTTAAAACGGACCCACCAGGATCATCTAAGTCAAACTTCCAGCCCTGCACAGATCAGCCCCAAAAATCACACCATGTGTCTTGGGGCATTATCCAAGTACTTCTTGAACTCTGTCAGGCTTGGTGCTGTGACCACTTCCCTGGGGAGCCTGTTGCAGTGCTCAGCCATCCTCTGGGTGAAGAACCTCTCCCTAAATATCCAAACTAAACCTCCCCTGCCACAACTTCAGGCCATTCCCTCAGGTCCTATCACTGATCACCAGAGAGAAGAGATCAGTCCCCTCTGCTTCCCCTCCTTCCAAGGCAGCACAACACATTTTAATATGTGGAAACCATGACCAGGAAAATCTAAGTGATGCTGAAAAGAGTGATGGAGCCTGCTCCCAAACCACAATGAGGGAAGCCACGTTTCAGCTCCCTGAAAGCATTAGGCCAGCAGTGAAAGCAAAATCCCATCATCACCTATACTAGACGGATCCAAAAACTAAGACTTGAGGCCCACGGAGAAGCATTACCCGATCACGGACAAGTTGGTTGCATGTGGTGGCACGTGATCTGACTCGATATGAACCAGTATGAGGTGTTTGATCCCAGAGCTCAGTCAGAGAAGATAGGGCTACAGAGAGAAAACCAGCACCATGCCCAAAGCAGATGGATTACTCCTGTGGGAAGCAGCGCAGGGCTGTGCACAGTCCTCAGGATCTAAGCCTGCTGATACATGTGCACACATGAAAGGGCTCAGGGCTCTCTAGGTCTATAGCAGCACTGCCAAGAGATCTCAGCTTTGCATTCATCTCTGGCAGCAGAGTAGACTACGCTGGCTTGGGGGTTCTCAGCACCACAATGCACTGTGCAGCCTACAAATGCTGTAAATCACTTGAATGCTTTGGATGGGTAAGAGTTTTCTCACCCACAATCTTTCTAAAACCAACTTCCTGACCACTGGAAGCCATTAAACACTCCATTACATCTCAAATTAACTGTAACGGTGTGTTCAAGTGCTAGTTTGGATAACTAAAGTACTTTTCCTTTCCTTACTGTGTAGGGAAATTGTTCCTTTCTCTGTTTTCTCAGTTTGATGCAGGTCCACTGAATGGCCCTATTCTTCCAAATAATGGTTGCCTTTACCTCAGCCCTTTAGGTAAATTTTCATGACTGAGCAATTTCTCCTCTGCTCAGGAGAGGCTCTGCTATCTTTGCAAAGTACTTCACAGTTCTGACTGTGAATAAAGGATATTCTAACATTTAAATTATTTAACTCAATGATCTGGTTCACTTCAGTTTATCCCACTTGTGCCTGTGAATACACACTGCATATAAAATGTCCTTCCTATACCAAAGTCAGAGATTCTGGCAATGAACCCTTCTGTAACTGTGAGGTTTTGTCACATGTCGGTCAGAAGCAGGAAGGGAATGTGTGCCAAGCACCATCAGAAAGTTGGTAATTTGTTACTGTAACTGCTACCTCTTGTCTTCAATTTAATTGCAACCCAAAGATTTCTTTTCCCCCTTTGCCAAGTGTTCCTGTTAGTTCTGATAATTATAGTGAATACTTCCTAAAAATTAAGCCACCTACACAAATCTGTCCCCAAAATAAGTGCTGGAAGCAAATTATAACATCTCCCTGTCACTTCATGGGTATCGGTATCGTCACTAGATTTATGTTCTAATGCTACATTATTACCTATTACCATAGTTGTTAAAACCTTACTTTTCATGCTAATGAAAATGATGAAAGACAGGGGGTTTGACATAAATACTGTAATAAGAACTATATTAATGTGACAGACGATTGCTCCTCTGTGACAGACTATGAAATCCTGTGCAAGAGTTACAGAAGGTTCATTTACATGTCTGCTCATCTATCTCTCCCTACAGGGAAGCAAGGGACTCATGCCCAACACTGGAATGGAATGAGAATCAGAAGATGGCAAAAAGGCACAAATGGTCATCCTAAAAAGAAATGCATCCAAAGGCATACTCTTCCTTTCTTAGCTGACCATAAGCATAAAATGTAAATTTCAGGACCTAAGATCAGACACCTAAGACCTCTTCTCAGGCACGTAATTACACTCCTCCAGGTAAATCTTCCAAAATTTAGGACAGAAGCAGCACTACTAGCAAAATGGGATTTGTGCTCCTAATTCTGTGTTGAATTTGCAGCATTTTTCTTTCACTAATTTGACACGAGTGCTGCTGTCTCCCAGTCATGCTACCACCCCAATTCTTTCTGCAGCTTCACAGGTTGTATGTGTGCTCTCCTTCTGAGGAATATGCCCTTACCACTCTCAGAGAGAGCTGGGTAACAGGCAGAGAGGGAACCAAGGCAGTCTTTTATTCCCAAGCACAGATGAACAGGAGAAGGGCACTGAAAGGCAAAGTGCAACCACCCACTGGCCATCTGCCTCTTGGAGTACTCAGTTTAGTCACAGCAGATACACAAAGATCATCATGTCACACACCAATGACTCGCTTTTTGCTGTTCACACTCAAGTTTCTTGTCACTTGTGGCCTCACACTGATCTCGACCGGGCCACTGACTTGGATTAGAAGATTATAGTTTTATTCCAACTCACGGTGCTCTTGGATCCACTAATGTCACAGTAACTGTGACAATGGTGCTAAATGCTAACTACTCCATCATGAGGCAACAATTCTCTCTAGCCCTTCAAAAAACCACAAAAATCCAACACTCCATAAATTAAAGACTATAATAAATCCAGACTTGTTTCTATTTGCTGTCCACTAGAGTGGATTTACTTACAGAAATACTCTTCTTTTTAGAGCCTCTCTCCTTGCAAAGAGAAAGAAAATACCAATCACATAGATAATTTATTATTAAAACCCTCATTTACTGATAACATGCAGACAAAGATTGCTTTCCCCATTTTTAACAAAGTAAACATGGTATTTGTTAGAGGGACTCTGAAGGCTCCTTGTCTTTTCACATCTTTGCTGTCTCTCTATTCCCTCTTGCTTAATTCAGATTACCTTTCTCCAAACTTGGCCATATTAGCTTATTTTTCTACACTTCAAATACTCATGTGTTTGTTCTTTGGCCCTCCTTGAGCAAGTGGCTAGGACTGATTTCTAATTCATCTTGAAAGGTGAATTTACTATTTCTCTCAGTGAGGAAAGTAACTATAAAAAGAAAAGAAAAAGGTTTTCTTTCATCTGTTTCGTATCCTTGAAAAAACGAATGAAGTTAAATTTCTAAGGCTGATTGTGGCATCACCTTTCACTCTACAGTTTAGCACATTTTGCTTTTGCAGCAGTTCAAAAGATCACTATCCTACATCTGATGCCTTCTGCTCACTACAAATGTCTGCAGTACAGCAAGAAATTAAATACATTAAAATATTACAGCACACAGGAACCCCCAGACCTGATAAAATCCCCACTAGCATGCTAAAGCTGAAAAAGCATCACGGAAAATTCCCACATACTCATTTTCTGTGAGTATGTGGGAATTTAACATGATCAGTTAAAGCTGAAATTTAAGCTTTGCTGGTTTTCATCTAGTTTCACCAAATGTGTCTGTATTTTAAAGTTTTCCTCTGCAAGGTGCCAGGTCTGAAATTTCAATGTTTGTAAAAAGGGCTGAAGGCAAAATGTTTAGCAATTAATTAGCATCTTCTGAGGTTCTAACGAAACCCTCAAAAATATCACTGGAGTTATGAGATGCCATACATTGGTAAACATTGAGAGACAGAAATTGTCCCCAAAACTGTCAGAAAAAGAGCTTTTTCCAGTATGGCTTACTAGCACAGTCTGCATGAAATCAGATGGATAGGAAAGGCTAATACCAAGGGCCTACTCTTTACTCCAAGTATGCAGCAACTCTGTCATGAAACGAGAATGGAAACCGAGCTATGATTACAGGAATCTGCTTGCTCAAGGTCACAGGGAACATCCTCACATTTGGGTCACCCAGCTCATTCTGCAGTGCTTAACCCACCAGGTCATGTGCCCTGCAAAAGGAGTCGCACTGCCTGTGTTAAATATTGTATTTGTGTGGCACTTTGTTTCCAGTCTATTTTTTCTGCGTACCGAAGATACTGTCTTTCATGCCATGTGCTTCCCTTCTCTGTGGGATGCTGTGAAGTCAGCAAGCCTTGATAAAGCTGTGAAGTAAGGACCTTTGCATGACTGCAGGGTTAGTTTGGGACTCCTGACTCTTGTGCACTGGGGAACGGAGCCATGACGATGATTTATTTGTCAGTGCACTACACTGACAGCCAAATCAGCCAGGGAGCAAGTAAGAAATAAAAGGGTAGAGGGAAAATATTTGGGTTTGAAATCGTTCTGAAAATTCCTCATAAAAAAATCAATTACAACCAAAAAAAAGTTGTGTAATGGCTAAGGCTATGTACACTGGCCTACAGCAAGGAGCAAAGTCATTTATCTTCAAGGCAGTGATCACAGACAAAAATAGGAGTGCCCTTTCTTTTTCCCCACTTGAAAATCCTAAGCAAACTGAGTCGCTAATTTGATTTCACAACTTTCAAGAAAACACTTCAATTATTGGCCCTATAAGTTTGTGATACCAATTTTCAAGCAGCTTCCAAGGCTCCCTTCTCAGAAAAATTCTGAGTCATGAGTTTAAAGTTGCAACTCAAAAAAACCCCAAAATAACAACCTCGCCAAACCCCAAACAAATAAACCCCTAATCCCCCCCAAAAAACAACTGAAAAATAACTTTAGAAAATAGCAGAAAGAAAAACTGAGGCCACAGCAGACTAAGGCTCAACTGCTCTGAAACATTTAACAAAGCACTTTCTCAATTTTCAACCAGTCTGAGAGCCAACAGTCCTTTCTGGGAAGGTACTTCATGCTCTCTGACACGGATCTGACTCTCTGCTTATACAGATGGGGAAATAATGGCTGCTAGCACCCTCTGGAAGGATAGAAATAATAAAAAAGCTTGTCTTTGTGGGGGAAGCAACCCAAGCAATGTGACTGGTTGCAGACTTCATCTCTAAATGTCTTTTCAGCCTTGCTGCAGAACCAAGCTTGTGAAGGATGTTTCTGCTCCAGTCAGCACGTTGCACGTCTCTGCCAAACCCCTTAACCCTTGCTACCTTCCTGCTTATGGTCCGGAGCTCTTTAGAAGGAAACAGAACTCTGAGTAATGATTTTCTCATTTTTAAAGCAAAATATGAAACCAGCATATTAATTCTCAAAAACTAATAATACTTACTAGGAGCTTTACACAATTTAACTCATAAAAAAAGTTGTCTTCTTAATTTTCAATCAAAAGACTTCTAATGTGTAACTCAATGCAGCAGTTACATTTCTCATTAACAGTTCTTATTAAGCTAAAAATTCAAACACCAATAGGCATGACCCAGTGTTTATCCTTCCAAAGCACAGGAGCTTAAGGCAGGAGCGACCCATGCAAGAACCTTAAATAACGATTTGCCCTGAAAAATAGTCACATATAATCAGCATCTTCTTATTCAACAGATTGGCTCACCTCATGTATTCAGACACACCTGCTCATTTTCTTATGAAAAACTGACATTTTATCAGTATCCTTTGAGAGCTATTGGCACAGCTCCCTGGGAATGAACTATATATTCTTTCCTGAAATCACATGAATCCTTTGTATTTTTCTATCCATCCCTGTGCTGCCAACTATAAGTATTCTATAATTACAAGTTAGACTGTAAAATTAGGAAACTTGCTTCAAAAAAAAAAAAACCCCACAAAACAAACCCAGTGAAACAAAAACCCCACACAACAACAAGAACAAAAAACCCAACAAAAACAAACAAAACAAAAAAAATTAAAATTACGGGAGCTGAGGAAAGAAAGAAGCAAAGAAAGGAAACCCTTCTTTCTTACTTTTTTTTTTAATCTTTATGTTCAATATAGGGTGACTTCCAAGCATCTCTTTGGGGGCTACAGACTTTGTTAATGTGATTCGGAATGACAAGATCACGGTGGAAGAACCATGATAAATCCATAAGAGATGGGAACACTGTGCTCAGAGCAGTGGATCCCCACCAAAGAGGCCTGATCTGCTGATCCTGAAGCTATGTGTGAGCGTGGCACTGAACAAATAACTTTCAAAGCACAGACACCTTTTTAAAGGAAACCTGCTCCTGTGATGTGGCGTATGAAAATCGATGAGCTAAGATAAATTTTCGAGGTAAAGGATTTGGTCTGGTATTTCTCACCTACAAAATTTCCAGCCTTAAATGATGCTGCAGAGACAGTCAGTCTGAGCTCAGCATTTTGCTGAAATATAGTGCCTAAAATAGCAGTACAGGCATTAGACACCCAGCAGACCGTGGAGAAGAAACAGCATCTCCACAGGGTCAACTGGCTTTCAAGTGGCATGTGAATACTTTCCTTCCTGCTGTGAACAGCAGACCTGGAGAGAAAGCAAGGTGGGATGGCTTCAAGTCTCATGGCTCTATAAATGCAATTTGTAGTAAATACTACCGAAATAAACACAGCCAGGAGCTTACCTTTTACAGCAGATTTTTCTGTGCATGGAAACACTGTAAAATAAACCTTTTTGGATGTGAAAACTGTTTATATAAAAGGTAAAATTACTACATTTATATCCAGGTCATGACAGAATAATGTATTTGACTAAAATAGTTACAGTAAATTTTTACACCATAAAATGTTCTGCATATCAGACAGAACTGTAAGTTTCTTCCCTTTCATATTTGTGAACGTCAGTGTGGAAGCTAAAAAGCAAGCAGTTTGAACAGATGTGGTGTTGATGGGACTCTGCTTGTTCTACAATTTCACGTTGTGTTATCATAAGTCAGCTGGGAGCCTAAAGAAACAGCTTTAAAGCCAAAATTCCTTCAGCTTGCTAGTGTATGGCATGTGGGACGTACAGTTCTTGTGTCACACTTCTCTCTTTTTCCCCCCCACCTTTAAATAGCCAAGTGTTTGTAATACACACACATACACACACAGAGAAAAGCCCAAAGAGATGCAAAGCTTTGAAGAGCAATATGAAATAATTTCTGTCCAAAGGATCAATGACCAATTTCAGTCATCCTCACATAAAAATGGGAAAAAGTGTAATCCCACTGAGTAGAAATATGGAAATACCTCCATTACTGGTGAAATAACTGCAACAGTACTCTCTCCAGGCAGCACCAGAGCTTTCACGTGACCCTTCAGCATTTTAATGAAGATAAGCACAGCTAACCTGCACAACTGTTTACATTACATGGTACCTAAACTTTCCAATAGACAGTCTGATTGCCCAGTGCTATCACCACAGAAATACAGTGCATGAACTCGCTACACTTTGATTCATGTGGCCTCAAAACTGGAAAATTTGGAAAATTCCAGAAAAGTGATTATTTGTCATGATTTTTAGGTGGGCACTGCACTGATGGGAGCTTACAACTACCAGACAAGCAGAGATGGTGCAGACGTGGTACTCACCTCATTTCTAATTATTTGGGCATTGTGGTGACCTGTCTCATTTGCTTCCAATGAGCTGGAGGGAAAAAAATAGAAACAGACTTCACAAAACCCCAGAATGTTAAAATCACTGTTAAATTATTCACTATATCAAAGGAGAAAAAGTCTCAGAAAAAAATTTGTGAAAACTGTACTTTGGTTTGTAAAGCCTTATTATTGTCGGGTTAAGGAGGAATTCTCCGTCTTAACATTTAATTAAACTTAATGGGAAATGTTTAATTAAATTAAGAAACGTGAGAAAATTCCCTTAGGCAACAAGATCTGTGATTATGGTGTTGCAGTAAGCTTAAACAAGGCTTACCGTACTGTAGGGCATGCAGGGCCAAAGCCTCTGGACTATTTTTAACATGTTGCAGAACATTGGTAATTACAAATAGGAAGTGTTAAATACACTCATGCCAGGTTCACATGGGGAACCTCTTCAAATAATAACTGAACAGCTTCCACTACTACAGGGTGGTACGCACTCAGTTTTAGGAAAATACCAGCCGACATCGTCAGCATCTAGATTCAGATTTTGGGAGCCTGGAATTTCTGGATAGTAAGAACAAGGCAGCAGGCTTGCCATTATTATGAACAAAACAGAATCCAAGAGAGAGTCCACTAGCTTCCCAACACTCAGGTTCATCTCTTACAACTATGAAGGTTCTATATCTCAGCTTCACGACTTCCTACAGTGAAGACTACCTGTGCATTACAGGTAAAAAATGCCTAATAACTGTGAGACGGAAAGCAAATTGTGAAATGTCTGTAAAGTAGTATAAGATCCAACATCTAAAGCAGTTTTTAAAGTACCCATAAAAAACCCTAAGCAAACATATTATAAACAGATGGATCTATAACAAAATCAATAGTAAACAAAAAAATTTACAGAGAAAAAGGTCTGATCAGAAATAGCTTGTGTTCCCCTTGGGTTATGTAGATAAGTTTCCCCTGATATAAGCTGATACAGCCTCACTAACACCACAGCTTTCTGTCCTCAAGTCCCAAGGGTTCCATAGAGACCCAATGTCATCTCATCTTCACTCTTCTACATGCTGAAATAACCTGGCAGCCACTAATTTCTGTGATGAGCAAAACCACCATGAAGTAAAAAACCCAACCCAACCAAAACTATACTGAAACCTAAGCAACACATTTACCCAGGCTAATGGGTGAATTAGCACAGAGATGATCAAAGATTTGTATCCCACTGAAACACTGTACAAATGAGTGCTCTACAAACTAGCAAAGTATTACCAAGCAAAGCTACAGCTATGAATCCCTTGGTCTGTTAAGGGCAATAGTTTGTCTCTCCTTTCACCAGAATTCTTCCTTCTCTGTCATTTCACAATAAATCACCATAACATGAAACAAAATCACTACTGTATTCAATGCAAAGATAATAAAAGGACAAGCATTTTAATGAGACCGATAACTATGCTGTACTGTAAAATTCCTGAAAATTCGTTTGATTTGTTTTTTTCATTTGATCATCTTCCTCCTGTGATCTCTTGGGAGTTTGGATTTGGTGTTTTTGGCTGCTCCCCCTAAATAGTCTGCTGGAACGGCCTCCCAACTCTTTTTTGATATAGGAACCTATTGAGCACCACTTCCTCAGCATGAAGTGTTAAGGGCAGCTGACAGTGCATGAAGGCACCTAAGTCAAGTGGACAAATCTCCAAAATGACGAGTTCCTGTCAGTTCCTTTTGGATGGATAAATAGACATGAAGCATGTGGTATATCTGCAGATAAAAAAAAAAAATTAAAGTGTTTTTGATTATCCAAGTTCTGTCTTTTTCTACCTCCTTCTCTGGTTTTCTACCTACATGTTTTTTTTCTTTAGTGCAGTATGTAAATGAAAGAGATGTTAAAGCAGCAAGGATACATTCAACTTCCAAAAGTACTTCATTTAAAAAGCAGTAGATTGTGTTTGCAGGGGGGAAAAAATCTGTCATCTTCAAACAAGAGTTTGCAATCATCATCTCTGGTTAAAACCTTACACTGAAGAGTTACTTCAATGTAGAATAAGCAGGTACAGTTATTTTGTAACAATAAGAAGTAGGAGAAGTAAATTTAATGCCTGCCTCCAGCAGAAAGATCCTAAAGCAGCACAATTTTCTGCAGAATTACAGCAGTTGCAGCACAAACTGTGCTACTCAAAAGAACAGATTTGCTTTTTTTAGTTTTTAAATAAAAATGTAATCATTTGTGTTCTTCACCTGGACAGAGTCTGTACTCTTCATTCTTTTGTCCTCGCCCTAGCCTGCACTCAAATAGGAGGAAAAGCATGAATAAAAAAGGAAAAGCCTCTTGAACTTGGGACAATATGGTATCGAGATCACAGAATGTCCTGCAAAACCTTGCTGGGTTTGAGCGTGCAGTAATACTTGAATGACAAACTTGCTTGACCCTCAGAAACTCTCTTTCAGCTATAAAGTCCCAGGAGAGGAGGAAAAAAAAAAAAAAAAGGAAAAAAAAGAGCAGGCTCATCAAGAGTATTAAGGATATTCTTCAGAGTTTTGTATCTCCAGATCCTTTGGGTTTGTAGGAGCTCATCAAAACACACTGCGCAAAGTGACTTTGTCAAATCATCACTTACCTAAAGTCAGACACTGCTAAAACATTACAGTTTGGGCCCCTAAAGCTCTGCAGTCTCCTGTCCACATCGGGGTACCGTGTTTTTAGGGTGCAGTCAGACACCCCCACACGGTGCAGTGTTACATGACATGTAAAGCAGAACGAGTTTTCCACAGGTTTCCACAGCACAAACCTGAGTTTGCTGCCATCACTTTCGGCATCCTTCTCTTTGACTCATGTATTCCACCATCATGTTTTGTGACTTTCTACACAGAGCTAACAAGCATAAAGCAACCTACCCTCACACCAAAACGTAAAAGGTCAGGGGTGCAAAAATTGTGTGTAATAAATTTTCAGCCTCCATGTCTTTCCTGCCTTTTGTACCTACATACCCTAGCTAAATATTAGGTTTGAGACATTGTGCCGAAACTTATGGAATTGATAAATTATTCCACTGAAACAGCATAAGACAGTCTTAATGGTTCAGGACACCTTCAGGGCACCATGCTGGTTGGAAAATCATGACCCAGTCTCAGCTCTTAACTCACTTCATATCATCTCCCCTGCATTAGTGAGTTTAAAATGTACTTGCTGTTTCAGCTATAACCAAGGAGAATCGCTGTTACTTCTTGTCAAACACTGAAGTCTAAGTCATGGCAGAGTCTAGTCCAAACACACCCCTCATTAAAATGCTCTTATTTCTATTATCTTTCATAGGGATCAGATTTATGGAAGAGTCCTGTCTCATGGCAGTGTGGGGCTTCTGAAAAGACAAGAGAAAGCAGCAACATCTTTGTAAGAAGAGAGGTCTGTGCCTTGCCTCATAAAACCTTGGGCTTCTAAAGTATTAACTTTCCTTGACAGTGTATTTCCGGTTTGTGCAGCTTTAAGCTTAACTGTCTGTCAGAAAATTATATAAATCTGATTGCCCCTGTCAGAGCCAGATCTGCTTTAGCTCTCAAGACTTCCCATAAATGATGCTACTTATCCTTTAGAGATGGAAGTGGTGCACTGGCAGCACAACCAGCATCTCATTACGGAGCCTGATGCAGGTCATGCCGGTTTTGCACAACACGGCATTCACTTGGGAACACAATAACAGCACAAGAGGCAGCAACAGCCACCCAGCAGCCAGGGGAGCAGACCTGTGTGTCGTCAGGAACCATGGAAGGCGGGGGGAGAGGTTGCTGAAAGGCTCAGTTTCGCCATACAACTGTCATTGTAAACCCAGAACAGCTCCATCTGCTTAAAAGGGGCAAATTCCTGGAGAGGGACCAGCTGGACCAAAGCACATTCCCATGGTGGCCATGACACAAACCACAGCCTTTCCAGCTGCTAGGCCTGGAGAAGACCCCCACATGTTGACTGTCACCATTTTTGCTCTGCAGCAGGATCAGACTGATGGAATATTTGTCTTTCCAAGTAAAGTCAAGGCATGCTTGAGCATGTACATACATCACACTAGGAGTGTGCCTTCCCCCTTTTTATTATGTTCTGCTCTGTATCGGCAGCTCTTGGATACAGGAACAACTCAGTACCTGGCCCTTCACTTCTTCACTCACCCTCTTCACAAAAAGAGAGCAGGGCTCCAGATTAATCTAATTTGCCCAAGAAGATCCAGTTAACTCTCCTGCCTCTGGGCCAAATGTTTATATATCTTCTCACAAAAAATTTGAAAGATTTCTGTGGTCTCCAGCAGGAAACAGTCCTGTTCATACTATAAAGACAGAGTCAAGGGGAGAAAAATGGCAAGACAAAATCTAAAGGCTGATTTGTGTAGAATTTTTACATGTTTCACCAAAACATAATACAAATGTTTCAATTCAGATTCAAATTATTTCTTTTTTCCCCAATGAGATCTTACTTAGGTCCTGTTGCACATATACATTTTGACAGCCTTTAATGAAAGAATCAGATGTTACATTTCTACAGGGTCTCAAATATTAGCTTATGTAGGCCCCACAAATTAAAAAAATCTTGGTAAAAACCTGATTGAGGGACCTACATAAGCAGAATGATTAACTGCAAGATGTTTTGACGGATGAATCTGTTTGAATTTTTTTTTGAAGTTTGCCTTTTCGGAGGGACCATCACATACAAGAAGAGTCTTTTGAACAAACCAGTAAGTCATGAGAATTGCAACACAGATAACCATTCTTTGAAAATTTCTTCCTAGGAATAAAAATAAAGTTAGTTTTTATCACATTCTGTGGTTTTTTTAGCATAGTTTTCCATCTTTGAGCAATGACTCAGGTATAAAATAAAACTGCTAATTTGCTACACTCAAGTTCCTACTCTCACAAACTGCTCTGCTTTAAGCTGTATCTGCTGAAACCTGTATTTTGCATATGCCTCAGAAGTACTGCAAGGTATTGCTGTACTGCTTTGGAGGGCTGTAAGTGCTCAAAAATGGTTAAGGTCCCCCAGTGACAAGCAATACCACATGAATTCTCCACATGCTGGCAGAGCATCTGCTAAAACCAATTAGGTCATTACTCAATTTCTCAATTTTTTTCTTTAAGATGAGAGAAAAAATATAAACCCTAAAAGTTTCCCGTATTATTCCAATAAAGCCAACACTTTTAGCATATAAACCCAGAGAAATTATTGGAATGACGCCTGTCAACAAAACCCTTTACACTAAAACAAGGATAAATAACGTCAAGATGGCATGTAGCTGGGAGAATGTCCAGGTGTTTCATCTCAAGATTACTCTACTCATTTTGAACAGGTTTTTGGACTCATTTTAGGCTGTATTTAATCCTATAAGTCCTAGAGCATTTGAGTGTAATAACACTGAAACCTTGATTGTTATCTGCATCTCATTTCCCCACCTTAATTTAGGTCTAAAAATAATAGTTTAGAGCTCAAATGTTTCCCCATTAGCAAAAAGCTAATTCCTGAGCTCATTCCAGGGGCAATTAAGCTGGAAAAGCAATTAAGGTTTCAGAAATCCCTGACAGTAGGAAAGGTTCAACATAATAGCCACAAGTACATGAAAACAAAACATATTTTAGGGTTATTAGAAGAATATGGCCTCAGACTGTGGCCAAGAGCTCACAAAAGCGGATTTATTAATAGCCTTGCTGTGGGAAGCGCATTTCCACCTCAGGTGTCATGTAGGTCCTGGAAAGCAAACTGTCAGCTCCATGCTGAGTTAGCCCATGCCACAAGGTCAGCTGAGGAAATTTCTAGCTTGAGAGCAGCCCTCTAGATGGCCTGTGCACTGCCTAAGCCATCCATTGAGCTCAGGCTGTGCAACCTGCCCAAGAGCTCCTATCCTTTTGCAATGCCACCCTACAGAGGTTCCCTTCTTCAAAAGACCTTGCTAATAGCAGAAGCTTTTGCTCCTCAGACCCATTATCATCACCAGCTAAGCTACACCGTGTGCAAATTCTGGGGTTTTGCCAGTTCCTCCCACTCTTCCTTACTCACAAGCTCCTTCTCCCTGAGTAGGATGAAAAAGGAGTGCCTGGGAAGAAGAATGGAACAGAAATGAGTGGGGTTTTATGTCAGAAAAGTAAACTGTGTTCCAATAATCATCTGCACGATCTAAGAGGTGGGGAGCAGAAACATGAGGTTTACAGGAAAGTCCTTGAGCAACTCACACAAAAAAACCTATTTTTTTTTCCTGAATTTTCTGATGCCTACACACAAAGTAATTGACCTTCAACCTCGTGTAAAGTTCCTCACCAGTCTGCCTAAAGTAAATTTGAAGGCTGGAGTCCGTTAAACCCTTTTTCTTGAACCCTGCAGTCAGCCTGAACTTTTAAGGTAAACTGAGATGGCCATGTGAGTGAACTTTCTTGAAAGAGTGTCAGTATTTCCCATCAGCAGTCAGACCAGGAAACCAGTGAAATATGCTCCACTCAGCACTTTTGCCCTTCTGTAGCAGGTTCCAGCCAGCCCCTGGAAGGGCAGATACAAACACCAACAAATCAAAACCAGAAAGAGGAGAGCAGTCTTGGACTTCAGCTGCAAGTCGTGGAACTGTTACAAAGCACAAGCTACAGAGGCATGGAAGATCAAGAACTCCTCACAATGAATGCTTGACATGTCACGAAAACAAAGAGAAGTGTATTGCAACCCAAATTGCTCAGCAGTTCAGAAAACCCAAGTGTGTGTAAGAAGAGAAGAATACTTACAAGAGGGGTGGTTGGTTTTGGTGGTTTGTTTCTCTGGGTTTTTTAATCAACAGAAAAAGCCCAAAGTCCCAAAACCGTTGCTGTTGGTGTCAGTACTTGCTGGTGGTTCTCTATGACCAGAATCTGACTCAAGCCCAGCAGTATTTTCCCTGGATGTCACACTGCCATAATTTTCACATTGCTGATGCCATAGTTCACTTATTGGCTCCAAGACTGCTAAAGGTCTCTCCAGAACTAGGCAGTTATCATCCAAAAATAATCATCCCCAGCATGCACCGTGCATCGAGCCATGTTATAGCACATTGCAGAGAAGGGAGATGCCATCTGTGAACCCAAGCCAGTTTATGCCAGCTGAACCTCCAACACAACTGCGACTCCCCGTCCCAAAACATGACTCTTGGCACCCTGTACTGCAGGGTTTCCTTTGCAGCACTCATTATAAACAGTATTTAAAAACAGAAGAGAAAAGCTTATAGCCTAGATGATAGCATATAACAAATTAGTTGTGCTTTTAATCTACTTGTTATATATTTTCTAATTCAGGAATCTTTGCTCCTGGCAGTGTTCTGCACAGATTTAAAACGTTTCAACACACGCATGTGCCATCTCTCCACATCTTGTTTTCAGCTAAACTGCAGTTTTCCCATACCTATCAGCCTCAGAAACACAATCAGCAGGAAGGCACCTCCATGCTCTCCTCACAGGAATAAAGATGTTTGAACAGCTCCTGGGTATGCAAGGGTGACCAAGAAGTGCAGATCGTGTTGTCACTTCTTGCTCAAGTCAAGTTCCATAGAAATGACTTGAATGAAGACACCAGCCTGCTTGGCAAGGATAATAAAATTGATGAATAATGATACATCTTTTGTGATAGTAATTTCATTCACTGAACAGATTTGACAGTACAGTGAGGTTATTATGCATTATTTTTAGTACTAGAAATCAATAGCACTATTGTCCTTTTCAGTTCAATTTGATTTAGATGAAGCTCAGTGTGCAGAGAATAATGAGGAACACTGCCTCACATTAAATGGAAACAGAAATCATGTTCTTAGGAGGGTGTGTTTTATGATAGGGTGATTGTTCTGCAAACAGCTTCTTATTTCAATATTTTGGATGTTTAAATAAAGTGTGTGCTCAAGACAGATGGAAATCTTCCAAAAAATATATTTCCCCCATACAAAGATGACAAGTTCTTCTGTGAGGAGAGCTACTGTCAATATGGTTCTAAAGGGCTTTCTATGGAGAATATGGACACCAAACACCTGAGGGAAGAAGGCTCCACTGGAGAATACTTGTGTGATGTGGGCATCTCTCCTAGCTTGAGTTCGAGTTCCTTGTTCTAACAGTGGCTTGAGCCTGGGGCTTCCATCATGGGAACAGGTACTCCAGTCTATCCTAGTGCCTCATTCTCTGCGAAGAACTTTGCAAATCTGTCATTTCATTTTACTGAAGAATGGATTTTTTCATAAAATCTTTTAAATGTCGAACATTTTTGCAAGGCAGAAAAACCACTTTCTCCTAGTCAAGGGAAGCAGCAGGACAAATCTTCCTTAGAGAGCTCTGTCAGAGGACTTCAGTTTTCATCTGTTGATGCCAGCAGCTAAAAAGGTCACAGTTCCACCCTCCACAAAAAAAAGCAAGTTGTCTCCTTTTCTCTTGTGAACAAAATAGCTACAGTGTCTTTGTACTGTAACGCTGGGTGACAAATTGCCCAATCATGCCTGGTTTTTCCCAAGTGCTAGAAGATCTGCTTGCCTCCTACTCAGGCTTTGCTCCTGCCATCTTTTGAAACTGCACCTGTGCTGTAGAAAAATCTGCTCTGCATGAAAAACAGATGAATGAGAGGCCTTCTGGTGATGATTACACTGATATGGCTCTATTCCATTAAATATATTTATTAAATTAATTAAATGACAATAATAGCCCCCCGTCCCGCTGTGCATTCCTTTAGAGCTGCAAATTATTTCCCAGCTTTCTCCACCTGAGTTTATAAAGACCCAAGGGAGCCTGCTGACATCTGAGGACACGTGGAAGAGTGTCAGGACTGTCAGAAGCTAGCTGATTGTGTACACCCTTCTGTGAGATACCATGCCACTTAAACAGGGCCTGTCACCAATATGCATTGACCTGTTCTGTCCATGCGGCCCGGTCAGGTAGCAAGAGGTCGTTCTAGCCCATAAGCTCTGCCAAAGAGAGCATGAGGGGATCTCCACAGACACTGAAAAAGCTGGAGAAGCAATAAAAGTTGTGGCCAGAGTTAAAACTAGGCTGGCATCTTGCATTCAGGGCTCACCTGGAAGCGATTCAGAGTGAGCTGCAGCACTCATTTCTGGTGTTAAAGAAGCAGACAATAAAGACCCCTTGTGCCAGTAGATGGCACTCAGTTAATGACCTACACACACTTACGAGCCAATTCTGCAGTATTCTGCACAATTTCTGCAGTCAACACAGAGCCTGCAGCTCTTTCTGTCTACTCTATGGAAGAGGCAGCATTTTGTTGACAGAATACACCCAGCTCCATCCCTAGACCCTTTGCTTCACACACCAATGAAGTTCAGCTCCTCTCTGTGCTGACCTAACCTGTGCTGGTGGATGCTCATCCTGCCCATCTGCAACCCACTCCCAGGCACGGACAGGAGGATAATTCCCTGCTTCCCAGCCGCCTACCTCCTCACATATTCATCTGCAGCACACGACTGATGCAGGACCATTTTGCCGTGGAGACAAACAGAAGAGTGGGCAGGTTGGACTTGAGGAAGAAGTTGCACAATCACTGTCCAAAGGAGAAGGTGGTAACTTGCAGAATAACTCTCTCCTAGACACGAAACACATCTGAAGAAAATCTTGCTTTTAAGAGCAAGGTGCTGTAAGTTTTGAGTTACACATGGCCACCACTCAACACCAGCACACCCTGAAACCTCCATCTCTCTTTTGCAAGAACCAAGGTGCCACACACCAGCAGTGAAACATCTTGGCGAGGCACTTTTTTACTGGACTAAGTACATCTACAATAAGATTTCAGTTCTGTCACACAGATTCATAGCAAAACAGCTGATCCTTTTGAAAACATGGCACAAAGCCAGAGTTCTTCACTTAAAAAAAAAAAATTAGCTCAGACATTTTCTTCAATAAAATTGTTAGTTCTACTGAGGCTTTTCTCAGACATTCAGCACACTGTTGAAGGACAACTTCATGGCAATTTTAATTCACAGAAACATTGTACCTGCAACGTTATTATATTCTTGCGGACATCATCCTAATTAAGACCACTTCTTCCCTCCTAAGAGGCAGCCTTGACTTTGGGCACCACTGGATGCCTTCAAATAGAAGGCATTGCCTCTGAAAGCAGCATTCCTGTGTCACAGAACAGTAGACATCTCACTTGTTTGCTTACAAGACCTTTCTCCCTTGGATTAGAAAGTAGCAAAGGATCCTCCTTCACTTTGATCCCGTTTTGCTATAGTATCATGCTTTAAATGACTTTTGTGTTAAGTATGTAGGACAGGAGAAAAAAAAATTAAAAAAAGAAGAATGAAAGAAGGCTCTTGAAAAATAGGACATCATGAGTGCCTCCACTAGAATGAATATAAACTAGACACCCAGAGGCAAGAGGAGGTGACAGTTTCCACATGCTCAAGCTTTTTTTGATTATCCCAATAAATAGGCTCACTTTGATGTCCTGCCCAAGCTGAGGTGCCCAGTAAAAGACTGCAAGTTGCATCTCATCAATTATGACAGCTAAATTCTCTTTAAGGAATATGATTCACAGAACACAACTCAGGGCACACAGAGCTGAAATTCCAGGTCTCTCATAAAAAAAGGATGAGACAATTTATTGATTTCTCAGTTTGGAAAAAGCAAGCCTCCAACAAGAAAGCTGATTTTTCTCCATCAGAGACCAAAAACACTTACTTCTGGTAGCTATAAAGCTTTCAAGTAATGAGGCTTCAGGCTGCATTATCAATCAAAATCCATTAAATGGTATATTTAATATAGCATTAAAATTAAATAAGCATTCAAATGAAGTTTAACAAAAATCTAACCCACCTGGAGTAACTGCAATTCTGCTAAAGCTTTAATAGAGCTTGAATTTATTCTGTCCAAGTCAGTGAAAAGCTACAAACAATGTTATTTAGAGCAGGAATGAAAAACTTTTTCCATTAGACAGCAGGTGCCTATTTGAATTTTCCACTCCTGTGAATATATGATTTATGGTTGGAGTGACAGATTCAAAATCTGGCCTGGAGAGTGACTGCTGTACATGAATTCCACTTTGGGGAAGTAACTTCAAATTCTAAGTACCGGCAAAGGCTTTCCCCCTCCCTCAGTCTGCCTTCTGTGCATGTGTAAAATGCCCTCTAATGAGCACAGATTAGATCACAAGCTGAGCATGTCAACAGCAAAATTGTTGTGAAAAGGCAAATGTCTAAGACAGAAAAAGGAGGCAAGTCTCTATGGTGTAAAATCTCGTCCTTCTTCCTTGCTCTGCACTAGTTTTAGCACTGTGTCTACTTTTAGGAGCCATAATGCAAAAAAGCTCGTCACCAATAGCAAGCAATCCAAAATAAGTTATTAAAAAGGAGTTAGAAAACTTGCATAGAAATATGCACAACGTGCCACAACTGTCAGTAATATAGCCTCCACAGGTATTTTAGTAGAAAATCTATTTTTTCACATGCATTTTTCCATAAGCATGGGCATAAAAAGTGATAAGCCAAAAATTCAGACAATATTTTTATACACAAATGTGAGCTCATTTAAAAAAAATTGTACTTAAAACCTCTGCAGCTACCCATAATCACAGAAGTGCCTGAGCATACAGAAAAAGACAAATACTAATGGAGCATTGCTATGAAACATTTCAATGGACCATGCTGCTGCTAAAAACACAAAGAGCTGGCAAATACAAAGAGAACTGCTTCTGGTGTCCAAATAAAAACTTTAGATTTCAGTGCCTATTTCTGGGTAAGTTACTTTCTCCTGTGTAACTGTGTGGCTTTGTCTTTGAGGTACATGACAGGGCAGGGGCTTGGTAAACACAAGAGAGCACAAACCCCAGGTGTTTTTACAACTGCTTCTGCAGCTGTGCAAGCTGCACAGAAGTGGTTGGTCGAACCTCAAATTCTGCAGCAGTTTCAACCTTATTTTCTCTAAGAGTTGCTTTTACCTCTTACTTGCTATTGATTTTGAGTGACCTTAGTGTCCATTTGTGAAAGAGCAGTGATGCCTCTCATCCCACACCCATTTGAAGCGGCTGATATCAGCAGGCTTTATACAACTGTAAAGCAGATACGTGGCTGGGCGCTTTTATTTGTGGATTTGTGCATTCAACCAAGTGGCTTTTCATGGCTTCATAATGCCCCTCTCAAAAATTCTTTGAGACTGGCTGTAAAGACACGCATGCTAAAAAGCAGAGTAATTTGTATAGACCTCTGGGCAGTGTCAGAGTGATTAACAGTACCTGGGTGCAGCACACAGCTGTTACTGAGAAAATGGATCTTGTTGGTGAAGCTGACTGCTCCTGGTTTTGGGAACCCCTGAGCCACCCCTAAGGTATACTTGGGATAAAGGTACCTTTATCCTCTCACTAGCATCGTCCTTGGCCTTCCACTGCCAAGCAGTATCCTCTTTCCTCGCCTTCGCTCCATTTTCCAAGCAGCACCAGGGTGAGAGGGGCTGTTCTGCCACCCATAGCTGGCCCATCTACCCTGCTGAGGCAGCAGCAGTGCAGCTTTAGCCAAGCAGCTTCAGCAGAAGGAATCTGGGGCTTGTGGTTTGACCCCAGCTGGCAGCAAATTACCATGCAGCTGCTTGCTCACTCTCCCCTCACATGCACCGGTGGGGAGGAGAATCAGAAAGAAAAGGTAAATCTTCTGGGGTGAGATAAGAAAAAACTCACCAGGACTCCAGGCAATGTCTCCCATAAATTCTCCCCTGACACTCCGCCCATAATAGTAGCAACATATAGGAAGGATACCCCCTTTTAAGTGGCTTGTAGGGGCACAATGAACCAGGGTTTGGTGTCGGAAGCCTTTTAAATTATTCACTGAAATGTTCCTATTCCCTGCCTTCACTGGCTGTAGGACAGAGCCTTAAATCCATACATGTTACCCCACATGGGAAGTTCTGAAAATGTTCTGTTTGCTAAATCTAATGATTGGCTCATTTCCCTTGTCCCACTATGCAGTTTCTGGTACACATATGATTTTTCTCTTAGTCGGTCGGGCCAAAAGACTCGGATAGTAAGTTTGTCTCAGAAACCACTTACTTGAAATCTTCTTTGCTGAAGGTTATTTGTACCCATTGAATGCAATGTCCATGCTGCAAAATTTGACAGATGAAACCGGTTGTGTTGACTTTTTAAAATGAGTTCTATAGAAGAGGTTGAGCAAGCAAAGAGGCACTTAAATTAGCACTTCACTGAGCTAATATACTACAATTTTACCAAGGTAATTAAAGGTAGAACAATATGATGATCACTTTTAAGGTCATGAGTAAAATCAAATCAATACATCAAGAAGTTCAAGTGATGAAATCATCAACAGATCAGGATGTAAAATCTAACAACACATACTGCAGTAAATGCAAACTTTTTTGTTCAAACCTTTCTTTGGAAGAGGGCATAAAAAAAATTTCTTCCTTGTTGGAAGCCTCAACACCACTTTCAGCATGAAGTGCACTGACCTGACTGAAGAAAAGCGCAGATGAATGGATGCTTATGTCCTACAACATGACTTCAGTGTTAGTTCTGGTCTAATGTTCTTGCAAGGAGCTTTAAGCAAGCACCATGTATCAGATTCTTTTCTGCCTCCTCTCATTCCCTGACCTGATTCCAGGAAGTGTGCTGGAGTGCTGTATCCTTGCGGATGGACCCTTTCATAATTCTAGAAAAGCCAAGAGAAATGCCTTGTTCCACTTAACTCATCTAGACAATTGCAAAGAACATCAGTGATAAAAGACTGACCGTACCCTAACTTCTACTATGTTTATCTCAGAACAATTTCTCCCTATCTTAACAACAGCTTTGTTGTCCTGGCCTTATACCTGGCCTGCCAGACATATGTCCATGACTAAATTATGCTTTGGATAATATGCATGAGGAGCTCTCTTAAATACACCCCTCTATGCTGGGAATTCTGTAACCCCCTACCCAATCTCTGCTCTCTTCTTCCCTAAGGGATCAAGATACCTTTAGGGACACAGGACACATTCGTTTTATCTACTTCTGATGCATGGGAAATACTGTCCATTCTTTCCAATAAAAGTGAAGGATAATTATTTTCTTTTTTGGTCCCACAACAAAGGAATTTAAATCATGCACAGAAAGAGTTGTGGGTAGCACTGCTTTTTAAGGCAGTAAAATCTGCCACTAATTAGGTCACAGGACACCACTCGAGCCAGTGAGCTGATAGCAGGTGCCGGTCCCAGAAACACACACCTCGCTCAGGCTTTGCTTTGTTCCATCAGCACCTCAGTAGCAGTGGGACTCTAAGGAATGTAACCAGGAATGTGGCAGCAACAGACCTCTGTTATACGCAGAAAGGGGTAGCATCAGAAGACTCACAAAAAGGAGCCCACAGGATGTGAAAGGAGTCCAGCCAGCCACCAGCTATTGAACCACCTAGAAGGCATGTGCAGTGATAGTTTGAACTGTAGTGACATTCCTCACTGTGAACTTTCACCCTGGGATAGATTTTGGATATACCATTTTCGTCCACTTTTCCAAGCAAAAGGCATGATAGCTTATGAGTTACCACAGAAGTAAAAGTAAAACCTTGCTAGCAATGAAAGCATTTATTAATTTTACTCCTCACCTATCTGTGCATCACTGATATGATTGTCATGACGTTGCTTCCCTTCACAGAAGAAGTAACAAGAAGCCTTGCAACAACCACTCAGCCCCCTGGTACTGATACCCTGCACCACTGCTGGCATAAAGGTACTCATTGCCTTGCACCAACTCGAGCTGCCAAGTCAGGACACCCAAGAAGCCTCTCTGAAAATTAAAGGGATGGACTTTTGCAGCTATTTTCTTGTGATAAGGAAGAAAGAGGGACCATAGAAGAGCATGTTGATGAAGGGGGTGTTCCCCTTGCCCTGTCATTCTGGTCCCCTTCTTATAACCCATGATTAATAAATGAGGTACAAAGCTGTTTGAAAGCAGTTCACAGAAGAAACCATAGATTAGGTAAGACCAGTGTGCCCTCAAGTCCACCATCTTGTGTCTGATAATGACTAGTCACAAGATACTCAGAGGAAAGTGAAGAAATACTGCTGTATACAAGCTTGGCTAAATTTATATTCTGTAAAACCCTTCCTTTTCATCCCAAGTTATTTGTTTAACCTTGAAGTGCAAGGTCAACTAAGTCTTCCATGATTAATTCTGCACTGCTCATAAACTTTTCCTTTTTAGGACTCTAATCTTCTCCTTTTCCAGCACCTTTTTAAAGTCTACAACAGCTTAAAGTCTGGTGCAGATCAGAATATACTCTTTATTCTTAAACTAACTCACCCATTATTTGTGGTAAGCCTCTGCATTCACAGTGGAAGCCACTATTTCAGACTACTTATATTCTTAAGTCACTTTATGAGTAGTGTGCTGTTTCCTGAATGCATTAGCACACATAGAACTGGTAGCTGACTTGTACTGTCTGTCATGCAGACATTGCTGTCTGCTGCAAATATGCTGCAAATTATCAATATTCCTGACTTCTTGATAAAAAATGAGGAATTAATCTGATGAATGCCAAGTTTGGTTCATGTCACCATGCTCTTGGTGTTATGATCCATCATGAGAGATTAATCAGAGGTATCCTATGATTCAGATTAATTTCAGTCAGTGATCATGATGCAAATTCTTTCACTGAATAACTTTCTTTAACCTGGGCTACAGTGGTTTCTGTGTTTGGATCTACTTGTTCTGGTCACGGTTGCATGTCCTGTTTCTGATCACATCACAACCAGCTGTGTAGTTACCAGACAAAGCAAATGCTATACACCTCCCATTGACTTCAGAAATAACTGTGCCTTTCAGCAAATCAAACACAGGGGTACAGATATTAACCCTGCAAGTATCCAGCAGAAATATTTTTTAATCTAAGGTGGAACAGCATCATAAATAATTTACAAGGAGTTATGACTTTATATTATCTGAGTAATATATCTGGGGGAAAGGACTAGAATCAGTGGTGTGGGTTATTCCCCTCTGAGATCTGTAATAAATTTCTTACATTATAATCTGTTGTGAAAAATATTCTGGTTGTCACGCTCCATACACTGGAGGCATTCTAAGTGGCCTGCCACTGAGTCCCCATTGGATGATAACACTGTCCAAATTTCTCATCATTTCACACTTTCACTCCATAGCTGTGTGCTTGTTATAGCCTGCTGCTATAAAAGTGATTTTTAATGGAAAAGATCTGACAGAAACTTTATGCTTTCTTGACAAAATTTTTATTGGGCTGAATACTGGAATATTATTGACGTAGCTTTGGACAGGCAGCTATGAACTGGGGAATTGCTCTGGGAAGAAGGTGTGGAGAAAGCTTTTATTACTATCCTTATATCCCTGAAATGAAATGTCCTCAGAGCAGAGGAAGGAACCTGAATGCTGCTATCAGAGAATGGTATGATCCCCTGGGGCTTATCACCACTCGCATTATCAGGAAGAAGGGAAGTCACATATTTTTTCTCCAGAAGTTTAACACACCTCAAAATCTCATGACCCTTTATCACTATAATACATAAATGCCTCCCAGACTTGTACCCACCCCAGGTGATGCTTTCAAAGTGGGAAGTGGGCAGAGACTAAAGAGTCCTGAACTCACGGGCACACTCCTTGCCCTCTCCCTAATGAATGTGGGATTCAGGCCCTCGGCCACCTGGGGTCCCAATGCAGGGCTAAATCTCACGCTGTAACTATGCAAACCCAAGTCAAGTGTGAAGCCAAGCAGCACAAACTGTCCTAATTACTGACAACCAAAATCCCCTCCACATCTTTGTCCTCTCTCCCCACAGCAGCACGCCCTGGCACACTTTTGTGCTGACAGAACTGTTCCAGAACACCAAAGATGGGAAAAGACAAAAAGGGGAAAAAAAGCCCCAGAAACCATTTTTACAGCAGTAGAGTTGTAGCAGTCATTGGTTAATGTGCTCAGCTGCAGTGAAATGCAGCAAACAGCAGCACCTGAAAGCAAGAAAGTTTATTGCACTCAAACTAAGTAACAAAGCTCAAGTAACAAACCTCAGGGAGTTAAGCACATTCCTAATCATAGTCCGACCTTCAGAAGTTCTGACTAAGTCCTGCTGACTTCTGAGAAGTAGGACATTTATTTAGTTTCACCAGGAAAATTCTAATGTCGAAGTCTAACATTCAGATGCAGCCTAAAGATGTTAGGTCCGGATTTATGGAAGTATTTAAGGGCTTAAAGATGCAGATACAGACAGCAGCAGAATTTTGAAAAATGCCTAAGTACTGCATATTATGAAAATCCTCTGAAAATCACAGTAGCTAGATATCTTTATCTTGAAGCTTCTAATGCTAAAATGACCAAAGTTCACAGTCCCTCAACACTCTTTTACAAACACTGCTGAAAATCTGGCCTTAAGGAGCTCAGGGCTTTTTAAAAGACTTAGAGAGAGTTTGATTCAGATACTGAGAAGGATTTACATGGCTATAGGACATGTAGGTACTTTCCTGTCTTAAATCTGGCCCTTGGTGTACATATTGCTCTTCTCCTGGTTTTTTTTATAGTTGTACATTTCTGTAGCTAATAGTATGGTATGAAAATGCCAATGGTACTTTTGCTAGCATCTGTAAGCTGAAAAAAAAGATAAACACTTAAAAGAGCTTTTAGATAAAGCCAGATCGACAGTAATTGAAATTTTGTGCTTAATCAAAAGTACTGCATAAAGCAGCAGACTGTATAGAGGCCTCTCACTGTTCACTAAGTATATGTTGACCTAGTAGAAATCAGTATCTATTGAAATAAAGATTAATTAAAATTTATAAGCAGAATTTACAACTGTGCGCTATCCCTCAAGGGGCTACCCACTTGAATGAAAAGTATCATTTACCAGTAGAAATATTTCAGAAATTTCAGCTAAGAAATGAAGAGCATACAGCTCCATCCCTTAATTCAGAGTATGATGTTTTGGTCTAAAGACTTTTAACATATCTCCTAAGACCCTTCTCACACTCAGCATCATTGACACATGGCCTTTTGATCCCCTCCATGCAGCTCAAATAGCAAGAGGACAGTAATTTATCTGAAAAATTACTTGATGAATCTTAACACAGCTTCCAAAAAATATCTAAAAAAAACCCAACCCAAACACCCACTTGCTAAAATCATTCTTTCCCTCTTGTCTCATGAGCACCGGCACAAGTCTATTTACCCCACGTGCTTGCCATACTGTGGATTACAGCAGCATAGAATTGCTGGCAGGTATTAGAGGCACTTCTCTGTCAGTAGCCAAGCTAGTGATATACTCCATTCAGTACCTAAAGTAAACAGGGCTGTGTTACTGCATCAGAGAACGTTGAGAAGGAAATTGTCAGCTGCACGCTGCCCACTGAAAGAGCTGAATCCTTAAGGCTGGCTCTTGCTGCTCGTAGCAGCCCTAAAAGCTGTGACAGCAACACTCTGTTTGCATTGCCCAGAATAAAGCCCTGCTCACCGGAACGGCGGAGAAACACAAGAAGAGATGTAACAGCATCTGATAATATCTGAAAAGCCTTTTCTCTGCCATAGTCCTGTAACAGTACTCGCTGGATGTCCAGCCTCTTTGCTGTGAGTTAGTGGTGAGAGGTTTTATGGATATGAGCAGACCAGTCGGGCAGCAGCCACTTGGACACCTGTCACCAGGAGCCCAAAGTGGTGAAAGCCCAAGGCCCAGATTTACTTTCCTGACGAGCTGTGTCACAACAGTTGCTTCATGCTGCCAGCATTTATATGTCACAGGCAGGTCTGTCTGGAAAACAAAAACTGTATTTCATCCCAAACACTCAGGCTCTGACATTTGGTTCTGTTGCACAAACAAGAGAATATGAAGAACTTTCATGGAAAAATTCTGAAGCAACATGCAAGCTAAACATGTTTTTCCAGAATAGCCAAAGCAACTTCTGGGATATGAAAGACAAAGAAGAAAAACACATAGCACTACAAATGCGGCTGAAAGCAGTCCTGCTGAATGTCCACGAGCTATTGAACCAGTCACTTTGTCCCCATCAATGTTTGAGTAACCATTGTGTCCATGAAGAAGAAACCCAGCAAGACAGACTGCAATAAAATTTAAAAAAAAAATCAAATCTCTGTTCCAAATTATGGTAAGCAGATCTTTATGCCTGGCAGCTGTGAGCAAGAATGCCGACTAACTAGCTGTGCAGAGAAGCCTCTTTTCTCTTACTGGCTCTGGCCAGATATATCATATTGGATCTGATTTTGATAGAATTCTGATTCAGAGTCTCAACAACCCCTTGGATTTGAGAGAGGATTTTCTCCTCCTCTAAACACCAACTGGAACCATTAAGAAATGTCACTTAATAGACTCAAAGGCAGTCAGGAAGAAAAACCAAGGCCAGCAAAAATCTCAGCAGCAATATAAAAAGCAAAAGAACAGCAATTCAAGGGAATTTATGTTTTCATTTATTATCATAGTGCCTTTTGCTACTCAGAGGGAGATTGAAAATAAATGACATGCTCAAGTGAAATACAGAATGGATCAGGTTTTTGTGTTGTGAATATAAAATTGTGTCTGCTTTAAAGTACTTTGGGAGAACTAAAGCTTCAGATGAAATTCTGTGTTTTCATTTTCACATGAAGATCCTGCTACAACGGCAAGAGGATATGTACTTTGGAGATCAGAGAAGACAGTTCTAGGGTGATTCACTTTAAATCAGTTGACTCACCCCTCACCAATCAGCCTACAGCCAGTCTACCGGCTGAGAAGTTAGCTCCGTTGCGGAGTTCTGTACTGAAGGGCTTAAGCTACAAAGCACCAAGCTGTAGAACCCATGTCTTAATTCACAGACTGAGCAAAAACTGCTTAAAAGCATGGAAGCAACTACACAAATTTAGACCAATCATCCTACTCGGAACCCCACCTCTGACAACATCCAGTATGGATGATTAAGAATGTAGATGCGGGCACTTACTGTGTTTAAGAGAGTTTTCGCCTAATAATGGCCATGTACAGCTTAAAAATCTTCTCATTAGGAGGTTACATGGAGACTACACTGTTTAGTGGTCACATATTGAAACAAATTTCTCTAATGACAATTCCATTGCATCCTGAGACACCAAGATGCATGCAGCATAATTATAACCTGGTGTAGAGAAAGCCTTCCTCTTATTTGGTTTTGTCATTTCTCTTCCTAGCTAGGGGAGTCGTAGTCAAATCGGTCTCTTCTGAAGGCATTCAGCATCACATGGAGCCTTTTACCACCTGGTCAGTCAGGTTAATACACTAATTGAGGTTATTTGTGCATTTTTCACAGGTTAAAGTCAACCTCGCCTAAATACCAGTCTGACTGTCAAAGAGTGAAAGGGCTGAGTGGTGTGGAGGGGCGACCTCTGCAGACCTTTAGCTATGAGCCAGCTCCTTTGTGAGTAAGGAAGAAGCCTGAGACAGCAGGGCATGGTGTGAAGGGGCAAAAGGTCTCACACTGATTTCCCACTGCTTTACAGCTTCTGTTTTTGTGGCCCACACTATGGAAAATGTGGTCTCCCCCATCCTCCTCCTCCTCTACTGGCTGGCTGAGTCACTCATTACCCTGTTTCTGTCTCGGAATAACAACCTTTCATAGCTTGCAAATACCCTGAAAGCCCTTCTGCTGTTGAACCAAGAGAGGTGAGTCAGAAAAGCTGTCTAAAACAGGCTGAATTTGATGGCCCTCCAAGCCCTCTGCAAGTGCCACTTGCTGGGAAAGTTGACAGGTTTTCAGAGATAATGGCGATTAATGCAATGACAATTTGTGTGTGTGGAGCTGAGTCACTGGCTGACCATTTTCCTTTGCTGCTGCTCAACAACCACTTTCTGGAGATGCTGAGTGTATTATGTTGTTGGAAGTTTTAGTACATGTCATCATGCCACGAACTCCTGGGTCAGCTTTGTACACTGATAAGAAAAGGAGCAGCCCAGAAACAATCAACACAGGCCAACAAATTCAGTCTGTAATGCTCCCAGGAGAAACAAGCCCATACTGAGCTCTGGACTACTGTGACATGACATCTACTGAGATCCCCAAAAGACACCATTTTGGGGGATCTTTGGCCTTCTGTCACAAACTTCTATGTGTGAAAACCACAGGAAGGATTAACAATCCCTGAAACACCAACCATTAGCAAACAAAGACTACAGACGGCTTGACTTGTGTCCAATAATCCTTGAAAGTATGCTTAAAGGGATGGACATCCAAGAGACACTGTGCTCCTTAAATCCCTGCTATTTCCAGGGCAAGTGTTGCCCCAGTACATATGAAATCCCACTAAGCTTTTAACTTAATCTTCCCAGGTAAATTCATACACTTCCTCTCTCCGACCCTCCTCCACACCCCACTCCTCTCCCCACCCAAAACAGCTCTTTAAAAGTTTATTTTCTTCATACAAATGACTACTCTTTAAACACATCACAGTTTTAAACCCACAGCCTCACTGAGCAGTTTAAATAGATGTAGATGCAATGAGCAGGGCAGCAAGCTGGGGAGGTAGGCTTGCAGGAGGCTGGCAACACCCATGACCCACCGCTGAGCCATACAGAATTTGCTGACTTGGGAATAAAGATCTGGTTACTCTACCCTGATGCATAGCTGTGACCACTGTCAGGACACAAGAATACAGGCTGGGGGAAAAAAAAAACAGAAATCTTACCTATCCTCAGGACTGAAAATTGTAATTTGGAACCACTTTATTAATAAACCCAGAACATCCAGGAAGAGTGAATGGTCTTTTTATTCCTATTCAAAATTTGGGTTGTATTTCGCAGGAGAAAGAAGCAGAAAACAGAGGATGAAAGCACAGATTAACTTTCACCTGTCCCACGTTGCAGCAAATGTTGCTTTCCTTGATTTCCATTTCAGAAGGCACCCACAGGACCAACTGAGCTTACTGCCTCATTGTGACCCTGATATGCTGTGGCTGATTTAACAAAATGAAAGAGAAAATGATGTATCTGTGTGCAGCAGATCAATAGCAGAACTGAGAGTCCAGACCACTGCCTCCCAATCCTAGCAACACACCACTGGCATTCTCACTGGCTTTTCCTCCTCCGTGTTCTTGCAGAGTTGTAAGTCCTTGCACTGATTCATATCCATCTGTCTTTAGCTGTTTTTGGCCAGTGACACCTATTTGTGTTCCAAACCACAATGCTTTGCACTGAAGAAGGTATGTCTGGAGTTTTTTATATCATGAATCAAAATCCACCCTCATACCTCTACCAGGTAACACTGACTGGAAAGCAAATCTGGTATTTTGATGTGCTTGATGTGTTTGTTTTTGTAAAGCCCACACAGACATACATGGTAAATGACAAAGAGAAACTATTTTCCCCCTGCTTTCTGCCAGGCAAGCAAGACTTCCCTCTTCGTTAGTAAACAAGTTGTGTTATGATCAGCATGGGACATGCATATAGGAATTTTATAGCTTTAGTGATTTACTTCCAAATCTTTTGTTATTACATTAAAGTATTCACTCAAACATATAATGGTTAATATTTGTGTTTGATATGCTTGCTTTGTCTAAATTAAAGAACAGTTTGTTGATTACAATTTCAAACTCTGCAAGTGAAACTTCACACTCCTGCAAATACATCTCCAGTTGCTATGAAAATGTTTCACACACTATACACATAGTGTATAACCAGACATTCTGTAGCAAAAAAATCAGTCAGGTGATAACTGAGAGCACAGTCCAAAGGAAGACTAAATCACTAATATAGTTAAATACACTTATCAATTATATTAAAGCTTACTGAATCCACATGTGCATGAGCAATTCTTGAAATTAGAGTAATTTTAGAAATACTCGAAATGAATTTGCTTTAAGGGAGCAAGGCAAGTCACTGTCACGCTCAGTTGGAAATGGTAGCCTGAACTGCCAATCCACTGGCTAGAAATCTAAAAGTAGCAGATCCTACAGGGCAGATCCTACCCTCTGCTGTCCAGAAGAAAAGGTCTACCTCATGCCCTTGTCTTGTCACAACACCCTACACAGAAGATCTATCCCCTGGCAGATGTCAAAAGAAATTTCATCCCCATCCTCAAGCTCTGACCCTACAATGAACTTTCCTTACCTGTATCAAGTCCTCCATCACCAGATGCTGGCTGGGAATGAGATTTTAATGAGGTCTGAGCCCCTCTGTATGACAAAGTGTCTTTCAAACTTTTACATGATAAATGTCATTGTCAGTGCTCTGGATTACATTCCTTAAATTACCTAACAAAACCAGGCAGCACGGAAGGAAGATGGTCATATCTGTCAATATGTGTGTGTACAATTGATTCAATCCTACTGCTTCTCAAAATTTCTTGTTCTCATGGGAAGGACAAGAACCTGAAACTATAAACATCTGTTTGTCTTGCATGACTACAGACATGGGGAAGAAACCCCAAGAGATATCAGAACCAATTCATATTTGGGTGGCTAGATAATGTACATAAAAAGGACTCTGTTTTAAATCCTTTAGTTTCATGGATGACATACATTGTTTAGACTGTAATTAGACTGGAATTGCACCTCCTACTCCCCTGACTATTCACTCACCACCATTTGCTGTGGTTGCATTCACATTCATTTTCTCCTCCCTCTCTATGGATACTTCTGGCAAGTGAATTTCCTGGCAAGGATATTATGGAAGCAGCAAATTTTAATTTAACATCGGAGAACACAGACAGAAAGTGTATTTTAAACTCATAAACACAAACTATACATAGCAGAAACTTGCTTTAAAGAACTACTCTCATTATGCTCTGGACTCAGTAAAGTGCTGAGGAACATACCTGTAAGCGTTTTATGAAGTCCCTTTGAGTTCTCTGTTTTAATATTTTCCTGAACTGGAACCTCCATCTGGGAAGAGAAACAATACCTTGCTGTAAGTGATGTGCCTAATAAAAATGAATCAGCACAGCTTGCATTTTGATTGCCAATTACTTGCAATCAACTGCTTAGAAAAACTCTCGGATCAAGAAAAAGCTTAGAAATATTCATTAAAAATATTTGTGAACAATTTCAGGTTTATACCAGAAAGAATATCTATAAACAAGTTCAATTGAATATAGGAAAGAAAACATAAAATTGTTGCCAAATAAGCCATGAGGTGAGAATTCAGGTACTTTATTAGTTTCAATTCTATCAGTGATTTACTTAGCTCTTATTGTAAGGCTATACAAACTAAAAATTCACCTTGCTGTCTGAATCTCTAACACTGCAATTAATACCACTGGCTAGTTTTGGAATATGTTACAATAAAATGTTTTATTTGAATGCATCTATATTCACCATCAAAAAACTTCATTAAGTCTCAGTTACAACTGCTACTCAGAATTGAAGTTAGGCAGAATGTATCATAAATACTGAAGGAAAAATTAAGCCTATAAAAAGCATGGCAAGTAATAGAAAGGGAAGCAAGATAAATATTCAAAGCCATTTCCATTTCATGCACACTTCGGAATAACTATGAGAGTGGAAAGTACCAAAAATGCTAAAACAGCCATTAAAAAATAACTCTGACCCTAAAATCTGGCCCTCAATCAAGCTGAAAGAACATGCTTACTCAGCATCTTTGTTATGAGAGGATATTTAAAAGGTTCAAAGACAGAAACATTCATGTTACAGTGAAAGCTGAGAAGCTTAGCAAACCTAATTCTCTTTTGGGTCCTAAAAATCTTCTGCTGCTTCTCAAGAAGCTGGTTGAAAGATTAAGCACAAATTAAAAGTTAAATTGCCCGGTTGTTCTAGACACCTCTTTTTCAAAAAGCATTTTTGAAGAAATTAAAGCCTTTAAGGAAAAATTTCCTTTTTCATAAGAATTGTTTCAATTCTTTTGAAGGATAAGAGGAAATGGAACGTCTTCATGTGCCTTCTAAAGTCGGAAAAATAGGGGCTTTTTCTTACGTGGAAAATGAGTACCACTCTGCTCACGGATACTGGATGATCTATTAAAAACACTGTCTGAGCAAACAGCTGCTAGACATGTGTTTAGTTCAGTGGTGTCTCCATGTGAAAGTCACCCCATCAGCTAAACTGGCAGCCTGGGCTTCCCATCTGCTGTTGCTAATTGAGCAACACTTATGAAACCACCTCACTTTTGTCCAGCTGCGAAAATTTTAGCTGACCTTAAGGGCATATCTCCTTTCTCTCAAAGTTACTTACAGAGATCAACCCACCACCTATTCGCCATCGATGGACAGAGAGGAATATTTTGGCAAGTGTAGGTACAGGAGCTGTGTCACTGCTTCGCAAAGGATCTATCCAATGGATGCTTACGAAAAGCTATGTTCAGGTGTCTCTAGTTCAGTCACAGAGTAGAAGTGAGCAGAAAGATCACCAGAAAGGCTTTGTTGCTGACTCTTAATCTTGCCATTGTCTGCTAAATGTAGGAGGTCATAGCACATTACAGTTTCTTGTCATGCTGAAACCATGCTCAAATCCAAGGCACATTTAGCACAAAAGTCCAAAAGACTTTCGCTTCTGCTCCTAGTGACTTTCTAATTGTTGTCTTACAGTTGGGCACCATTTATTCCTCTATTATTTCTTTCCTAAGAGTAAAATATCATTTGTATTAAGTAGGTGACAAAAAGGTTAGCTTCTTTTAAGGAGGAGAATGAAATTAGGAAGAAGGAGAATTGAATAATGGCTGTATTATTCATAGGAACACATACCTAATTTATATAGTGCTGCTAGTATGCCATCTAAATTTGCTGTAACTCCAATTAAGCCCATTTAAGTAATGAAAAGAACTGCTCTACTGTGTCTGGTTATTAATTTCATGGTGTGTTTTACATATCAGAAAGTAAAACCATATTCCTAACTTTTATGGTCATTTTATAACAATTAGTAGCAAAACTTTCCAAGGTGCAGAAATCCTTCCAAACAATATTATTTCTAGATCCTATGATCAGATTTCTAAGTACTGGATAGAAGCTTTGGACAAGAATATCATAGATAGATTAAATCTGCATGAAAGTATTTAGCCGCCTGTCTGGAGGAGATAGAATTTTTAGCCACACTAGGCCCAAAGACATAGAATTTTCTGCAAAAAATCAAGTCCTGTAAGAGTCCTTATACTGGAAATCCATAAAATCAGGTAACAGTTTTGCAAAACTTGGGCATTTGAAACCCTTTAGAAAACACAGAATAACTAGTAAGTTAAAAATCACTTCAAGTTTTTCTAACAGGATTTTAAATGAGGTTAAACAATCTCAGTTCAAGACAACAAATACCACTACTCATGCTGGGAACCCATTTTGGAGAAGGGGTAACCTGTGTAGTTTTGAAAGACAGTATAAGAAGCATGAAAAATCATTAAATGATATATTAAACCAATGTTCGTTTCTGCATTTTAACCAGCTGAAAGCAAGCGACTCCCACGCTTATCACCACGATGAAAATGCAAAAGCCTGTGCAAGATGGGGTCCGATCTCATCGAGGACACAGAAGGGCTGAAAAAAGAACTGCAGAAGGAGGGATAAGGAACTCTGCAAGTAACTCTCCATGAAGCTAATGACTCCAACCACGTAGGAACTCAAGCAGCTGTTATTTGTATTAGTAGTATTCACACACACACCAGTGTTTGCAACTTTATTTTCAATCCATTAGTTCTTTGCTAAGTCTAATGCAATTAATTCTCTTTTACTTTCTCAGCTTCTTATCCCTAGAACTACCTTCAACAGGCCATTTCTCCTCTTCCTAGCTAGCAATAGATAAAATAAATCTATTGAGTACAGTTAATGATAACATTTTGGAAAGCTTGAAACTTGCCCTACCGAACATATCACAACAGTAAATGTGACATCCAGCAAGCAGGGGAAGAGAGAAACTAAAGATAGGATTGATGCAGTGGGAACTAGTTATGCAAAGAGCTGGGATCTTATCACCTGCATGTCTTGTCCGTTTGACTCTGCTTAGACAGCCCAAGTCCTTCCAGGAGCATCACAGGAAAGGGAGGTGATGTGAGGGCTGACACACTGCTTGCCCTGACGTTCCTCAGGGAAATGAAGTCATCAGAACTAGAGAGGCGCAGGCATATACATTCCTCATTGCTGAAGACTTGATATTCTTGGGTCAGTACTTTTCCTTGGCGGTAATTTCCAGACACTGAAATTGTTGAGCAGCAAGTAAAAGCAACTTTCTTTGAGTTTTGGTGGCTCAGAAGATGGCCTTGGTGCTTCATATTTTGTTATGAAAAAAGAAATGACACAGGCCAAGGAAAGGAAAAAAAATCCCACAACATACCAGATCATATTAGAAAAGACTGCACAGGTCCACATCTAGATATAAGGAAACTAGGGAGCAAAGCGAGCAAAAATGGATATATGCCATATTTTTCTAGATCTTCTAGCACGTAGAAAAGCTCAAGTTGTCAGGTCAGCTTTCAATCTTACCCATTGTCCTCAGAAAAGTGTGCCCTCACTCAAGGCACTGATATGTTTCTGACTTCCTGATTAAGATCCCGTTCCTGTACCTCAAACTCTGCCTGTCATAAATCATCTAGCTTCATTTTCCTCTTGTCCCCTTCAATTACTGCTTGTGTATACATGCAATTCTCTTATTACTTAGGTAGAGAATTATGAAAAAGGAGCTTTTAAAAATCAGAGCCTGTGTTCTCAGGCATGGTTGTCCACTGGCCAGGTCCCACAGCCTTCAGTTTGTTTTTATTGGAGCGAGGGCCACCTCCAAAGTGTTGCAGTTCAGCTGTACCCTGGAGGGGGATTGCTCTAGCCCTCCTTTCAGACACCCAGGCTGGCAGGCTAATATAGGCAGCAACATCAGGCATGCCCCTCCAAAGAGGGATTTACAGAAAAAAAATCCAACTCCTGCTCCACCATGTGCCTCACCATGTCCACATAGTGCTGCCCCGTAGCTCAGGAAATACAGTACCCAGTAATAGACTATGGGTTTGGTATCGAGGTTGCCAGGCCTCAGGATGGAGGCATTTCTGACCTGATTTTTGAAATGCATCTTGACTTTTTTTATCCTGAGTGGCTCAGCAGAGCACTAATTTTTATGAAAATCAGAGGACAGGAGAGCCACAACAGAAGAGCACGGCATGACAAATACAGATATAGTCCATCAAGAATCTGATAATCTTAGAACAACAATGTCACATGCCCAAATCTCCCAATCTCTGAGTGTGAAGCTGGGACATGGCAGCTAAGAAGTGTGATCACAGCCAACACATGAGCATAAGACAAAAAATACCTGAAATTTTAATGCCCAGTGCCACAACCATGTGCCAAGAATCTAAACTGCACTCTTTGTCCACCTAAGACATTTAGCCTCTGCTGCTCCTTCAACTAGGCACCGGGCTTGCCAGCAGCATGGCAATGACTGTAACTGCTTCCATCACCAGCTCTGGGCTAATTCACTGTTAGCAAAAGTGCCACAGCAGGACAGATGAGAATACAAGCTGAAAGATGTGGTGCTACAGTCAAGTGGTCACTGCAATTGCAGCTTCCAGCCAAGCAGGTTTAAAACAACAGTGTCACGACCATATGGCCATCAGATGCCTTACTTTATGCACATAGGCATCAAAAACTGCAGTGGGTACCTTAAAGAATGAATTAACAAGATTCTGCCCATATTGCAAAGCCTCCAAGCATTCCCAGTCATTCCCCAGATATTGCTAGCCAAAAGAAATGAAAGGTAGGGATGGCTAAAATGTAGAGGGGGAAAAAAAACACCTTAATTATATATTAAATACTGGTTAAAACTTACACTCTAGTAGTACAGGAGTGAAGGTTAAGGTCACTCATGGTGTTAAGAAATGTGATTGTCTCATATTTGTGCCAAGAAAACTTTAAACTAAGCAACACCACTTTGTACAGTGTTAAAGAGAGGTCGAAAATCGGATACACATGTTCATCACAAGATGAATGGATTATAAATAGACTTTTAAGATGGCAATAAAATCATTCATTACACTTTTTAAATGAAAAGATGGAGTGAAAAAGCAACCAATGTAATAATTGCTATGAATATCCACAGCTGGCAAGCAGCTGGATTTCAAATGGGCTTTCTTTCCCAAATGCCAAGAGCACTTAATTCATTGCTGTGACTGCTTTTGTGAATTATAACTTTTGCAAACACTGTCTATTAGGGTGATATACACAGCCCCTGCACATTCTGGGAACAGCACACTGTATTAATCTGTGGAGTAGCAAAACAGAGGGGATGGCTATGACCTACACCATCAGAGCCATCTCTACAAGCACAACATTGACAAAACATTTCATCAAAGATAAGCCCACTTCTGGAACAGATCTTCTGGAAACAAAAGTTGTTTGAAACGAAAGGTGACCTCTAGTAAAATTAAAACCCTGCATTCATGCTTTGGGAAAAAACCCCCTTATTTGTGAATTCTGTGATTCTCCTGCATACGACAGTCATGCACGCAAGCCCAAATTCCCACTTGACCTAAGAGAACAGGATTAACTCCAGCAAAGCCTCAATGATTTACAGTCATGTTTTCTCTCCTTGCATTAAATGTCTTTCTACACTTACCGCTGTAAGTGTTTATCAGTGTCTGTAAATGCAAGCAGTACCCGAAATGTATCATCTTCCTTCCTTAATAGCACGAAATAAGCTCCATGTATCTGCTGGCAAAGGTCAATGTTGCAGCAGCAGGTATGATATCCCCAGGAGCTGAGTTCCACTGAGTGTTCTGGATAAGCAACAGAACAGATTGCTTTGGGCACTGCCAGACCTAAAGGGTCTTCAGAGTCATCTGCCACAAATAACATCACAATAGTGCTGCTGTGGCTGCAGTGCTCTAAGAATACAGGAGCATGATAAAGTTTGCAATTACAGATCTCAAGATCTATGTCTATACTTTCCAATAAAGCTCCCCTATTCTTTTTCAGCTGTGAAGGATAATAGATTTAGCTGGCTCTGCACTGCATCAGTGCAAAGATTAGAGGAACTCTTGCCGTTCCTTCCGGCCCTAATTTCTGTGAATATCTGACTTTGAAACCACAACACAGAATACAGCTTTAACATTCCAAGATGAGGGGGGTTTAATAAGGCGTAGGATTCAGAGGTTCTAAGGAAAAAGCAGCACAGATGAAAGAATTACACCCTACTACACAAAGTCCCTGTGGGCTGATGCAGGAAAGTTGAGATAATAACTGAAGGGTAGGCACAGGCTCTGCCTGTATTATTTCATCAGCCACAGCAGGGCTTGGGCATCTGTGCTCCGTTGCAAACACCAGTGAGAGCAGCAGCTGCCTTAAAAGCTCTATTTAAAAATAGAGCATGTGGACACATTTGTAGTGTGGCAGCATAGTATGTTCAGAAAGGATGCCAAATATAAAGCTGTCTTTGAGGAATAAAAAATCCCCAAAAAAACAAGGAGAAAAGTGAGTGAGGCATCTTCTGAAATCGGAGTGAGTTTACATTTTGTCAAGACACCAAAAAAATCCTTTTTTTTCTTTGTTTGCTACAAGCTGCCTTAAACCCATTAATTTTGGACTTGTCAAGTGGAACCTCCTAACTAGTGTAATAGTCCACCTGGCTAAAACAATATTAATTTATCATCACTATACTCAACTGACGATCTTTGCCCCGAACCTACTGAGTGAAATTACTGTCATTTCAATAAAGAATGCCATCCCTGTAGGTATTGAACACACAGAGACACACACAGGGAGAAGCAGACAGCGTACTGCTCATTGTAGAAACAGGAGAGCCTTGTAACATTGCCTATTACTGCCTGTGGTACTTACATATTCATTAGCACTGTACTAGGGCACCCTGTGGTCCCTTGCTTTTTCCTTGCATGACTTTTGCTCGTATCCCCATGCTGCTGCTGAAAGAATTACAACACAGGCAGCCTGACTTGCTCGCATTCACGTGACAGCACTGCCTGAGCGCGCAGCTAAACCTGCATCTCCAAACTGCAGGCACGTCTGCTAGTGCTGGCTGGCTTCCTTCCTTGGTAACATGTTTGTGTAAAACTTTGTCACTGAGCTGGTGTGGTGATGGGAATAGCTGCAGTGTTTATGCAAACCTTGGGCTATCACAGTTTCCCTGTCTGGCCATCAATCCATTCTCCTGGATAAGAAATGGTTTAATATCTGTTCTGCAGCAGAGATAAAAGCTCCTAACTAATCAGAGTGGAAATGCTTCTGTGAGCACAAGAACTACTCTGACCTACCCAGAGAAGAAGGAAACACTTTGTGTAGAATGCGAGACTCAAGGACTGAGCATTGAAAGTAAGACAGGAAAGACAAGTGAATTTAAATTTGTTCAGCATCTCAGAGCTAAGGGAGAGAGGGAACAGGTTCCCAGACAGCATGACCCCTTGGAAGCCAGCTGGAGAGCGCTAAAACCACACTGTTATTGTCACTTCTGGATGCATCACTTTCCCTCAAGGTTAACTTGGATATGGCTCACACTCTTCCCAAGCCACGTTCCCCAGAATGTAATCTCAGGCTCACAGGATTCAGACGTCCTGAGTCAGAGATTCATATATTAGTCCCATACATTTCTCCAGTTGCTTCTTTTAAAATCATGTAAACTTTCAGCATTTACATTGAGACAAGAGTCCCATGGGAACCTGGGTAAGATAGTCAATATGATATATGAGAATCATGGCAAGGGGAGGGAGTTTTATTTTTATGTAACCGAATTTGTAGCCTACTCATTGCAAATAAAGCCTTGAAGATATTACCACAAAGGCTGATTCATAAGCTTTAAGAGAACTCATATATTCTCCATAGTAAAATATTAGGCTTAGTTGAATTTTTTTTTTTGTTTTTTTTTGTTTTAGACCCAAATTACTCCAATTTTCCAGTTTCTAGTATGATACCAGGCAAACAGAGAGTCTTTATTCCCAATACTTCTTCTTAACTCTGCTTGTCTAGGTTTATACCCTGTGGTATGTGGTAGTAAGAATGGAGAAACCAATTCAAAGTTGAAAATACATCAAAAGCCATATATAGCCACAGGATAGACAGAAATCAACAGAGTCCAACAAACTGCATTTTTACTGTAAAAATATTCTTCACTCTTAACTTTATGGGGGGATCTTACTGAAAACTAAGTATGAAACAGTCTGCAACTCTGTAAGACAGATTTGTATGTCACAATAACTTTTTTTCCTATTAGTCACTAAGTGCTTTGTAATCTACATAATTTTTACAGCATTCCCTTATTTTTAGCCTCCATAGTTGACCTCACAAGTGAAAAAAACACCTGGTCCAGCACTTAAATGACACAAATTTAGGTATTTTCTCTTCATGAATTTGGCATCAAAATGGTTTCTCCTCTTCTTACATACTACATGTCAGCAAACAGAAAACTAGAAGAAAAACACATATATTTCTATGCCTCTTTTATATCCTTTTCACAACTGAATTTCTTAGGGGCTAGGAAATCTAGGAGCCAAGGAAATCAATGTTATAACACAGACCTTTCAACAAAAGACAGTTTGAACTTACCCTTCAGGCTCAGACACATTTTTTAATTCCGCCACTGACGATAACTCAAGACTGACCATTCCTATGTTAGAAAAGACAGACTGTGATCTTCTGATGTACTCTGGGCTGACAGTGCCCATGTATGCAGCGAGGTGTGGGGTACAGGTAAGCAGCTGACACAGCTGTCTGGTTGCTTGCTTGGGCTTGGGTTTTATTTTAAAGAGAACACAAATGCTCCGTCAAGACAATTTTAGTCTCAGGGCCTTGCAACTTCAGCTGACCAAGTTTGGGGCGCATGAGCTTTTCTCTGGTTGTTTTTTGCTTGTTTGTTTCTTTAATGAAAACAAGCTCATTAGAACAGCTGATGGAAATTAGCACCATGGCAAGTTCACAGTGGAAAGTGCAGGTCAGTAAAGCAAATTCAATCTGACAGGGGAATCAAAAAATGATACAGGGAAAGGTATTTTCTCAGCTACAAGAAGAAATGCAATGCTATGCTTGGAGCATTGGTAGCTTCGCTGGTTAATGAGACAGATGAAGTGTGGTGAAGCTTTTGCTAGGCTGGAAGTTTTAATTTTTTGCTACCCATAAACACCATCCTCTGCACGGAAGCTGAACTGTCAAAATGCCATTGAGGTGGCTGGTTTATTTGGACAAGCCTCAAACAAGGGGACTCTGGTTGGCTGGAGATTGACCGTGGTCCTTCTAGAAACCCTTATGCATTCTGTTCTTTTAGAAAGAACAAAAAAGTTCTAAATAAACACCCTGTACATGAAATTCTGCTCAAGGAAAGCAAGAGCTGTGAGAGATACTAGATCTATTGCTTAAAACAGCATTGGAGAGTATTAATGTATAAGGCTTGGGAAGGAACATGTACAGAATACAATGAGAAGCACATGACTGTTCAGAACAACCCCTGAGCATAAATTTAAGGGCACTTCAGCACTGCATAAATTATAGAGGCTCTCTTCACCTGAGCCTCCCAATAATAGATTATTCTATGCCAAAAGGAAGGGAGACACACTATAGACACTGCCAAACATTCCACACCTAAACCAGCTTATTTAGAAATTTAGACTCCCTGAGCTTCCTACACAATCAATGAAGAGAGATTTTGGCAAAAAACAGCAGAGAGTGTTTACCAAAGTTCCCTTTACAGTCAATGGAGAAAAATTAACCTAATTTGTGCACAAGAAAATTAACTAGTTGCATTAAACCAAGAGGTATGAATCTCCCTCTGCAGCACAACACTCCAGCAACTGTTTGAGCATACACATCTGGGAAGACAAGAAATGAGCTCAAATATTTCCAAACAGCAGGACGGAACATGGTCCAAGGTAGACATATAGTAACACCAGGACTTCCAACTTTTGCCTGCCTATTCACTGGGTAATATACCCTCTCTATCTTTCTAGGTGAGATAGAGAAGGCAAAAATGTACAGCTTTGCTCATTTCCAGCTAAAGTACCCAATTCTCTTCTCTGTATCAGTGTCCAGCTCTAACGGCTGGTGTACAATAAGTAATTGCTAGCCAGGGTTGTACTTCCAGGAGAAAGTCCGTAGTAACTCCAAAAAAGCTAACCAGGGCAAAATAATCTGCACGTCCTTTAAGATTTATGAGGATTGCCTCTAACACATGGTGTGAAGATAAAAGTAGAGATGACTGCAGAGAAAACATTTGTCTTCTCTGTTGCAAGCTTGTCCATTCTGAATATTAAATATGGATAGCTGAGCCCAACTTTTATTAAGCAACCTGCAGGACATCTGCCTAGTGTTTTTTAGCATATTTAACCTTCCTTAATACTGCAGATTTGGAAAGGCAAATCATGTTATCACGGTGCTCAACTATATTCATGTCCTGTCAGAATCAAGATTTGACCACCTTCAACACATACTCAGTTGCTCCACTGGGCTGTATCAGTTACGTTTCATCAACTCACACTTTCAAATGTCTTTAGGCAGAGATTTTAATCCTCAGCGTGGACACAGTGGTACCCAAATGGGACACGTAGCTCCTCATTTTCAGGGAAATTAATCACCAAATGAAAACAGAAGTGTTTTCCAAACTCAAAAGGCAGTCCATAATTTGTTGGGACATTGTTCTCACAGGTGCATAAAAATACATGACTTTTGAAGGAGAAAGGTTAAATCTAAACCTTTAGCCCTCGTAGGACTCCTGGAAAGAGACAGGTAATAACATCTAGCAAGCCACACCAGAGCACGGTCACTCTGAGGAGCACTGTGTAAGATACAGAGCAGATCAGAAGATCCTGGCAACATCAGTCAGCTGTTTTGTGAGACCCAAACAGAGCACAAAGCAAAGTCCCTCAAGTCAACAAGCAAAACAAGAGGAAATAAAACTTATGGGGCAAAAAATTAAAAATATCACCTTAAACCTTCTCTTAGTTCCAATTTAAAGCCAGTTCTGCAATATGGGAACTGAAATGACATAGAAACATTAGGTAGAGTTCTGATTTAACAAAGAAGGAAATGAAAGGAAAGATTGGTCTGGAAAAGGTGCATTGCACTGAGGAGGTCTCAGCTATTATCAGAACTTCACTAATGGCAGATACGTGATCTCTCCCCCATCCATTTCCTTTTCGGTTTTTTGTCTTCTTCAGTTGATTAGTTATTAGCTGATTTTTTTTCTCCAAGACTGGGTTTGGTTTTTTTTCTAAATAAACATGGCAATTTGCACTAGGGTGCCCTGTTTCCTTGCAGACTACAGACCCTACCTTAATAAACTGATTATATATTCATATTAATGAGAATCTGTTTTATCTGCCTGTAATCGGTGCACTATGGGCCATAGCCCATTCTTAATGTCACCTACGCTGAATTAATAAAGCAGATCTGCTCAGCTTTCAAAGTAAGAACTTCAAAGGTGAGAAAGTAAAAGCATGATTTTGTTAATGTAATCAGGAAACTGCACTGGAAACAAGGGAAACAAATTATGTAAATCAATAACAGTTTCTTCTGCATTATTAAATGAGAAGCTGCAGACTGTAGAGGTTTCTGGAATCAGCTGGACTGTTACTCAACTGAATATAAGTAGAACAAAGTCCCAGCAGCTTAAGAAGCTGTGTTTTAGGATACAAAAGAGAATTTCAGACTCAAAGGAGAGGAAAATCCTCCCTGCAGTTGGTTTTCCTTCTTTTTTTCTGCTTAAAAAAAAAAAAAAAAGAACAAATGGCACAAATTAATAATGACTGACATGTGAAATTAAAAAAAAAAACCAAAAAAACCCAAACAGGAACACTGTGAACTGCCTGTGTTGTTGAGGAGTTGAATAGGTGCATTTCAACAGATGAGATCCCTGATCAGAGAGGATGGTTGCTGAAGATCAGCATTACTCGAAAAACCCTATAATAACTCTACATCATAAATAAAAATGAGGCTGTTTTCTGCAAAGAATTTGACGATGAGGAATTGTTGATTCATAGGAAAGAAAATCTTGTCTCCTTATCAGGGGTTAAGTCTACTTGCAATAGGCAGATTCAGTTTGCCAGTTTAAGCAAGAAATCAACATTTGCTTTGTTTTTGGTAACCACTTAAACTTCAAACATTGCACTTCTCCAGAGGTTAGTGTGGCAGCCAAACTGCACCTCAATTTTTAAGGAAGCCAAGGGAAGTTCTACAGTCCTACTCTGTCTGTGATTCAGTACTGCAGCCACAGAGACTTCTTTCCTCAGATGAATCTTTCTTCACTGCTTTCTTGATGCCTGCAGGGTGCTTCTTCCAACAATCTTCTGACATTCGTGACTCCTCAAAAGATATTCATCCAAACACAAAGCCTTCATTTTTCAGCAATTCCTACAAAGGGACCCACAAGATTCTCTGAGCATCACATGGGTGACCACAGCCCATGGCCTTTGGTTCATGCACCCACATTTTGGGGTGTGGTCTGTTCTTTCCTTCATGGCAGCTTACTATCTCTGCTTTGCCTGGAAGCCACTGAAGCCCTCGCAATCTCCTACGGAGGGAGATCTGGGATACCTAGTACCAACTCTCAAGCATTGGCTTTACTGCCAGACAGAAACATGCCCTCTTGGTTTCACAGAAACCTGCCAGTTTTCCTTCATTGCGCACTCTTGCTCACACACTCCAGGTTGAACACCTTGCAAAGTGTGTCGTTGCTCAGAACAGCACATATTTTTATTTGAATTTTCCTCTCTTGTAGCCTGTGTCATTTTCTGTTTTCTGGATTATGCACGCATTTTTAAACCAGGGAAGATCCACAGGGACGGAGATTTCTGGCAGTGCTCACACATTTTCTTATTGTTTTATAGTGGTACATGGGTTTTGGCAGGACCAAAAGGTACCTGAATTTTTTCAAACATCATGTCTAAGGGCACCATATTTGAGGATATGATTTATATGCAAGTGTCCTAATAGGAGTCCACAATGTGGGCAACTTCTCTTATTCTGTCCTTTTTCTTAACATCTGCCAACTTTTCAAATGCATTCAGAAAACAGAAATAACTACGTTGCACACAAAAATTCATTACAGCCTCCTCCTGCCTGTGAGAGTGTGGTGAACTTAGCAGAATTCAGTTAAAGTTCATAGTGCACTTTACCAGGAGGGCAGTTTTGATGTAATCATAGACAAAATCAGATAGGAAGGATGTCATAATGGCATCAAAGTATGCAGAGACAGCACAGCTAAAGGAGGGTCTTTGCTGTGCATTCCAGATCTAAAATACATTTTGAGCTACCCATGAAGGCCTCTGCTTTGACCTATGACCAGATAAAGCCAACCTCGACAGCAGGAGAAAATATTCTACCCAGACTTCAGTGTTTCAGATGCTTTCTCATAAACAAAAAGAAATCAAAGACAGAATTTCGTTTTAGATTTTCCCATAAAATTCTCTGAATGAACATCACAATTCTGATGTTAAAGATTTTAATTAAAGAACTATAAATTAAAATCTAACAATTCCCTACCTGTTTTGCTAAATCTCATTAAAAATACAAGGCTGTCCTTTGTCCTCCCTACTACCTCCTGGATTCTGGCTTCCTACAGTCACTGCCAGAGGAGATAAGAAGTATCCCTGGACATTTTTTTCCTCTGCATCAACATGTAAAATATCTATTCAGGTCTTTCCAGTGACTTCTGCGGATTCACAGATAGCAAGATCACAGCCACATACAAATGATATACACAATTAAACACGACCTTCCAAGAGAGGCTAAAACACCATGGTGATTTACTGATTATTTTCCAAAGCAAAAGGTCAGAGGTAGATGGGACTTTTTTTCCAAAAACACAAGGGCAAAACATAGATGGATTTCAAAGAATGCCAGTTGCTAGTGATGTTGTATCCCCTGATAATCTTGCCTCGCCACCTGAGGAGGATTTGGGTCTGAAGATCCATGGATAAAACACCTATGTGCGTATAAAGATGTGCAGGATGATTTCCCACAGGATTTTTACCTATGCTTTAATTTGATTTCAGCTTTCCAGTGTGACATAAATGTTACCAAGGTCCCCTGCGCAAGGAGAGCAAACCCATGCCTGCTATGGCAGAGAGAAGATCGCCCTGGAGAAACACCCAGAGTACCCCAAGTGAGCAAGAAGAGCCCCCTGGGCTTACGCCGCAGTCTGTGTGTTGTTGGCTGGGAGAGCTCTTGGCCAGTTTACCTACACGTCATATCAGCATAGCAGAATTCAAATTTTTCTAGAAACCTTTAAACGATTCTATTTTCTTTTGGAGAGGATAGGAGAGGGACCGAGAAGACGGAATTTTTCTTTCATAAAACCATGAAATGGTTTGGGTTGGAAAGGGACCTTTAAAGGTCATCTAGTCTAACCTACCTGCAGTAAGCAGGGACATCTTTAACCAGTTTGTTCAGAGACCTATCCAGCCAGACCTTGAATGCTTCCAGGGATGAGCCATCTACAGTCTCTCTGAGCAATCTGTTCCTGTGTTTTATCACACACATCATAAAAAATTACTTCCTTATATCTAATCTAAATCTACCTTCTTCTAGTCTACAATATTACCCCATGTCTTATTGCAACAGGCCCTACTAAAAAGCTTGTCTCCATTTTTCTTATAAGCCCCCTTTAGGTACTGGAAGGCTGCTATGAGGTATCCCCAGAGCCTTCTCTTCTCCAGGCTGGACAACCTCAACACTCAGCCTGTCTGCAGAGGAGAGATGCTCTAGCTCTCTGACCACTTTTGTGGCCCTGCTCTGGACCTGCTCCAAGAGGTCACATCTTTCTTGTACTGAGTACCCCAGAGTCAGATGCAGAAATTTGGGTGGGGTAGAGGGGCAGAATCCCCTTCCTCACCCTGCTGGCCACGCCGCTTTTGGTGCAATGCAGGACTAGATATCCACTAAACAGTAAATACATCAAATCTCTCCAATTTAGAGAGAAGGTTGATAATATTCTATTTCTTGCCCTCGGTTTCTGAAGCAGCAAGAATTTATAAGAATTTGTTTATAAGTATCAGAGGGACTCTGCAGCCCATCTGTTCAGAAGATACACGTAACACACTGGATCAAGCCAAAGGTCTGTCTGAGCCAGTATACTCTCACTGACCACTACCAAAAGCAGATGCCAAGGTAAAAGGGTAAGAACAGATCAGTCATATTTGGTACTTCGCCCATCGAGAAAACTCCCCAGGACTCTGGGGAACCACTTGTCTCCTGCATGAATTCATCCAGTCTTCCACAGAAACCATAACATTTTTAGTATTCATAACATCCTGTTACAAAGGCTTCTAAGGCATAATTAAACGTCACATGAAAGCTATATTTGTGTCTTTAGAACGTGGACTAGAGGTTCTTGTAGTGAAGCGGACTGTATTTAATTAAGCCCTGTCATCTTTCCCATACCACTCAGTGTTTTTACCCACCGTCATGCTCCCAACAATACCCCATCAGGCCCTGACCATCCTCTGACACTTTTCCAAGTTGCGTCGTGTTCTCTTTGAGATGAAGGGACCAGAAGCACACAGAGTTTTCAAAATGCAAGCCACAGCTTTGTACAGTACCAAGATTTTGTTTTCTATTCTATTCTACTTTTAATAATGCCAATGTTGCTTGTCTTCTTGACTTCTGAGCTGATGTGTTCAGGGAACTCTGCTATAAGCTCAGATCTGCCTCTCAGGAGCTTAATGGCTGGTCCAGAACCCATCATATAATATGTGAAACTACGGTTGTTTCCTCTCCATGCATCACTTAGCATTTATCTATGTTTAATTTGATCTGCCCATCTACTGCCCAGCCACTGAGTCTCATAAGGTCCTTCCATAAATTTCAGTCAGCCTTCATCTTTACTATTGTGAATAATGTTTATTGATAGCACTAAATCATGTGCTTAATAACAGTTCTCCCCTTTTCCATTTCATTTATGAATATATTGAGAATGAATAGATGAATATGAACGAGTATCAGCACTCATCCCAGCACAAACCCTTTGGAATTCCACTGGCAATTTTTTACTGCTGTGAAAACAGATCACAGAGTCCTATTTCCTTTTTATATGTTTTAAAAGTTCCCTTTGTGTTGCTAAATTAATGGTCATGTATGTAAGCCTCACATGCCATAAGTGCTCTGTTGTCTTACAAGATTTCAGGTTGAGAACTTGTTGAAAGGACAGCAAATATCATTCCACCCCACCTTCAAGTGGGGAGAAATTCAACTATGAATTTTACCTTAGTTGTGCAGCTGGTTTGAGGCTTTTTGGGTTGTTTTCTGAAACAAATCAATTAAAACTAAGAAAATATTTTCTAGCTCATCAAACAGAAATTTTACTTAAACCTCTACAAGAAGTTTTAAAAAAATAAATCAAATCCACAAAGTCATGCACTGACATCTTGATGTACACCCAAAAATAACCAAAATAAGGCTGATGCTGTCTGCAACTTCAGCAAAGACTTGTCTTTTGTCTTATATGCACAAAACTGTTCCTTGCTTACTGAACTGTGCTTCAAGGTATATCAAAGTGCAGCACTGAGTTGGATGTTGCACAGTAAAAATAAATCCAGGCTCAACAGATGCATTTATCTCAAGGGGAGTTAAAAAAACATTCCCATTTGTCAAAAAATTTCAGTGAGGCAAAAATTTACATTGACCAAGGAACGAAAGACCAATAATCAGTCTGACTTGCCTCCTCCTCTCCTACATCAGGATCAATGCCAACAGGGTAGAGCAGATAGAGCTCCAGCTGTGTTAAGTGTCTAGGGTTATGGAGATTTTTCTCACAATCCAGGATTTAGAGTCATGATGCTCGACCTCCTCCCGCTGCCTAATTGTTGTGTTCTGTTCACACAGAAAACATATTATCTTCCATGGTCACGTGACAACATCCATCTCTACATGACACCAAACAGCTAAACAGAGTGGGAAGGCTGACAGCCCCCTCCTCTCCTTCTCCAGGTGTCTGGAGCCATCTCAAACAAGTGTCTCAGCCTCAGCAACAACAGCACTCAAATTGGTTGGGGTTGGAAGGGGTTTTATGCAACCTGGTCGAGTGGAAGGTGTCCCTGCCCATGGCAGGAGGGTTGAAACTACATGATATTTAAGGCCCCTTCCATCCCTAACCATTCTGTGATACTATGAGATGATAACAAGCACCTATTTAATATCAAATTTGAAGGAAACACTGGAGAATCTCCGTGCTGTAAGCAGCAGCAGTAGCAAAACAGAGGGCTACAATTAAAACAACGTGCCTGGGTGACAGTGAGACCACTCCAGTGTAGTGCAGTGTGGTTGCAGCCTGCAGCAACACTGAGAGGGAAGCCAGAGAATGATCAGAGTGATTTTATGGAAGGTGGATGCCAGGAACTGTCCTGCACTCATGAGCAAGATCACAAATTCCCCTGTAACTTCTGTAATGAAGTGCACAGCAGCTACCAAGAAAAGACTGTAATTTTGGTGTCTGCACTGCCAAATGGTGTTTCTGGTTGTGCAAACCACACTCCGACCCGGAGGAATGTGTATCAATTTACAGCCAGTAGAGAAGTATGCAAACCTTGTATTTTACCAATTTCAACACAAAACATCTTTGCTTTTTATTGTCTTTCATCACAAAGTCAAAAAGAAATAAGTTTAAAAAGTTATGTTTGAGATGGGTATGTGCAGCTTCAATTTCATAACCAAAATCTGAAGAAAATGCTGATTGGAATTCTCCTGCACTTGCTTGCTCTAAGGAAATTGGGTTCGATTGTCCTCTCACTGACACTACTCTGAAGTGTCAAGTAACTCTATTAAAGTCAATGGAGCTGTACTTAAATATATCCTCTGGGAACAAATTAGATCTGTGATTTTCATAGTGTGCAAATTTCCAATCTACTTCTACATGATTAGTCATATTTTTAACATCTGCGGATAATTTCTTTCTTCCCAAACCAACCATGGTTGCACTGGCCATTGCTACCCCTTCACGAACACCTTTTAGACAAGTTTCACACCTACAGCTCATCAACGTGGGAGGTGAGATATCACAGGTTCCGTGGAATCAAAGTTCCTGAATCTTTAAACTCTGAAAATCTTACACTGAAAAAATCATGTATTAAATTAATGAAAAGTAGCAGCAGTTCTCCTAAGGTTCTTTCCCAGCCCGTCACTGTCAGATTTTTAATATATTAGAAGGAAAACCAGAAAATTTCAAGGCAAGCATCAAAACTGTAGTTAACAGGAAATGCTTTGGTTATTTATAGCTGACTATTCCCATTTAGTATCCTATACTAATTTACTTTTTATTACATCAATCTCTTTTTTTTTTAGGAAAGAAGAGACAAAGTTAATCTTGGCATTAATGTTATCAGATACTAGGGAGGAGAATAGTCATAATAAATACATCTCTGAAGATGGAAAAAATATTCAACACAGCCATGCAAATACATTCAGCAAATTAAAGATTACTGGCTACCTTCAGCACGGCAAGTGCCTATACTTAGTTGTCATTATGTGCTTATGTTGTGCAATCTTGGTAAAGCATTGAAGAAAGTTTGTTTTGATTAGAAATACACTCTTTTAAAGTCTACATAATATAGCATTATAGATTGCACCAATCTCTTGAAAAATATTCAAGCTTAAACCACAAAAGTCCATTTTTTTTTCCCTAAAAGAAATAACTACACTCTAATTCCTTCCCTCTCCATTTATGTTCTTTCTCCCATCAGACAGCTAATAGCCATATCTATCCTTTAGGGGAAAAAAAAAAAAAAAAACCAAACCAAAAAAAACCAGCAGAAGTCTGTCTCAAAGTATCTTCACACACTTTTCCCCTTATTTCCCCTCTCTCTCTCCAAAGGCAGCAGCAGAAGAAAAAGAAATATGCCTGAGATTAATTCTTATCACCAAGCCTGCAGGGCTGTCATTTTAGGAGTTCCTGAAGCTATTTCTTCTAGCTCTTCCACCTGCAGACTCTGGAGGTGGCAATAAGGAAAAAGAAAAAAAGCCAAAGCCTTATTCACCAAACAGCAATTAAATATGAAGTGGCAGTGCCTGCCTTTACTTGCAGCACCTGACAGCAAAAGCTGAGACTGCAGCAGGACAGAGGTTTGCTTTCCAGCTCCTAATTGCTCTTTACAAGCCTTTCAGAGAGTGACAGAAGACTGAACAGTAGAAGGTAGCTTAACCCCTTCTTTCTATCTGTATGTGTCTGCCTCTCAGCTTTCTCCTCCTTCTCCCCTCCTCCAGTTCTTGCTGTTCACGGCTTTCCTTGCTCATGCAGCAAATCCCCTCCTGCAGCCAGGCTAGAGCAGGCACTGATGCCCTTCCACGGACTGCCAGGCTGTGCCAGCCCCTCTCCAGGCCTGGGATCATCACATGTGCTCGGGGAAGCTCAGCAGGAGTCTGAAGATCCTTCTGCTGAAGGTAAAATCCACCCTGGCACATCTGCCACAGCAATGCTTTTCATAGCCTCTCTAATCCTTCGCCAGTAGAGCCTGTCTGTAGGCCTGTGTTTCTATCCTAGGCTAAGGAGGTAAGAGGAGCATCTTGCACACCTTTTCCCAAGCATCAGGATACGCAGCTCTGACACATTTAAATATTGCCCAGAAACTGTTAAATCCCTTATTAACGCTGTTTGACTTCAAGAGCAAAAATCAAGAAAAATCCGTAAGTCAGAACCAAAGGAAGCCAGGCAGGGTTCAACAGAGATCCTGTGAAATGATGTCACAGCATTCACTCAGTCCTAGACAACACCTCTCCTACCTCCCAGCTCTCCAAGGCTCTCAGCACTACTGGGCACAGAAGAATCTTCCTACTGGCTACTGCTATGAGCTAAATGCTCTGCAGTAGTAGTGGCATGAGGAGGAGCAAGAGGGTCCCACTTCACTCTTGGAACAGATCAAAGGGGTCTGAGGTTTCATTTCCTCATCAACAAACTTCTGAGAGTTATATACTGCAGGGGACAAGTAAATGAAATGGTTAATTTTGGAATAAACCCAAAATGAGGAATTGAGTCTATCTGTGCTGGGCACTTCTGTTGAGAAGGGAAGACAGGGCTGAAGGAGGGTGGAGGGGAGAGAGGGAATGACACGAGTCTCACTCAATAGCATCTGTGCCTTCTCCACCTGTCTATTAAGCAGGACTGCCTGCCATTCCTTGGGAATATTCCGAAACTCACTTTGGATGCATCCAAGACGAAGCATGCGGTAAAGGAAGATAGGACTCAAAGCAAGAGTTGGGCATGGGAACAAGATTAAGCCACAACTGGGAAGCTCCAACGGAAATTTTCCTGCAAACAGATCTATATGTCAGCCCACCTCAGGTACCAAAACTTCAGGTTAGGGTCAAGCACATAAAAAACAGCCACTCTCCCGAGATTTCTCTCAGCAGCAAGATGAATTTCCAGTTGCTGTCATTACTTTGCTGCTCCTTCTGAGCAGGACAGTTGGGTTTTAAACCAACTCTGGCTCCTAATCAGGGGAAAAAAATCTGCCACGTAAAGCAATTATATTTCACTTTGAGAGTGCATATTTTGTTCAGCATTACCAGAACTGGAAAATCAAGATTGAAAGTTATCTTAAATAAAATCTATGCCAAAGTATTTTTATATTTTCCATAGCTTCAAAAACATATGGGTGGCTCATATGCCACTTCAGAAAGGTTAAATGAATAGGGGAGTTTGAAACACCTCAAATTTCTTCCATTTCATCTCATCTGCTTTATCATCATTTCTGCAATGACTCCAAAATCCCCCTGACATTCAGAAAGTGCTCAAAAGGGCAAGAAACATTTTAAGACATCACTCCTTGAAAATCAATTGAAACCGAGTGAACAAATGCCTTGTTTTAGCTTGGACAGTTGTTCAGAATTGTTCCTGGCCACAACTCTACTTACAGATTTGTAATTCAGTGCATTCCCAAGAATGAACATAAGCAGCTGGTGAAATGGGATTAGTCAGGCTCACATCTCTGCTTTTCATTCCAATGGTATCACTTGTCCATGACCCCTAGGATAGATGTGACAGCCCACATTCAGCCAAACAATCCAGGCCTGCAGATGATCTGAAGGACCACATCCTCTGAAATTCATTAACAAGAAGATATTATCTCTACATCATCTTTTATTCCCATGCAATTTCTGGCAACCCTTGTGCTATCTCAGATACTTCAGAGAGGAAGCACACCCCAATACATCCTTCTTGAGACAAATACAATTCAGCTTCTAAATAAAATCTCCCATGTCACTTAGTAGAAATAAATGTGGTGAAGAGAAAAGAGGGGACAAAACAAAAAAAAAAGAAGAAAAAGCCGCATAAAACCCACCACAGTGAAAGGATGACAACAGAGATGTGATCACTTACAGGAAGGCAGAAAAACATATGCAACCATTACAGACTGCAAAAAATGTGTTCATGTTTTACATATTAGATTTAAAATGAAATGTTAAAAAAAAAGACTGAATGCAGCTTATGGAGTTTAACAATTTGAGGTAACAGCTAAACAACTAAAAATCACATGCATCCATCATCAATTCATTAAAATAAGCTATTACAGCCAAGCATTTCCTAATCAGATAATTAGTAGCCTCTAATGCAATTAAGTTTACACAGCCGGCTAGCATAATTAAAAGACACTACTGAAATAGAACCATTATCACAGAATAAGCATCTTTTGTCTGATTTTTATTTTTCTTTTGAAAGCTCTAGCCAAAATTGAATGTCCAAGGGAAACATGTAGATTCCATTTAAATGCTAGATGCATTTCCATGGGAGATCAGAGGTTATTCTCAGAGTGGAAAATGAAAAAATTCATCCAAGTGATACAGAAATATTTTAAAACTTTATTATAATTATGCTGTTCTACAGTTTTGTAGGGGCTGTTGGCTGAATTTGCCATCTAACTATCTGCTCTCCAAAGAGCTGGCATCTGCTCTTAGGTCTCACACCAGGGAAAGGCTCACAGTGCTAGAAGGCAGCCCAGGGAAACTTTATGGAGCAGCTCCTTGAGGTGTGGGACCCGCAAGCACAGGAGCTGTGTGTGTAGCTACAGAGCAGACATCATGGGCATGGCATTGACGGCTAAAATTCACCAGCAAAAATCTCCCCACAGGAACAGCATACAGGAAAAAGCAGGCAGCTTCTGCCCCTCGGACTCACGGAATACCCCTTTACTCAATACCTGAACTGAGAAGCTCTGCTGGGATCTGCAAGAAACAGGGAATTCTGTACACAGCCTTTGGGTTGATTAAAGGTTCACGTCCCTGACTCTGTCACATCCCCACTGCTTCCACTCTAGAGGATCCTTGCAAATACAATCCATTGATTTCCACTTCTCCCCTCAGCCTGGGCTGCAATCAGATTCATAAGCAGTTTGCTCTTGTTTTAGTGATTAGTCCTGGATTATATTTCTATTTCTGTATAAGGAGCGAATCTCTGTTTTAAGACTTGTGGTCCTCTCAGAGGTTGTTTCCTGGTGCATCAGGACAACTCACCTCTGATTGAGAAAAGGAAGAGAAAAACCCTCACGAAAGCAAACATGAAAGCCTGCATATTCTACATTAAGTTTTCTTTGAAAGTCAAATCCTGTAAGGTCCGCAGGCAAACTGAATATTTGTATTCAAGTCTACAATGGCAGGTCATGAAACAGTCCCAACCTCTTTCACAAAGCAGGTTTTCTTTTTCCAAGAGAAGAGTCTGTACCTGAACCTAAACTCATTTGCCTACACCTAGACAGCTAGAAAACCAAAGATTTGGGAAAATGGATCCCGTCCTACCTACTAATGTTGCCAGAGAGTAATCTGACCCATTTTACAAGCCTTCTGCTCAGAATCTCTCTAGAGATAGGCCTGTAAGGTGCACTAATCTCTGCTGAACATGGAAGCCAAGATACCTAGCCTAGAAGAGATGCCACACGTGCTGGAGTGGCTCTTAGATGACTTACACACTCTGCTTCAGCACAGGTGGATGTGAAGACTGAATTAGGACAGGTGGACAGAAGCACCCTTTCTCCAGAAGAACTCCTGTAAACTTGTACAGGCATCTTTGCACTGCGACAAATGAACATTATTTTCCTATTGACTATTTGTGAAAAACATTAACATAGTTTTACACTATAGAACTTAACATAGTTTTTACACTATAGAACTATTGAGGTTTATTTACATTCCCCTAGAGCTGAATCAGGCCCAGCTGCCACCCATGATAGTGCAGTTTAAAGCTGTGGAACTCTGTGCAATGCAAAAGGAAATAAAACGGACCTTGGTAAAAATGCAGAGTTCAAAAGGAACCACAACAGCTGTGAATGTCAATGGAACAAAGGGAACCTGCGAATAATCACTTTTTTAGCATCTTTAAGCCAGTCAAACCCAAATGAGGTAGAGCTGGGCTGGACTTATGGAAAATATCACATTTTGTATCTCTTTTGTCACCTATGTAGCCAAAGCACTAAAAATAAAAGATTTCCACCAAGAAAACATTTGCTTGGGATTCACAACAAGAGATGGAACCAGAGTTAAAGATATCAACACCTGCAATGATTTAAATTTAGACTGAAATAAAAGAAATTAAGCCACACAAGGTGGTACTCAATAGCTTTCACATAGCTTTTCTTGTAGGGTACTTGAAAAGCTGAAGGATCAAAAGAGCAAGATAGGTCTTGTGAACTCTGACACATACAAAGACCTTATTCAAAAGGCTGCCTAGATGGAGGAGCTCTCAAAAGTCACTAAACTTGCCTGTCTCTCCTTCCCCATAAAAATCTAGCTAGACTTAGGAAACCTCAATGACACGAGGACAATCTTGTTTTTCACTGAGAGAAAATATAAGCACTACTTACTTTTTTTCTGTGATACAGAGGCCTTATGAATAGTGGGAAATGAGCATAAGGTTGGGTAAACAACCACCCAAATCTTTTTCCATATCATGTTTCCTCTGATTAATACAGGAGAGATACAAATCAAGAGCAAAATTCCTCTGATTAGTAGCAAGGACAGCATGCTCCTGTCAGCTCTGCTGTCGCTTAATGCACGTTCTGGTGCTGAGTGTGGAGAAAAGAGTCACTCCCCTCACAACAGTTGGCATTGTTCTCGCTAAAAAGGGCTAGTTTAGGGATCTGCATCTGAACATAGCCTCAGAGGCCAAGTGGCTTTCTGAGCCTCCTTTGGCTGGGCTGGTACACTTCAGAGAAAAAACAAACAACTTAAAAAACCCCCCACCAAAAACCAACCAACCAACCAAATCCCAGACAAACAAAACAATAAAATGAAAACAAACAAACAAACCTCAAAACAGACCAAACCCCCCAGAACTGACATAACTACTGCGTTAGTTAAAAGCAGCAGAACCCTAACGAGACTTAATTTCATTCACTCTCTTCTGGCTTCATCGGCAAGTGTATAGAAGGATGGCAAAAAGCCAACAACTCTTCAAGCTGCGTACCTGTCTGTAAATCTTCTTCTTCTCTCCAGGAGCAGGCCTCTACTCCTAAGACAACTTTCTGTCCTTGTGCTCCATTAGGACTGATTTGTTGGACAGCAGGAGCTGTGGGGAGCCTGATCCAGCCTGTTTTGCAGCCCCCTAGCTCTTTAAGAGATTAGCAAAACAGGGAGCCAATAGAGCTAGACAAGTAGGTATCTTGCTGACATCCCTTCTACCTCACCGTCATCTCTCCAGCCCACCTGATTTTATCTCTTCAAACTATTTAGGATTTATCTTGGGATGTGGAAGGGACAAAACACCACTTCTGTCTTCCTTTAGTCCTGTTGTATGTCAGCTCCATCTTTCCTGCGAGCAACTGAATCATGATATAGGTGGGCATTCCTCTGCTTGAAGAAAATTGGAGCTGTCAGAATTACCAAGTCTGAGGAAGCCAACAGTGCTAGTTAAAATGAGCAGGGGCCACATTCTACATTATTTCTTTGGAGTTTTTTCCTAGGCTTCTTCACCTGAAACTGTTATAGTTTGAAAGAATGTGCACATTACATCTGGCCCAGTGAGTAACAGAGATCATCTGTGTCTTTACCAAACCCTTGGCTCGACAGGGGTTGATGCATATCTAACAGAAAAGAGCCAAACTCAATTCAAAGATTACATGAAAGATTCCAAGGGAAAAAAAGCAGCTAAGAAGGAGAGGAGCAAAAGCTGTCCCCTACCCAAAGAGAGTGCATACTTTCTTCCCGTTTCCTCCTGCCTGCAAAGAGAACGCTTTAAGCTGCTTTCCTCCTTTCAGGTATCTTTCCATTGACCTCCTCAGGACCAATGAGAGGGCGGAGCAGCCCTTCCATTATCCCTTAATACAGTGATTTTCTGAACCATTATTTCCCAGATGGGTTTCCTCATTTTGCAGCCTGATGCACATGGCAATGGTGTTTTACACTTTTCCATGCTGCTGGAGCACTGGCATTTACTTCTGCTTTCCAATTACCTCTTTCTGCTAAGCAGCATTCTCCAAGCCTCAAACGGTATAACCTTCACTGAATAAAGAACACTTTGAAGTCCAGCTCCTGATTTCACCCAAGCATAGACCAACTAATGCTGCTAGCAGAGCTCTGATATTGATCTTCTCCCTCTAGCTAAATTTGTGAATAAGAGACTACAAACTCAAGATTTTAATGAGTGGAAATAATAATTCTGCACTTTTGTACTTGTTTTCTTATCTTTTCTCTCATCTAGCAAAGCATCTGACAAGGAATTTTTTTAAGTATTTCTTGCTTCATCTCAGCATGTGGCAAACTTCGAAGAAACAGCTGAAGTTTCGTGTGAGAAAATGCAAGCAATGTTTCAAACACATATTGTGTCAACACCTTCCTCTGTCTCAGTAAACCTGGGCTAAGGCACTCAATGCAAATCATCTCTCAAGCTGCTGAAAGAACTTTAATATGTTGACTGCAGTGCAGGCTTCCTCAGATTTGTAAATACAGATTTGTTATGCTTTGTTTTACTGCGTGCTTCAGAAAGAGCGTGCCCACACACCTGCCAGATAAATACGACTGCTCTCTCCTGTACAAACATTGAGAGATTAAAATTAATTTTGTTTCACCCAAAGGATCACAGAAGCCTGCATGATTGATTACCCTCTGCACAAAGTCTTTTTATATTTATATTCAAATAAAAATGAAATAAGTAGTTCTAAAACCTCGTGGAAGCAGAATTTTTTACCTATAGGGAGATTTTCTGCCCTATCTCTCCCCATCAGGTTGGGGATCATGAAGTTCCTGAGCATAGGTTGCTCTTTTGTTCTGACAAGACAGCTTGAGAAATCCAATGATATTCACAGGAGTGTGTGTGACCCACAGCGCTCACAGGAAATAGTTCTCAGGTCACAGACAAGGAAAAGCTGCAAGAGCAAGCAGGCAAGGTTAGGAGAAAAACAGAGACTCAGCTTTGCTGTGTGTTTTAAGGTTGAACTGGACCCAGCAAACAGTTAAATCTGATTTCTAAGCCCCATCCAGGCTTTCTTTAGAGCAGACTGGGAGAATGTTCTGCATTATAAACAAACTTCAGCAGCAAGCCCTGAGCCCCTGCAGGCTGCCCTCCTAATAACAAGTAGTCTGTGAACTTCCCAGCCTGCTTTCCTGCAGCTTGCTCCCACCCAGATCCTCCAGTGCCTAATTAAAGTAGCTGGGCTCCTGCTGCCCTCTTTTCCACTGTGGAGACATCAATTTGGATGTCATTCTCCTCCACCACATCACGAGCTCTCAGTTATCTTTCAGGAACATTTCACTTTCGAATCCCTGCCCTTCAGCTAACTTTGGTTCCAAGAGGCAAGCAAATTCAAACGCTGCTGAGGGAGCAGGGAGTCAAACAGCCTGTGCAGCCACATGAGCCCCCATATCTTTGGGAAACTGCTCGTCAGCGTGGCTCAGGGACCTGCCACTGTTCAGAAGAGGGACTTGCCTTCTCTCATCCTGGCTACACCCTTCGACGGACTTGTGACCTTCTGCTTTCACAGCAGTCTGTGGCCCTGCTGTGTTTCCAGTGTTTCTCCAGGTTTGCTGAAAGGCAGGGAGCAGGTACCCCAGTCTCTGAATGAATCATTTCAGCAAGGACTCTCTTGTCTTGGCCTTACAGGAGGAGATGGGCGCGTGCTGTGATGTGGGTAGCAGCTGGTAAGGTATCATGGCTTGCCCCAAGAAGCATTTGTTTCTTTTTGAAACCAATCTAGTCTGTTTTAGTATCTTTAGTCTGAGTTGGAGGAACCAGTCAGTGTCACCACGTCCCCTCCACCTCCTGTATGACAGTATAGCTGGGCAGTTACCAAGGGCTGGGTCTGACAGTGACAACAAAATGCTACCAGTGCTTTGGGGAAATGGTGTGGCTCATAATTTTCAGAACGGAATAGACCTTGTTTGTCACCTACAGCTTCCTGCATGAAATTGCATGTGCAGAAGTCATCTTAAGGCATTTTCAAACTGAAGAGTTCATAGTTTACCAACTTCTTTTTCACAGAAATCCTCCTTCTGTACCCACAATTTAAGGTTTGCAATTTTTAAGGAGGGAGAGCTTAAACACTATTTTTCAAGTTTTTCCCCATGTGGCAAATTCTCCTCTCCCCACTAAGCCTGGAAATTTACCTGCAGGTATCTGAATAATCAGAGGAATGAAACCTACTGCACATACCCAGGTTGAAACCTTACTCCAGTCTGGATGGGGAAATACAGCTGCAAGGCTCAGAGTGGATTCCTTTGGCAGTTTCTGGATTAGAGTTATCAGATTATGACGAAGGGTCTCAACATAATAAATTGTTGTGATATAGTTAAAAGGGTATTTTGCAATGGCGTAACTTCACATCCCAAAAACGTGCCAATAAATAGAAAACTGCTGTGCCACAGCAAGGAGTGACAGAAGATTTTCAACTTGACTTGCTTTGTTCTTTCCCCTGGTGGGGGGGAATTCCACATACCCCTGTGCGGTATCCATTCAATGAGTAAACAAACAGGAGTACTAAGGGGTCTGATTGAGCTACCTGTAATTGGAAGGATGTGCCTGTAACCCTGTGGCTCAGTGCTGTCTAGCTGCTTTAATTGCAGCCAGCAGAAAAACTCCCTTTGATTTTAATGCGAACTAGCATGACACTGATGCTGTACAAATCTCTTCCTAGATCTTGTAATATGGCGATTGCAAACCATCTAAAATCTGCAGATCCAGTATGAGAGAAACTGCCCTACATAAGGCAGCCTTTCATTACATATGTTTACAATACCAAATACAAAGTATTAGTATTATTTTTTCAGTCCAGGAGTTTCTGTTAATCTAAGTTATATGACACAAAATCATTATTTAGAAATCACACAGCAATTTGACACGGGTAGGAGGGGGCCCAGTATCTGCCTAATGGTCTCAAACAGCATGAACAAGAACTGATGAATAGGAATCGTTAGCTTATTATTTACACAGCATTTCTCAAAACACCAAAGAACTCTAACAACTAAATGAAGACAGCAAACTATAACACAGGGAAAGGGAAAATAATGAGTTTTAAAAAGAAATTTAAATTATTCACAGAAATCTCAGTCCGGCTGCCTGCAGAGAACACCAATTACTGCTGGTTTACATGCACACAGCACACACATTCTTGTCCTGAAACAAAACATGGCTCCCTCAAACTCTGCCATCTTCCTCAGTTAATGCCTTACTCTGTAACACCCCAGTATGTCTTCGAAATTATGGGCACACTGAATTGCATTGCTGCATAGGAATTCAGGCTCCAAAGAGAGATTTGTCATATTCAATGATCTCAATGCTCTGAAGGAAGAAACATTCAGAAAAAGCAAGCCTTGTCAATGATTTTAAGTAGAAATCTAAAAAATAAAAATATCTTTTAGTATAATATATCTCCCCTCCCCAAAATAAAAAAGAGATCTGAAATCAAAAAGAGGCACAATATTATCTCCTTGTTTTGGACTACAGCGTACAGGCCCTAGATTGCAAGAAAAATGTTTCCAGCTGAATGCAGGAGTTTGAGTCTTGGTGTAAAACTGAAAAACAAAAAGAAAAAAAGCCAGTCTATGCACCAGGCTGGCAGGGACTGACATGGCAGGGAGAAATGCCATTGTCCCAACTCCATTATAAGCAGCATAAGGACATTCAACCCACCAGAGCTCAGCTGCCTGACTGGATCTCTGTTCTCAGCTTCTTGCTACCCAGCCCTCCACAGGCAGAGAGAAGATAGCCTTGGGTCACCTGCCCCAAAAGACCTGCAGTGGCACCTTGCAATTAGGGCATGTAGGTGTCCTATCCTTGAATGCTTCACGGCAGGAGAGACGAATGCACAACCCCCTAGCTGTATGTCAGAGGGAACAACGGGGAGAAGAAAGCCTGATAAGCAATTCAGCAGATGCAGAAGGATGGTCTCCTTGCCAGAAAGAGGAGGTACCCAGCAGTGCCTCCCACAGCAGGTACCTGGCCTTGAGGTGGAAGCCAGACTCTGAGCAAGAAGAGGAAGAAACAAGCAAAGCTGTGAAAGCTGCCCTCACCTCAACTAGTTTGCCTCCTAGCAAGGGCTCAGCTAGTAATTGATTTTTTTGGTTGAATAACTGGACTGGAAACCTCTGCAAATATTGGTATGTGCAAGCATGTGTAGAAAGATGCTGATCCTAAAAAAAACCCATTAGTTTTGCACTAAAAATATTTCTCCTCAAGAGTTAATGTAAAAAGTAAGAAAATACTGTGCTTCATCCCAAACTTGCTTTGTTTACTTTTTAAATTAGAAACTAAATAAATGAAAGCTTAAGCTGAAATCAAAATATTTTGAAACCCAATGGCACAATCTTTTGTTCTGAAAATATTCAAACCACATGGGGATTTTCTTCCATTTATGTTTGCATTTCTGTTTCTGGTAGTCTGGAAAGGCCACGTTTTTCAAAAATTAAACTGCCTAAAACACTGGTTTGGTAGTTTTAGTTTACTTAATGCAGCATCAAGTATAACAGGCAGGTTGTGTGAGACACCCCAAAGAGCCTGAGAGGTGAAGGTACATGATCAGAAACCCTCCAGGCTCCCTCATGCCAAGACACCTCTCCAGTGCCAAACTCCCAGTGCCTTCACTCACACTGATTGCAATAACAGCATCACTAAGGCAGCAATAGCAATGACAAAACAAATGGTCAGTACAGGGATGAATTTTCATTTCAGTAGAGCTTGGAGCATCTAAATAGAGCTCAGCATGTGCTTTGTGTTTGCAGTCTTAGCACAACTGCCATTCTGATTTCTCATAAATAGTCTAAGCGCTTGCTTTCTCAGAAATGTATCAAAGGCTGTAAAAGAAGGTGCTAGAACACTTAACTGCCAGGGCCCAAGCAAACCAGTATCATTGCAGCATATATAAAAGTCTCCTGGGGGATAGCTTGGACATAAAAATTCAGTTGGATCATTAGGAGCCGATGATTTAACTGAGAAAGCAATATAAGTCTCAAAGTTGGCAACAGAAAGACATAAACTGAGTTGGAGGAATTATTTAATGACTAGTAGACCAATAAGGGAGGTATTTCATTGCGCTGTAAGATACTCCACATCATAAGAAAACTGCGGTTTATCAAATATGAATTGTTAGGGTTTTTCTACCCTGCAGCTAATTCTGGTTATGTCAGTGGCCTAAAAATCTTGAGACAAACAAGCACGAACAAGAGCCAGAGGAGGCCAAAAGCCCTGAGTATTGAGCCTCTCTGGTACCAGTCAGAGTAGAAGGCTTTGGCGCCTGTATATGTTCTGTGTAGTTTTGCATATATGGGAACTTCTTTGCACCCTGTACAGTCTGAGGATGTAGAGGACACCAGTCTCAGGTGCCAGAAGGTTGCATTCAAGTCCCCAGCGTCACTGGGATCAAATATTGTGCTTTGACTCACACAGAGGCCCGTATCTCACTGATCTGCATCCCAGGACATCTGCTCCGATTTCTTGCCTGAGTTGTGCTGCATACACAGGTCAGCAAGCTGGGCCCTGAGCTGGTGCCATGCGGATGTGCAGCCTGTGCTGTCACACCTCTTGCCCTGGGCTTTAGGAGATAGGTAGTCCCTGCACTGCTCTTCCTCAGCTTCCCCATGCCAATGCAGAGAAACCTGTCACTGATGCAGAGCACTGATGGGAAACATGAATGAGGTACAGGCTATACCTAGTGCATCACACTTCGTACATTTAATTAAGACAAAATAGTAACAGCTAGCTTTTTCTTAAACAGCTGCAGAAAATATATGCTCAGTCAGCTCCCAGTGGCTTTCAAGGTGAATATAAGCCCAAATGTCACTTTAAGCCTTTGAGAATGCCATGCCAGAAAAAAAACCAGGTATGCATATGATGCAAACACACACACAAAAAGGCCAAACAAACACCAATCCCTCTTTTTTTTTTCCCCCCACCTATCTATCTACCAAAGATGGGCAGGACACAGCAGCATTTTCAGATCCTGTCCTTTTTCTCTCTGGTCCAGGAGCAAAGAAAAGGACACAGTCCTAGTGGCAAGAGTTCCTGGGTGGTAAGACAGTGAGGAATTCCCTTGCTGCTCACACCACAGAGTGAAAAAAGGATGCCACAAGAATGGGAGCATGTTTGGTCATGAGAGCCAAGTAGCCCAATTTGGCTACAAAAGAATCACACTGAAGTACTTGGTTTTGGAGCTCCATAATGATTTTTTACTGTCTGTGATGCTGTTAGGCTTCTCCATGGCCCTTTTTGAGCCAGGTCACTCTCTACACGTACATTCTTGACTCACAGCAATGGGAAGGACATTGGAGTAGCTAAATGTCATCCAGCGGTGTGATTGGGAAGTTTTAAAAATGGCCAGCATTAGTGCACTGAGTCCTGTTAAAGTCACTTTGAATTTCAGAATCAACTTTTAAGGGAGATGAGTGAATGCAAAATGGAATGGAAAATGGTACTCTAGGAAGAAAACTCAGACACAAGATCGTCAGACTGCAAAAAAGTAAAGTACAGTCACTTCTGAGCTATTATTTCTCCCTGTCCTCATCAGGGATGATTCTTGGAAGAGAATAAATTATTCCTAAGAACCTTAATGGGAAAAAACTGAAACAATTCTCTTTGCAAAACATGTTTGGATCATACTCTTTCAGCCATGCAAACATTTAATGACTTCTGTGAAGTCTTCATTCCTGGCATTTTGAGGCTACCAGATGCAGTCTTGGTAACTGAACCATGACTTAGATTCCCAGAAATCTGTATTGAAATGGGAAACATGTGAGCACTAGAGAGACCAGTAATGTGAATATGCATACACAGCACAAAATTATCAAAATACTACCAGCAACCTGCATGTGACAAATAGAGATCTTGGAAGATTACATAGGAGTATCTATATTGTTCATGGAAGCATTGATGATGACAAGTCTAAATGGAAAGGCTCATTTTCTACATGGTCCTTTTTGCTAAATGTATGTGTTTTGCTATTTGGTCAGTACTTTTCCTAGAAATAAACTTTTTGATTTGGGAGCTTAAAATATCATTAATTACTGTATGGTTTTAATTTTCTGCAGACTGAGATTCTAATTGCTGCCATTCAAAACACAAATGACCTAAGGTCAGAAAAAAAATGATGGGAATTTGATTTCACAATAACAATGAAGATCTTGCTATGTGCCTACCTGACGAAAGAATGCCCTTCTGGGATGGACTTCCAAGATGTTTACAGCTTCAAGGGTGGGCATGCTTCTCTCTAACATTGATTCAGAGGTGCATTCTGCTGGGGAACTTTCCTGTTTATTACAATGGAAATTGTTATTAATCAAAAGATTTGCAGTTAAAATAAAGTTAAGTATTAAAAAGGTTTCTTTTTAATATAATTAAAGAAGGACAGGAGAAAAAGAAGTTTATGAAAAAAATTTTTTTCTGTGAAACATTTAGAGGTTAATACTTCTGTTCATTCAGAACAGTCTAAACTGCAAACATTGTTTTAGAGTAAACAAAAAGATGCTTAAATTCATTGTTATGACTTTGTTTACTGAAGTTGAAATGTCTTGTATTTCACAGGAAAAACTTATTAACATTTGGAACAATAATTCATTTCCTTCCTTAAAAATCTCAAAAAAAAATCTTTAAAAGAAACATTAGGGTTTCTAAGTACGTACAATGACAGTAAAACTCCATCTTCTGCTGGAAAATATATTTAAGAAATGAAATGCACCTGTTCCTTTAGACTATTATTTGATCTCCACTTGGAAAATCAAAATGTCACTGCTGCCTCAGAAAAGCATATATTACTATTATCACACATTAGGATTGAGTTAGTATCCCAAAACTCCCAGTTAGGACCAGACCATACTGTAGAAGATTCTGTTAAAACACAAAATTGTACATAATTCAAGTACAAATTTTATGATGATTTACTGCTATTTTCTTTTTCCTGCACTACAATGTCCACAGGTTTCTTAGGTTTGCTAGGTTTGTGTGACCAAGGCAAAAAGTAAATTAACTCAGCACCTAACTGGAGTAAAAATCTCTCTACTCAGCAGTTATTTTCTGTGTACCTGAGCTACTATACTGTATTGCAATTTTTTTCTTAAAACAACATTAAAAGGGACTTGCTAGTTTTTTTCTAAATAGTATGATGGAAATGGGTTCTGGTTTTTGCAAGGCTAGAGTTAATTTCTTCACAGTAGCTGTTATGGGGAGGTGTTTGGGATTTGTGCTGGAAACAGTGTGGGTAGTTCATGGGTATTTTGGTCACTGCTGAGCAGCTCTTGCACAGCATCAAGGCCTCTTCTGCCTCTCACCCCATCCCACCAGGGAGAAGGCTGGGGGTGCACAAGGACATGGGAGGGGAATACAGCCAGGACAGCTGATCCCAGCTGACCCAAGGGATATTTCATATCATGTGGCATCTTTCTCAGCACATGAACTGATGGAAGAAGAAGGAAAGAACATTTGGAGTGATGGTGTTTTCCTTCCCACATAACTGTTGCACATGATGGAGCCCTACTTTCCTGGAGATGGCTGAACACCTGCCTGCCCATGGGAAGGGGAGAATGAACTCCTTGCTTTGTGTGTGCAGCTTTTGCTTTACCTATTAAATTGCCTTTATCTCAACACACAGGTTTTCTCACTCTTACTGTTCTGATCCTCTCTCTCGTCCCAGTGGAGCAGGAGGCAGAATGCAAGCAGATGTGTGGGGTTTGGTTGCCAGCTAGGGTTAAACCACAACAAAATATCTTCAAAATAATATGAAATCTCACAACTAAAGGACACTTCAGTTGTTAGTTATTAAGATGACACTTCAGGATCTGGAGCATCAGAGAAAACAGCTAATGATTTAGTTTTTCCTTATCATGGTCTGACTCTGTTCTTATGGTCTGGTTTTACAATTAATTAGTGAATGTGAGTGAAAGGAAAAGCACTTTCTCTTCCATGTCTGCTGGATGCAGCCAACAAGTACCTGGATGTTCCAGATTTTGAAAGATTTTTTTTCCTTGTAACAAAGGCATTGATTTAATTTGGGGTGGATTTTCACAAATATGTATCTACAGCTAGACGGAGAGGTGCCTTTTATAAAACTCCTCCAGCTACTGCAGAGGACGTTGCTGCCCATGCAGGCTGTGGTACAAGAGTGAGCTCCATCACTCTGGCACAAACTGCATAGTGTAAGCCCTCTCTGGCTGACCTAAGACAAGTTACTCTCAAGACAGGAAAGGTTTTGCTGGCTTCCTGTTCATCTGTGGTATTTTTTTTAGCATATTATATGGGGAAACTTTCAATTGACTTTCACCATTCTCCTTTGATGTTTGTCAGAATTTCCTAACAAATAATCTTTCCTGTCTCTGTTTGCCCTAGACTTTTCCTTTCCTTTTTTCTTTTCTTTCTGTTTTTTTAATTTTGGGGTGAGGGCAGGGTGGAGTGTGTGTCTGTAGTGTCTGGTATTCTCATTTTCTTTTGCTTTAGAAAAACTGAGCAGAAAGAACAAAACATTATTACTGTAGTCAGTTCCTTCAGTGTAGCTATTACAGCTATCAAATATTTGCAGTTCTGATAGCAAATTCATTGCTTTTGCTGCAAGGAAAGATCAGGCCTTGCTGGAGTGAGATTGTTGTTGTTCCTGCTGCTACATATTGCTGCAGTGTGATTTTTATTTAGTGATTTTTATTAACAAGGAAGAAAAATGGGCTTGGAGCTTTCCAAGTGACCAGACTGAAAGAAACACGACCTGAAGCATATTTTATTGTAATAGTATTGGCCTGACTCGGTGTTGCTTACCTACATTTTGTTAACATGCATGCAGCAGGTGAACCTGAAATGGAAGCACACACCTCTCTCCTTCCTGTTAAAATTTTCATAATTTCCACCACAATTTTAATCCAAGATAAACACTATGCAACTGAGAAAAAAAACCAACCAAAGAAAAAACCCCCCCATGAATACCCAATGCATCCACAAAACAAAAACTTAGGGCCTCTGTGTCCTGTCGACTCTTGCTGCACTCTCTGCCTCCTCTACCAATGACAAAGATCTCTGACCAAATCCAACAGGATGCGCACCTTCCCTAGCTCCCTGCCATCTGTAAGGACTTCACAATTGCCTGCCTCAAACACTGTTAGGACCACAGGAGGACTTTGTGGTGAGATAAGCACAGAATGGAGGGCAGGGTGGCCTGGCTTGAGTCTGGCTCAGCCTGGCTGGCACCTCCTGGGCAATGCATCCAGCCAAAGGTTCCCACCGAGGCAAACTGTGTGGAGGGGCCCATGCACATATCACTGGGCAAACAAAAGCACCCTGAGTTACGGGACAGATGGCATCGTCTACCACCAAAACCCCCCACCTGCCTCCTCTGCATAGGAGGGTTAGCTTGGGCCTGAGGGAAGAAGAATGAATCACTGCAAAGAATCCACAAGGAAAGCCACATCAGCTGCTGTGCTGAGGTCAGCTCCAACAGGGTGGAAGGCAATTCCAGCGGCGGAAGATTGCTCGCAACCCACCAACTCAAAGAAACCCACCAACTCAAAAGGAGAGAAAGACTGAGTGTTGTGGGGTGATTCTGTATTCCCCATCGCCTGCTGGAAGGTTTTTTTTGTGCCTTTGGACTGCAGCCGGGAGGACTCTTCGGGGCGGCTCGCTTGACCTTGCGGCCGGAATGTTTCCATATTTTTACCTAGCTGGAGACTTTTTTCTTCCTCTGCTAGTAGCGGAGGTGTGGGTGGGTTGCTCGCAACCTTTTCTTTTCAGCTGTCGGCTGGAGAGGGATGGAGATCTGCCTCAGCGGCTTCTGCTCCTTCTTGGATGGTTTTTCAGCTTGTTTCATTCATCCAAGACCAGCTCACCATCTCTGGGACTCCTGGTTGGGACCCCTCGACCCGGCAGGGCCTGGCTGGGCTTTGGACCTTGGGCCTGGGACACGTGAGAGAATTGCGGGAGGCCCACCGACCTCCACCTCTGAGAAGGGAGGGGGAACTCGCTTTGTTAAATAAACAGGGTTTTTTCACTCTTGTTTGAGAAGTTCCTTTCCCGAACCCGTGAGGGAGGGGCTGCCAGGACATTTGTGTCCCAACCAGCACACTGAGCATGGGATTATTTAGCATTAGAAGCAAGAGAATAATTTAAGCAATAAAATAAGAGAACCGTGCATCATTAACTCCTTTGTTTGCTAAAAGGTATAAATAGTGAATAGTTCTTAGGGACCTTGGGACCCCCACCACTGAGAAGTCCCAGGTGAAGAACCACCAACAGGATGCCACTGGATCTATGGGCAGTGAACACCTTTTGCCTTAACTCTGTGTCTCTGTCTCTCTCTCTCCCTCCCATTTTCTACTTCTTTCTATTTCTCTCTCTCACATTTCATTCATAAATAAAATCTGTACTATTGACTTTGGCATATGTTCTCGTTTGCACCTTAATTTGGGTAGAGACATCTCTCAACAATCAAATCACTTTACTCTCAAGTCCAAATATTCCTCTCTGTATACTTGGAGAAACCATAATCCATTTCCCCTACTGAAATTTAAACATGCAATGCTAGCAGAATTAAGACAAAAAAACCCCTCAAACTGTGTGACAGAAAGCATCATAACCACAACTGATCTGTAAAGAGACTATCTCATATTCTAACATTCAAATTTGCCACAAGTCTCTCATGCCTGTCAATCTTGTTTTGATTAGAACAGCTTTCAGGGCAGTCCCCAAAGCATTTGTAAATGAATCCTTCAAACAAACAAATATCTCACTGATGCAAGTAGTCCAGTTAAGTCCATTTCTCCTCTGTGGACATCTCTGTAAGCTCTGAAACAACCAATAGCCACGGTGACTCAGACAAGAAACACATGAAATCTCTTTTTCAAGCTGTTTTGGGACTGAACAAAGGATCAGATAGATAATAACCTTTTAGAGAGTTAATGGAAAAACAGAATAGGAAGTGCCTGATCAGGGAAGATTAATTGGGTTATGTCCAGATTATACAGCTGATTGCTGGGGAGAAATTAATTGTGCTGACACATGTGCTGAGAACATTCCTCCTGCCCTTCCTTGAGCAACCAGACATAGACAATTCTTAAAAATAATTCTACAGGTTTCTACAGTGTTGGTTCTGCAGGTCTGAGTACAAGGAGGGTGCCATAAAGAAAATGTAATGATCCAACTTCATGAAATTCTGTTCTGGAGCAGACCATAAAAGTAGCAACAGTGAGGGTGCAGCCCTTGACAGATTAGAGCTGATCACAACACATGAGAAGCAGAAGATTTGGGACCTCACCTGGAGCTACATCAGAGAAAGAACTTTGGCACCATGAAAAAGGACTCAGCACAATTACCTAATTCTGTAACTTAGATTAAAATAAAATTAACTACTTGACTATGTCCTGGTCCAGGAGATGCCTCAGGCTGGTTGCTGCCTACCTCTCCTGCCCAAACCCTTTCCCTGGCAGGTGAAGCTGTGCTGTTGCAGACTCGCAGAGTGGTCCCACACAGCACAAGGAGACACAGGATTATGTTTGCCATCCCAAGATAACCTGCTCCTACACCAGAACATCATATAAACAACAAAAAACTATGCCAACAAGTTACTTCTGTTCAGGCAACTGAAACTTTGCTTATGGTTCTCAAATCCATTACAAATGCGAGGCAGACTTTTAAGGCACTTATATGCCTCATTGGGACATCACTCCTGATGCATATTCAGGACTGATCTTGAAATGCAATCTAAGGCTTATACCAGATGTGAGCCTAGATGCTTGTACATTCAGACTGGAAGTTCTGAAACCATGAGATAAACGGAATAAACTGTCCCATTCCAAAGCCTTTTACATATGCTATCTTTGGTACCACACATTTCATAAAAACATCAGAGAGTAGAGCCATATGCACGCAGCTTATAAACTATAGAGGAAAGAAAGCATTAGAGAGAGACACATCCTAGATCTCTGGTCCAGTTCACCATCCACTGGGGTGGTTTTGTCCTTAAGTAACTTTAAAAAGCCCAGCCTTGGTCTCTACCACAAGTTCACAATTTCCAAGTAACCTGTAAGAACAGCACACGGAAAGAACAATGGGATATAAGCAGTGACAGGACATGAAAAGCATGTGGTGCACAAGTCTAAGAAAGGATGGTCTGTTCTAACATATTATTTTTCCCTGTAAAAACTAAACAGTGAATTGAGCATTTTTGCTAAGTAATTAAGAAACAATGAAACTGTTACTACCCTAACAAAAAGGTCAGCAACATGGCAGAAATTTAGGCTGCCTAGAGAGGAATACATTGCACTTGTCATGTTTCAGAGGGAGAAATTAGCTTTCAGATTGGCTGAAAACTTATTTTGCTGCAGGTTGAGAAAACACATGTATCAAGTTATGCCCAAAATGCAGCATTTGCATGTTTATGCAGTATCTTGACTAGAATGGGTAAATAACAGAAAATTGTGTATATCAGGTAGGAGAGGAAAGGCCTGTTTGCTACACAGAAATTCTGAACACCCTCAAGCTTGCAATACAAAGCATACCATTGATGCAGACATAGCAATCACATAAGTAGTAACAAAACAATCTGTGGGGATATTGCGAAGAAAATCTGAAAATGCCAAGGTTTTTTTTTTTAATTATTATTATTCAGTTTCCTTAAGCCTTCATGTTACTGACAAAATTTAATCCCTTAATTAAATTAAATTAGGTGTTATTACTAATTTGGAGAATGCAATCATATTAGTCTGTCAGAAGCATGGGGCTTACTGCTGGCCAGAGGACTCGCAGTGAAGGAACTGTGCTTTGCTGGAATTACACAGGGTCTGCAAAGTGCCAACAGAGACTATTTCAGACTTCAGCACACCACAGTAGAACACAGACCCAGCACCATGTCCAGTGCAAGTCTCTCATCCCACCACGGGATCTGCTAGTATAACTTCAACTGATCCAAAATCATGGCTGCTGATTCTCTGGAAACTCTGTTTTCCACAAAATACTGTTTCAATTCCATTGACTCAAAGCCTAAAACTCAAGAAAATTTGGATGAAGTAGAAACTCAGTAGGAACTTGAAATTGATTAGAAAAATCAATTTTCCTGTTCCCTCTAATTCCCATCACAAAACAAACACCAGGACTTTCCATTGAGCAACTAAAATAGTAGTGGACAGGGAGGAAGGTGTCCACAAATTCTTCCTGGTATTGATTATTTTTCAGAGAAGAATTCTTTGTCAAAGGCCCAATATCCTCAATGAATTGGTTTTGATTCACCAATATTTCGGCGACTGCCAGATGCCTCAAACTGAAGAAATCAACACTTTGCAGTAAAACTGCATTTTTCTGTGGAGATTCTGGCTGCTCAGAATTACAGAGGTTTTTGTGAGAAAACGTTATGAAATGGCTCTTTGATGCTGATCGTAGAAAATCAATCGGTGGATATTTCTTACTGAGACCACTAACAGAAACACTATCGAAATCCATTCCAACAGTTTCAGATGCAGCAGAGAGACCAAGAGCTAAATAAACAACTCACGGGCTTCTCCATTTTTTCTTTTGCAGGTTGCTGCATGGCACAGCAGCTGTGTTGTCCTCGCTTGCACAGTCCAGTTTGCCTCTGCTGTTTGTACGAAAGCAGGGAGTGACTCTGCAGGTCTGTTGTTCCAGTTTTCTCTGGGAGGAGGAAGTTTTTTGACAGTGTCATGGAGTCAACAGTTTTGAGTCGTGTATTTATTTTAAGTCTGCCATCTACACTCCACTCCTCTCAGTTAAAAAAAAAAACCTAAAACATGGTAACTAAAACATGTCGGTGAAGGTAACATGGCTCAATCAATGACCTCAAACAGAGCCTTAGCAAGAGGTACTTCATATGCACAACAGACTAAAGGGGTAGAAAAAATAATGACATAAACTTCCAAGTTGTCCCTTTTAAGCTCCATTCCAAAATAGCATGCTGACGTGCCTCAGAGATGTAGTGATTAGATTATCACTAGAGAATATGGTATTAGTTTGGGGAGTTGTGCAGACATTATTATTTCTTTTATCACAGCAGTTAAGGAGTTCAAATCATGCACTGTGTGACTTGAGATGGTGATTATACAGAAAGAAGGAAGAAGAAAAATCCCCACCCAGGGAGTTTACATTCTAAATGATTCTCAGATACACTAATTATTAAGTTGCCTGACATTTAATCAATCACTGAACAATTTAAATGCTTGACAGAAACGAAATATCTGTCTTTGATTTAGTATGAGCCGGTTTCTAGCAGGAAAAACTTAAAACTGAATAAACCAATTATTATTCCCATTACCTCATCCTGAGTGACTCTCTGGGATGATAAAGCCATCTTATTGGACTTATAGCTGAGAAATAGACTTCTAAGGCATAAAGTTCTCCAGATGGATGCTTTTGGGGAATTAGTTGAATAAGAGAGATTTAATCCCTCCAAAAGTCAGTATACTTAAATACATGATGAACATAAAAAACTCTCTGCTAATCCAAAGTGACAGGTACTAATAGGGTACTTAGTAGATTAATAGCTAGCAGGCTATGTTTGGGACCATGCTGTTTATTTCTATCGTGTGCTTGAACGGATGCAGAAAATAAACCCAGTCCCTTAGGCACATTTAATTCAAGTGGACAAAAATGCATAATTGTACATCTAAGCAGGCAATTGAACCTGTAAGTTTATCTTTAAGATGCCATATTCCTTCAAACTCTTGGGAAAAAAGTCATAAACCAATTCTGGAAGAACTTTCTAATCACTACATGTGAGGGTTTGCTGGTTTTCATTGCACTACCTTTTGTCAAAGGGAATTTTTCAGCTCTAGGGCACTGTCTTTTCAGGTCTTAATTAATACCATGCACAGGTGCCATGCAGGATAATCACAGTAAATCACACAAAGGGTTATGAGTCTCTGAAGGACTGTTATTAAAGACAGTCACATCACACAAAGCAATAGGCTAGAAGGATGAAACTGTCACACACTACCCATTTTGATTGGGGCTTTTCATGTCTTCAACCTTTCCTTCTACACAAGGAATCAAATTTATTTAACCAGAGGCCCAACCAACCCTTTAAAAAATGGGGAGATGGACGAAAATGCCTGAAAAGACACGGTCTCACTAACACTCTTGTATGATATAGGCTGCAAACAGTGCACTTGATGAACAGAAGATATTCCTCATACTCTTGCTGTATTTTTGCAATTACACTTTGGATGAAGGTAGTGTCAGAGTCCGAACACCAGCCTCTGAAATCCCCCAGGTTGGCACCAGAAGTTGCAAGGGACTGGTGAGTGAAAAGTAAAGGCAACATTACTCTCTGTGGTTAACAAAGAACCACCCCTCCTTTTCTCTGACTGCACATTAGACAGGGTTCCAAATCTAAGAACCTTCACAACTTACAGTGCATGCTTTCATATGGTCACACACTACAGAAAATGGTAATTTCTTCCAAACTGACAATCTACTCCCTGGTAGCACTGCAGCTTGACAGACTCCTCCAAAAGGACAGACTGAGCCAGATACTGAAAGATCTTCCATATTTAAAGAACTAAATCAGGGTTCCCGTGTTGCTGGAAAAAGGTTTAATAGGAGGATGCTCAGTGCATCTCAGTGTGCTCTTGGGAAACCGCAAGGATCAGTCTCTCTAGGCTTCTCTGCTCCCTGGCAGGCTGCTCTGAACAGCTCTACAAATTCTTGGGAAAAAAAGGCAACAAACATCTTTAATTTTCTCTAGGTACCATTTCAGATTTTCTCTTCTCAAAGAATATTTTTCCTTCTGCTAAGAAATTTTGTCCTTGAAATCAAACTAACAGATTTTCCATGCAGTGGGAATTCTTGTTTCAGCACACTGTAAGCAATACTAATGCTGTAACCCCAGAGAATGCACAAAACACTGAAATAAAGAAATGCCAGTGATGATAATAACAACCACTAAAAAACTGTGCCCTCAAAATCTGTCATCGTAAGCAGAAGCAACATTTGTAGCACCACACCAAAAGTTTAACTACCCCAGTTTTCTGTACCCAGAAGTGGTGAGCAGAAGACATATAAAAGGGAAAATGCATGAATTTTTTTAATCATCTAAAATGTTTTAATTTGCACTGAAGAAACTGAAATGTAAGTAGTAAAGGCCTTATCTACATTTAGATTGCTTCCACTTCTATGGTTCTCTAACCCTTGTGCAACCATTGCGTGCTACCAAGGGTGCATTTTTAAGTCATAGAATCATTTAGGTTGGAAAAGACCTATAAGAACACTGAGTCTGAATAAATATGCCGAGGTGGAGATCACAAAGTTACAAAATTCTCTATGCAAGATGCTTCCTAAAAGTATAAAAGGCATGATTGATTTGCCAAGGGTCATGTTGGAGATTTAGGATAGATTAAGGAATTAAGTAGTTTTTTCTTAGGTACTATTATGCTGCACTGACTTCCAAATCATGTCTCCTTTGCACCCGTAGTGAAAAAGTGAGGTACAGAACCATAAACAAGAACAGCAGAACGTGACCACACTGTCATGAAAAGGAGCATGAGCATGAAAACCTCTTGGTTTCTGTCAACAGAAGCAAAACAACAGTAAACTAACAAGGAAGCAAGGAAGCATTAACGAGTCAGGTATGCCATGCTTTCCAGGGCTTGGGTTTTTCAGGGCTTTATAAACTAAACACTACATAAACAGAAAAAAAAACAACAAATCCCAACCAAAAACAAAACCGAAGAACTGCCTCTGCATATCTGCCAGATGCATAATATGGAAACAACCAATTCTCTTTGCTTGCACTGAGAAAACAGAGAAGGTAAGTAAATAGGCAGGAAAGGTTTTAAAACACTGTCATCAGAGTTCAGGTATGAGTAAGAGGCAAAAAAGCTCACTTCCTAGATCAGAAAAAAAAAATTCTCACTGTACAGAGCCACAGTGGTATAAAAGTATAATAAAACAAAATGCCACTGAGTTTACCATCAGCTAATATTAGCATAGCAGAAAAGAAAAGCAAAGCTTCTCAGGAAAGCACTTCTATTTCCTGGACATACAGCTGAAAGAAAGTAGTAAGAATTGCTAGTTAAGGGAAAAGCAAATTCTCAAAAACATTAAAAAAAAACCCCCACAAAAAAACCCCAAAACAAAGAACCACACCAAACAAAACCAAAAAACCCACAACTGTGACTGTGAGGAAAAGCTCTATGATTTCATATTTTTAGTAGATACTATATTTCAATCATCACTTCAGGAGAACCCCAAATTTTGGCAATTTGTATATTTACCTCATGGAGCAGAAGCAAACACACATACTGTTAAGGAGGTTTTAGCAGAACTACACCCAGGTATTTATAATCAACAGACTCAAGACTCTAGAAGCAAACCCTGCCACTGGAGTACAAGATGCAAAACTCTATCTCTGCAATAGATTTCAATCTCCGTGTGTCTCAAATATTTCTCCCTACAATGAAGACCATGATCATTTAATCCAGTGCTCAGTGTCTGAAAGCTGAGTTGTTGAAAGGCACCTTTTCTCAATTTGAAAGGTTGGGGGTTTTTTTCCAGGAGATTCTGCATTTTCATCAGTGAACAAAAGCCCCCGAAACTAAAAATTACTCACGGAATGTATTAACAGGGAGTTTCCAGGTAAAATTATAACACATTTCAAATACACACTTTAAAAGGTATGATTTTCTGCTGCCTCATGTTCTAGTGCACACCACTAATCAAACACAAAAGCCTGCTTTTGCAATTTCTGATTAATAAACAAACCCATCATATTCTAGCAATCTACTTGTGCAGGTGGGCAAACAGGATGGGGTTGTGGAGATGCCCAGGACAGTCTGACAAACAGAAAGGTTTCTATAAAGAGGTGTTTGCTGCTTTTTTTCTTTTCATGATAGACAAAAGAAGGGAAAATTTTGCCAAAATTAAGGCAGTCTGTTTCGTATATCACACCTTCTAGAGTCCAAAGTATGAACAGTCCTACTCCATATGGAGGCATTCATCACAAAGGGTTTGGAAGGAAAAAATTCTGCAGTTGGGACAGGTATCTGTATTTGCAGATCTAGTGTTACTGAAGCTGTTTAGCAAGACTTTTCTTACTTTTTACTCTTGCTCCCTAAATGATGTCACAGAAGAAGAGATTTTCCTTTGCCTGCCTCACTGATACACCATGTTTTATTTATCTAAACACATAGGAAACAAATATACCTCCTTTACTAGAAGATCAAACTCATCCTCTTCCTCCCAAAAAACTATTTGGTGAAGTGACAAAATATCAGTTGTACCATCACATCACCTCAAAGGAAAGCAGCAAGGCTCTTCTTCCATGATAATGTACTCAACCAAAGACTACACACTAATTAGGAAGACCTAAATATGTTCTAAAGAAACTTCATCCAAACTGCCAATTAAATGCAACCTGAGCTTATAATGATTTTTACAAAATTAGGAAAAATTGGTTTTATCAGCTTTATTCACTTTCACAGTCCTTTTCCTGGTTTGAATTCTGGCCAGAGATGAGAAACAAAAGCAGCAAAAATGCCATAAAAGGGGCAAAATGCTGTTCTTGCTGAATTTATAATACACAAGGGGTTCATTATCTCAATCACTCTCATTCTCTGAATTACCAGTCTCCACCAGGCCATACCAACCTTCTCTCTAATTCTAATTTCTCTTAATTTGGGGAAAGCTCTGGGATAAATCATCAAGCTATAGCTCCAAGGCTCCCTCTAAGAGGTTTTAAATGCAGGAAGACAAAGAAGAAAATTGTTCTAGTACTTCCTGATTGCTTTTTAAAGCAATTTAAAAGCATTGAATGGTCTCTATTACCAATTCCCACAGAGAAAAGCACTGGAGCTACAGCTCTACTTTCCACTCTTTGGGCAAGGGAGAAGATGTTAAAAGAGTGATTGGGCATCCCTCACCCCAAGGGCGTTAGGCAATGCTAACACCTCTCCTATGGAAAGTAGGGTAGCAGCAGTCTGCTTAGAAAGCTGAGAGACCAAACACATCTTCATGTTTTAAGGCTGAAGAGATCAGGAACTCCTAAGATCTGTCACCCTGAGTAAGAGAATTTCACTCACTGAACCAAGAAATGTTATTGCAAAAGAAGAAAACAAAACGAAAACCTCCCACATCTCGACTTGAGATGATTTTCCCTGTGGAGGATCTTTTCTTATCCTTACATAAATCCTTCTATTTCTGAACATCCTTACTCCTCAAACTTGCTCCCTTTACTGATGGGGATTTCTCCAACATGAACTTCTAGTCTCTCCCCGGATACTGGCAGACCGGTGCCTTGACAGAATTTTCCCGTTTCATCCGCACAGTACAATTCCAGCTGGCAAAGCTTTCAGGAGCACCAACTAGCCACAATCACAGCTCTGCCAGCTCAGCATGACACTGTTTTCTCCTCTGTCAGAAAAGCTGGTAATGGACCAGAAACTGGAGTGATGCAAAATAGACCAAATCCCAGCATAAAGAAATAGAAAACATTAATTAGATCAGAACAGCTTAAATGTTCTTTTTACCAGACTGTAAATTTGTTCATAATTTGATTTATTACAATTTGTTGAGGAAAAATTCAATTGCTGAGTGTTCAATCAACCTTGGATGGTCAATTGTCACTATCTCATATTTCCCGTCATTGTCTGTTATACTCTTTAAATTGCCTTCAAAATTAAACACATCTAATAAAATGTCTGCTTGTTTAGAAAAAATAAAAATAAAAAAAAACCAAACCAATACCAAAAAACAAAAAAATCCCACAACCCAAAAAACAACAACAAACAACCCAAACAGTTTCAGGCTAAAACAGCCTGGGAATTGTAGCTGCATGAATCCCATAATGGGACGTGAGGTTTAAGAATTATAGGACACATGTCAAGGGACCTAGGACCCCATCAGATCACTCACACGACAGGATATAAGAAACATGAAGATCAGATTCTGATTCTAAATGCAGCTATCCTGGTTAGTGAAAAGTTGAAGGAATTGCAACATCTCCATAGGCTTTCCTTAAAGGGATCCACTTGTGTAATTGTTTGCAGTAAAATCTAAGATAGCTTGTTTCAATCTTTAGATGTTTTTGTAAGGAAGAAATAAAAAGAACTTCCTTCCCAAACCAAAAAAAATGGTGATAACATCATTCTATATATGTGGTAAATTATTGATATCACAAATACATTTCCTAAGAGTTTTTGCCATTCTTCAGTGCTTAATTTGTGAGGATTTGTCAAGAAATGAAACACACATAAATCTCTGATGAGTCTTAGGTTCATCCCCAGAAAATCAAAAATGTCCCACTGGCTAAAACCCAGGATTTTTTTTGTTTCACAAAACATTTTAGATTCTTAAGACCAATCTTATGCAGACTCTCTGCAAGCCAAAAAGCAACACTGTGAATTTAAATAGCCCTTGAAGTGATTATTACTTTTTTTAATTGCTGTTCCACAGCTGGAAATCCTTCCAAGGTCACCTCGGTAAAATTATACAAGTGACTGACAAGAAAAACAGAAATAGCTAACTACAATAACTCAAAAAAACCCCCATCTTTATCTCAATTAAGTATCTCAATCTACTTGAGATACTTAACATAGCAACAGGCTTCAGGATCTCAGAAGACAGAAAAACAACACAGTCTAAGGGGAGAGACTCAAGACAATAGAAACTGACAGGTGATACCAGCTTCATTAGAGAAACAGCTAATTTGGATTCAAGTGTCATACTAATAGAACTATCCTCCAAAACCTCAGTCAGCAACTCCAGTAAGGTTTGTAGAGAACTTTCTAACCCGGCTTAATATTTGAAGTTTGACTCATTTAGAAGTTTTACATTGACTTTCTAATGATTCCCTTCTGTAAGAACATGCCATACAGAGACAAAAGCAGAAAAAAGATACAATGCAGAATTTAAGTGAACTTTTTTACTGCACTGTGACTACATTTCCTTGGCGTACTGGCAGGAAGATGCTTCCCAGTGCAAAAGAGATTTAAATGTGCTACAGAAAATTAACGTGTTATACCCACACTGAAAAATAACTTATTTTTTTCTTATAAACCATATCCAAAACAGCACTGTTCATTAAAAAGCAATTCCTTACAAGTCGAAGGCTTGAAGGACACCGAGTGCAAATGTTATGTGCCCTTGGCACAGCTATTGAGTAGCAGGTCTGCAGCTGCCAAACATTCATGCAGTAAGTCAGCATTTGTGTTTCAGTGAAGAGACCCACAATCTGGGCTCTGGACAATCCTGAATCTCACAAGAGGGTTGTTCTGCACATGCTGGATGCATATTGCTCTCACCTTAAGCACCCCCTGATGTCAGTGCAAGTCTTTGCTCTCAACAAGACAGTGGCTAAGGCTGTGGGGTTCATCTGTTCGTAAAGAGCACTGGGACTTTGGTAATAAGAACAGAACTCAAAAGCTCAGTCTGGATGGAGAAAAACATTTTAGGCATTTGATAGTACAAACACTACCCCATAGTTCTATACTGTGTCTTTCCTTCTGCTAGGGTTATCATATGATGATTATTATTAGGGAAATAAAGTCCCATCTCTGAAACAGAATGGTTTCCAAGCAGGCTGTTACTATGAACCTTCCACTGCCAAAAGAATCAGGAAAAAGGTGAATCACTTCTTGGAACTCACATACTATATATGAGACAGGAACATATAAAAAATACATGTATCATTGCTGTGAAGAACCCTTTGCTGTGTGCCATGGTTTAAAAAAGAGCTAGTTTCATCCAACCTAACTTCTTGCTTTTCCATTCAGATTCATCACTGACTTGAGCACAAGTCAAGAAAGGGCCATGCCTATCTTTGAATTCAGAGCAAAGACTGCTCTGTCTGGAAGTCCTACTGCTCCAGCACGAGTGAGCCTTGGTCACAACACGTATATTCAGTTCATGTATCTTATTTATTCATTTGTTATTCTGTGCTGTTTTGACCCTTATTGCTCTCTGGGGGCAAAGAATGTACTTGAAAGAGAAAATAAGTTTCCACAAGAAAGGCAGCAGTAGCTCTAGGTTTCTAGGTCCCTGACAAAGAATTTAAACCTACCCGAATCAGATGCTTAGTGAATTTTGTAACAAATGGAGTGAAACTGTTCATGTTCATTCCTGCTGAAATACAGGTCTAATTTAAAAATAGGACCAGCCTGATCTTTGGATCATCAGGTTTGTTTAGAAGAAACCTCCTGTGCACTTCTCACTGCAAATCAAGGACTGATTTCCCTCCTTATCTAATTTTTTTTGTCTCCCTCTGAAAGTTACTTACAATCAAAACAATAAACAAGTAAAACTTCATTACTCTGGTCTCAAAAAATCAGAGGTGAGAAAGGCAATGGGAAATCCAGCTCTTTGGTGAGACTGAAATTTCTCAGCAATTTCCCAATTTCTCAACAGTAACTGACAAGTAAGAGTAAGTATTAAGGGACATTGGGAAAATAACCTGCTTCAACTTCAGAAACCAACCATTTGCAGCCTACCATTCAAAGCCATTTGAAGACAATGGGATCTAGCTGGATTACTGGAAAGCATTTAAATCTTACATGAGATTAGCTTTTCTTATTTTGCAGTTCCATAAACATTCAGGCAGCAACTTCTTTGATCCATGCAGCAGGCGTGCCTTATAAATAGGTCCCTTTTCCCAGTTAGTAAGTGGCAGAATGAGAGGAAATGGCCTCAAGTTGCACCAGGGGAAGTTTATTTTAGATATCAGGAAAAATGTCCTCAGAGTCACCATCCCTGGAGGTTTCTAAAAGACATGTAGATGTGACACTTGAGGGCGCGGTTTGGTGATGGACTTGGCACTGTTAGGTTTATAGTTGGACTCAGTGATTTGCGGAAAAACTCCACAACTCGAAAGTTGTAAAGTAGGTATGCTTTATTCAGCGCTGAGGCGCATGGGGGATCGCTCCTCCAAAGACATGCGCACCGTCAGCAGCACTCATCTCCGTATTTATCTCTAAATCTTTACATATACATCAGGTTTCCCAATACGTCTATACATATTCATAACCTATCCCCGCTTCACATTAGAAAGAGCTTAGAAGTCATTTCCATATGTCCTAGGCTTGCGCAGTGACTCCTGGTGGTCGTAAGCAGGGGTCTCAAGATGAAGTAAATGAGTCTTCCTCAGGATTGAACTTTTCACCCTGCTTCTTTCTGCATGCTCTCTGCCTCTTTGGTCTTAGTCCAGATCCCGGTCCAGTCTTGAGGTCAAAAAGATCAGGAACCAAGTCACGGTTCCTTCTCTTTTACAATACCTAGGCCACGAGTGCTTCTCTTTTACAATACCTTACATCCATCCTCAATGCTGTGGTTAGTAAAGTAAATGTTAAGTAATCAAGATACATTTAATAAATGATTCTTAATTAATCATTCCTTTTATCTTCTACTCCCTCCATCATCAGTGACTTAAGGGTCTTTTCCAACCTAAATGATTCCATGGTAACAGATTGAGCCAACTGCCAGACACCCCTTCTGCACTATTTTTGAAGCACAGCTCGCACTCCCTTCTGAAGTGGCTCTGACACTGGAAGGCAGTTTTCACCGATGGGGGCGCACCCTGAGGATGACGTGGCTCATATGTGATTCACAGGCACATGTCAGGTTGATTTTGCTCTGTGAAGCTCAACTCCAGCCTCTTAAGGCCTACTGGGGAGCGCTTCACTTCAGGATTTGGCACTGTCCCAGCTCTGGAAGCCAGGACTCAGCAGCAGTATCTATGCCACCAAAGGGAACAAAGAGAGCCCTAGCACGGACACAGAACCCTCTAAACAGTGCAGCTATTGGAATGGTTTGGGCATGGATTTGGCCAGGCCAGTTACAACTGTGCCAGATAATTTCAGGACACAAGAAGGGCATTATCAGGACCTGTTGGCAGATTTGATGAGGCCATCTAATATGGTGAGAGAGGAAGATTAAGCAAACTGTGAACTGAGCCATGCCTCTGGGCTTTACTTTTATGGCTAGAGAGTACACCCCAGTCTAGTTTACTTAATGATAGGGACAGAAAATTTGCACAGTCAGTTGTTTCAAATTTTGACCCCAAGGCTCTAGGTCAGAATAAAAGCCCAAGGGATCTGAAGTCACCACTGCAACAGCTGCTGTTCATGATTCTGCACCAATAGAGTGCACAATCCCTTGCTGGGATGGACGTAGCCGTCCACAAATGTTGCCATATAAGTGGGGTTTGTGGCATTTCTCCATGGTCTGCTGCAGTCTGAGCAGGCTGCAGTCACCCAGCTGCCTCGTGCACTGGATCTTTGTGCAGACCTGGGAAGCAGTCTGGGGGAAAATTGTGTTCTGCCCTCACTGTCATAGGGTGGGGAGTAGCCAGCTACAACCCAGAAGCCTCCCAGTCCTGGTGGAGCCAAGGTCTCCGGTATTTCCTAAGGCAACTGGGAGGTGCAGGAAACACATTGAGACATTTTGCTGCCTCTGCCCACAGCCCTGAATGCTGAGATCACAGCTCTGCAGCCAGCTCTAACTCATCTTTTCATCTTGCAGATCCTCCCAGCTAGCACACTCTGCCACAGCAATAGCAGGGCCCACGAGCATTTCTGACCAATGTTCATTTTTCTTCAGAAAGATGCTGGAGCATAAACATCATTCAACATGAGCAGCCTTTTCTTTCCTTTCCACAAAGAGGCATTTAGCTAGGCTTGGCAGAGGAAGGTAAGCCTCCGGGAAGACATTATCCTGACAGCAAACACTGGTGACTGGCTTTGTGTGTATGTATGTGTGTGTTTGGCAGACTCTGGATGCTAAATAAATATGGGTTATTAATAAAGTGCTAGCTGGAGATGGAAAATAAGATTGAATGCTTCATCTTCCAAGAGCTGTTTCAGGATCTTAGGGGGGAAATAAAGAAATAAGACAATGGAAAATGGAGAGCCACGGGGGAAGGAATGGGGTGGAGAAAGGATTCAATAAAGAGGAAAATAGCAACAAGGAGGAGGCAGTAAATTTGGTTAGTTGTAAAAGAGGCTCAAGCAAAAAAAAAAAGGGTAACAAAATAGCAGTGGTATAAACAAAATGTCAACCACCTCTTGCCCCGCTGTGATTCAAAACAAGAAGTGAAAACACTCTACATTGGCCAAGAACACTTGTGGGAAACTGGAGGAGGAGCAAGCAAATAATCTGAAAGGGAAAAAATAAAATGCGAGAAAGCTAGGCATAATGTGTCCAGAGAAGGAACCTACATAACACAGAGGGGCTTTAAAGTGCTGCAGGACTCTACAGAAGGGCTCTGCTCCTGCCTTTACCCCATTGACATCCTACTCACTGCAACCACAGGTTTCACCTTCTCTTCTGTGCCCCAAGTCAATGACTGTGCTTGGGAGACAAGCGCCAGCAGGTTTTCCTTTTACCTTGCCATTTTTATGACCTAGTCCAACTCACATGCTGCAGATATCTTGGAACAACATCATCGCTCCTGGGAACTAACCACAGCACGGTTACTTCTGTGGCAGCGCTCTACTGTCATACAGTGACACTACGATAGCCTAACTTTGTAAATTTCTTATAAAAGCATTTAGTACTACAACAATCCTTAAACTTAGACTGCACGGTTTTTAGTCTAACAAGCCTTTACATTTTTATACTTCTTAATTAACAGCAGGGCTACTTTTCTGGATCATCAAATGGCAAACTACTATATCTATCTTTACATAGGTGTAATTCATTTATTTTTCTCAAGCAACAAAGCACTTCATTAATTAGGTCTCTTGGGCCTAGTTCTCTTCTACTTGTGCTACAATAGTCCTAAAGCTGTCATACAATTAATAAAGGCTACAGCTTAGAGTTACTTTCATGTTTTTGACCACAGCTATAGAGTGTTTCAAATTTGGCTGCTTGGACTTAATGGTCCCAGAGAGCAGTCTTGATTTCAGAGACAGCGTCCACAACTCCCCTGGTTTTAGTGGCAAGCTTGCAGACATAAGTAATGCAGAATCTGGATCATTTACATTAATTTTATGTAGGAGTGAGCCCCTTACCTCCTAGGGCTCCTGAAGCCTAACCTGCAGCTATTTCTTTAATTCTCACCAACATAACTCACCAAACAAAACATTTTTTCAAAAGCACGTTGTCCTTAGGTTTTGACTTAACTCATCCAGGCTTTGATCTATCACCTTTGTTCTTCAAGATGAGTTAGAGACTGAAACAATCTTTCAAGACAATGGCATCAGAAAAAGACCGCGTTGTGAAACAAACTTATTGATTCCACACATGACTCAATGCACACGTTAGATAGGTGGGCTCGCTGCCTCATTTTGCAGAAATCCACACATGCTGCCTCAAAGCACACTGATCCAGTGGGCCACGAAAAACTTATCTGCACATGCACGCGTTCTTGCTTCACAAACGTAGGTCAGCTGTGTAGGAGGGAGATGCCAAACCTGTGTTGACCACCAGCATTCAAACTACTTACTGCCACCCAGCACAGGCATAGGGGACAAAAACCTAAAAGGTAGGGTGGTAGGAAATCTGCCTACTGCCAGCCTTAGTCTAGAGCACTATTACCAGCAGGAGCTTATTGAAAAACTGTTCACACTCCAACAAGTGCTGTTCAGACAGAGAGAATGTATTATTCCTTTGCCTTCCCCCTCACAGCAGGAATGCAGGATACCCCTGTAAGGACAACACAAAATGGGCCCCCTCTTAAGTGGCTCTCAGCCTTAGATCTCATTTAAGCACTCCTTTCTGGCCCCATTACTGATGTTTTCTTCTTCTCAAGTATGGGACCTTTGCATGAAAAAATTGTGATTTAATTGTTCAAGCACTGTATGATGCAGCATATACTTCATGGCTCTTAATTTAAAACATAGTAGTGGATGCTTATAGTAGGTTTGTGGAGAAAAATGGGCTGATTTTATTATGTGAATTTGTACATATTTTGATAAATATACCAGCTGAAAGAAAAGATACTAATAAGGCAATCATTCATTATCCCTTGCCAGCTAATTGGGTGGTCATTTGTATTTTCAACTAGTTGTGTATACTATTTATCACCCAGAGATCAGTCTCATGCATAACAATTCTGTTTGAAATGACATCAAAAGCCTGAAATCAAGGCATTGCTCTATGCAGTGTGAAGGCAACAATGACAATTCTGTTTTGTTTTATTATTCAAAGAAAGAATTTCCAAGAAAAATGCCACTGGAAGCTAAAATACCATTAGAGATGTCTAGCATATAAAACTATTAGAGATGTCTAGCATATAAAAAGCTCAATTCTGTGAATGCTAAGCAAGAGGCTCTGCAAAAATAATTGTTAGCTGCAGAACTGATTTCAATCTTTCAGGCAAAACACTTGAAACACCTTTTCCACAAAACCCTAAAACTCTCGTTGAAAAGGGATCTCTTTTGCAGGCTTTGCTTTCACTTCTGTCCTTTGTCCAGCACAAAGACAATTTCTCTCTTCAACAGACAAGGAAAGAATAGCTCAAAGCCCATGAAACTGAAAAAAAATCTTCCCCCCCCCCGCAATCAGTGTACTTCAGCATCACTGCATATAAATATTTTTGAGCCCCTCTTGTAAGTAGCGCGAAGGATTGCAGCCAGTGTTTGTGCAACAGCTTTCCCTTCCTTAGTACCCTTTTCCCTAATGTCATCTCTATTTCCTAAGGGGTGAAGCCAGTGACCATTGCAGCTTAGAGATCCACATCAGCAGCCTATTTGCACACCATGCTCCTGCAGGTGATTTTCCTTGGTGTCCCTCTCCTGTTTTTCAGGGCAGCAGGAAGAGGACAAAATCTCCTGTTTTTTTCTACTTCTGCTGGTTTGTGCTCCAGGAAGGGAAAGAAGACTTTTATGTGTATTTCTCCAACCCAGCACACACAGCAGAGCTCTGCTATCCTGCGAAGTCCAGGCCACAGAGGTCTGGGGCAACAAGATGTGGAATTCCCTTACCCAGCACTCTGCTGAGCTACTTGCACTCCTGAACAGAGCTAAGGACGAACACACCAAGAGAAGGGCGCGATTGAGGCAGGCAGCCACTCCTGCTGGCAGGACAAATTCTGCTGCAACAAAGGGATTTTTCACATGAGCACAGACTACTCCAGTGACACAGAGCTGGCAAAGGGAAGAACTGTGTGAGATCACTGTGCACGCCACACGCAGCCATTCTCAATTACCCTCACACCTGAGGACACGCTGCTGCCATCACCAAAGTCTATTTTCACTTCAGGCATTTGATGTTACACTCTCTTCCTGCCAAACAGTTCCTACAGCCTAGGGATGAGATTCACTTTCTTCTTTCTGTTTTCTTTTTTTTGTTTGTTTGTTTTGGTTTTTTTGTTTGTTTGGTCTTTTTTGTTTTTGTTTGTTTAGTTTCTTTTGTTTCTTATTTTTAAAAATTAATCTGGTTACTGGCAAAGGCATGCATATCCCACAGAGTGACATGCAAGGAAAAAATTAAGAAGTTGCTCATGAATCCCAAGACACCCTTCTTCCAGGTATTCCACCTCAAATTTCATCAACTTTGGAGCAGATGCTACATGGAGTGGAGAGCAAATCTTCAGATGATTCATGGCTGGGGATTTCTAGCTGCCACCGCTTGTCACCACATTGCTCAGAGGAGCTTATAAGCTTGCTGAAGGCAATAAATAGCTTCCTAAAACCTGCTCATTCATATAGTTTCTACTTTGGTAGCATGAAAGAGTAGAATCTACAGTCAACAAAATTTTCTCTACACTTTAACAAAAGGGTTTTCAGTGTTGGAATTCAAAATGTATACCAAAGGTGAAAAACACTGATAGTTGCTCAAAAGGATTCCCTGTCTGGGATAGGGTTGGATTTGTTTCTCAAATCCGCACTGCCTAACATGCTGTGGCCTAACTGTTCTTACCCAGTAGTGTTGTTTCCTTGTAATATATCTTGAGTTTAGAAATCTCTACCTACGCCAGTGAAGGAGGCATGGCTTTACAGAGAGAAGCTGGTGACAGGCTCAAAGAAGAAGAGTCCTGCATTATATTAACACGCCGGCACGCTGGCCGGGCTGAGACTGCAGCAGCTTGTCCAGGAGTGCCCAACACAAAGGGAAAACATCCTGTGGCACCTCGGTGCCTCGCTAGCCAGCCTCCCAGCCCGTGCGGTGGAGGGCCCGGAGCCTGGCGTGCCTGGGCCTTATGGACAGCCCAGGCGTGGCCAGAAACAAATGAGCAGAGGAGGCCCTTCGGCCAGTGTTCCAAGGGTTTATTGTAGAAGCTCCCTCGAAGGGGACCGGAAGCCAAGAGGACGACATAAGAGAGTGAGGGGCTTTAAAGGGATACATGGAAGGGGGCGGGGTGGCAGAGCAGGGACCCATAGGAAGAAGAGAAAGGTGGGGAAGGTCTGGCTACCTTTCTTTAGGGGATACAAATGGTGTCTGTCAATTTGTCTGTCAGTCAGTCCGAACTCTCCTCAGGAATCCTAGGAATTCAAAGGCAGAAGCCATCTTCACAGAAGAGGGTTTTACTCTTTGGTACCAGCCCACCAAACCTCTTTTTCTGGGTTCTGTGGCCCCCTGGTTATTGTGTTTGGTTCATTCACCACAATACTGCACGGCACAGAAGCCTCAGCCCAGCTAAATGTCAGGTCCAGGATCCCCAAAGCACATGTGTCCACAGGGTTTACTCATGCAGACAACACACAGGAGACCAGGAATCGAGGGCAGTGACAGAAATGCAGTCATGCTGAGCGAGACCCTTGGTGGACAGGAGACGCTGTGAGAACGATCCTTTGAAAAAACAAAAAACAAAAAGCCCGTGGCCCAGAACAGCTATCAAGTTCATTGCTTTGCATGTCTCAGGAATCTGATCCTAAGCAACTGGTGGAGCCAAGTAAAACAGCTGCCTTTGGAAGGAGGTATTATTTCAAACCCCTTGGGGAAAAATACATTCATACCTTAATATGGATGTCCGTAGCCAACTGCAAGTGTAACTGTTTCTGCCTGTTCCTCCCCATTCCTACAGATAGATTGAAGCCTTTACGAGCAAGTGGGTTCTCTCTACTGACGGGAGTATTCGCATTATGAAACATCTCACAAAAGAAGGTTGAACATGAGAGGCAGAGGAACAGCAGCACCTCAAAACATTATTCCTGGGAAGAAGAGCATAGGCTGTATATAGGCTCTGCATGAAGCTGTATCTCAGAGTACAGAACATCTTGGGAATACAAAGACCATCTGTTTAAACCCAGTCAGAAGTCAGAGCAGACACAAAGGCCAGACATTCCTACCAACACTACAAAAACCTCAGTCTGTGCTCAGGACTCTTTTAAATGCAAAATATTAGCTAAAACATGATAGCAAAATTGATCTTCTCTATATCTTCAATCAGCTAACAGAGCTTAATTCTTTTGCCCTCAGTTTTCTCTGTACCAAAATAACAGCCTCCCTTCCCTGTCCTTCCCTATCCCTGGATACTGCTACTCTTAAACCATCTCTGACCCCATCACAAACATCCCACAGCCACATTCTCTCTTCGTATTCTCCTCTCTGCTGCACTGCCAGGTGAGCTACAAGTTCCCAACCCCTCTGGCCCTGGGCCACAAAGGCTTATCAGGGCTAGCCCTCTGTACTTCTAAATACAACAATGCAGTTTGCTGAAGTCTGTATATGTGTGCCACCTATCCTTCTGCTCTGACTAAGGAATCAGCTTTTCTAAACCTCTGCCCAGGCTTCTGACAGCAAACATCTCACAAAACCAGGTCACTGGATCTCTGCCATAGCGGCTTCCCATGAGAACATGCACCAAAAATGTTGGATGCAAAGTAACACCGTGTGACCTCTGAGGCGGTGCCTGTGCGCTATTATCAGAAGGATGGTACCACTGCTTCCTGTGCCAACAAATATGTCATTTAACAAAAACTCAGCAGAAGAGTTTGCCAAGTACACCCACTCTAAGAGCAGCACCACCAGTACTTTGTACAAGAGATTAGATAAATTGAAAAGAGTGCATTTACTTCATGTGCTTCCTATCTCAGTCTCTGGGCTTATATCTGCATTATCTGATTAAGTGACTGTTAAATAACCCAAGATGCCAATATAGGCTCAGGAAAAGTCTTTATCTTGATCTGGAAGTGTTGAACTAATCTCCAAATATGAATTTCAACAATGAAGACCATTTTTCAAGGCATAAATGAAGCTCTGTACTAAATCAAATCTGGTTACATCTGATAATGTAAAAAGGGAAAAATACTTCAAAGGAAGATGCAGCAAACTCTCTCTTGCGTATTGCCTCTTATTAGCAGTACTCAAAGCAGGTAACAAAACTCCATCCAGTTCATGCTACCGATGAGAGAAAACTAAACGGAAAAGTTTTGTAAGCCAGAAAAGGAGTTAGATCCCCTCAACCACCCCCAATCAGTTGTTTTCTCCACCTAGGGAGAGCAAGTCTCTAAATGTCATATCTTCTTCCAACACAGGCACGGAGAGGAAAAATCCCCAAACTCTCCTTAAGAATATGAAAAATATCTTCAGAACATAAGTCAAAATATTCTTATTACCCATACAAATGCAATTCCCTCTGAAAGGGCATGAAATGATAAAACAGTATTAAAATATTAATGGGACACTAATCTGGTAAACATTATGAGAAAACAGCAATCATGGGAAAAAAGTATTTCTTCTTATTGCTCATTCTGAAATGAATTTGAAGCACAGCTGAACAGCTGGTTTTGGAAACATTTGCTCCACACCTAGCCCTAAGTCTCCACCTGCAAAGACACAGGAAAGCATTTGTACTGTTTGTGAAATGAGAGTGAGGCTTTTATCCGCACATTTTGGCAATGGTCTCTGATTATATAATGATTTCCATATGCTTATCACATCTGAACAAGAGCAAAACAGCATGGTACCAACTGGTTCTGTTTACATTATGATTTAGCCTTACATTTGGGGGTTTTTGGTGGGGATGTTTGTCAGGGGCAAGTGAATGCTTTTCAAAGTACCTTTCACTCTTTGACATCGAAATCAAAGCCATTGCCAGTAGAAAAGGGAAAAATCTGGACTAATTCTAAAAAAAAGTAAGGTCAGAACATCATGAACAGAATGCTGGATAATATAGAAGGAACTGGCAGTAACACTAATGTTTAAAGTGGTCTGACATATCTCATGGTAAGACTTTGTTTTCAGTTACTTACAGCATTGCCAAATTAACTGGTTTGCCAGCAGTTTCCTTTGCTAGGTCTACCCCAGGCAGGGAATTTTTTGTTTTGTTTTTCTTGGGAATTTGGCTTCAGAGAAAAAAAAAATCTGTTCCATTGCCTCTGAAAGTTGGAAACATTTTATTACAAGACCCATATTTGTTTTTCCCTTTTGAAAATAAATAAGCAAATCAGATTTTAACAACTTTCTGACTAAGCAGCAAGGTTGTAGAAATGGACATCACAATTTTGTGGTCATAGTTTTGAAGATAAAAAGTTTTAATTGATGTCACAGGGAAAAAAGATCCTGTGGAGTAACATACTTGGTTGAGTCTTACAGAAATTCAGCAACATCTTATGTTGTTCACTCAGCATCCATCACTGCCCTGTGGAATTTTTGTATTTTATAGTGCTACAAATAAACATAATAAACTAAGCTAAGGAAATGACACATGAATACACCTTTAAGTTAAGCACTCAAAATCTAAACTGTGCAACTTTAAGCTTCTAAATGTAACCTTGATAAGGCCCTTTTGTGACACTGCCTTTGCTATACAAGGTACTATTACAGCAAATTTCTGTTCTCTAGGACTTCTGAGAGCACCACAGGCAATGTTTGCCACTGTGGCAAGCACTGACAACTTCAGTCAACCCATAAGCCAGGCTTTAGGAAACAGCAGGAGCTTTAAGGGCTACGGCTCAGTGTCACCACAATAGCTCAGGCCCAGAAACACACTCTTTTCAAACTACCCCAAAACAAATTCTTTCCTTTGGATTTTTCCCCAAATAAAGTTATAACCTAAAAGGTGCTATCTCAGCAAGAAAAGACTTTGATTCTCATCATGAATAAGCACAGAATTATGATTGTCCAGACACTGAAGAGCTGAGTGTGTATGTAAAAGCATACCCAGGAGCAGAGAAGTGTTCCTGCACTATGTAGCTTAGATCTGGCTGGTGGCCACAGAGGGAATACAGAGGTAACTTGGCTGTGTCAAAGCAGGCAGAGGACAAAAAGGAGCGCCTCAGTTACTGCAAACATTGGCATTGCCACTTCACTTAGAAGAGTCCTCAAAACATCTTTCTTATATAAATCCAAATGATACCACCCACCCACCACCTTAGATTAGCTTGAGATGTCCAACAAAATAGATCACAATCCACAAAAATTATAAAGTATTTTTTATGTAAAACTGGTGAAACTGAACATAACAACCATTTCCTAGGGCCAGGCAACATAAGTAGACTTCTGTTATGGAAATGCCCAGTTGATCCTCTAACCAGCTCAGGCCAACAGAAACTTCAAGGAACACTTGAAGGGCTGAATCAGGTCTAACATGTGGAGAAGTTCAAAGCAATGCCATGTTTTCTCCAGCTCCCATCCAGCTGGGACAGCCACAGCAGTAAGAGGTACTTTCCCCAGACTGAGCACACCTGGATGTGGAAGTAAGTAGCAGCAATCAGACACAGCCACAAATGAGTTCCCTGCTTGTGCTCTGCTCTGTTAACATCATTAGCAAAAATTTTTTGGAAAGGATTGGAAGTGTTTGCAAAATGTTTTACACCCAATGGCATGCGTCTCCTGCAGCAGTCTTTCAGTTACAGGAGGAAATAAACATACGACCAAAATCCTCATCACCAGCTTCTCTGAGAAAGCGTTTTATCAGACTGAAAGGGGAAGATTGTGTTATCACTGGAAGCAAAATATATTTTCTGTTTTCATGCATTCCTAAGACAGTTCTCAGCACCACACATAAAGGAACAGGCTGAGTCCAGCATTGCTGGTGCTGTGAACTAAGCAAACATTTTGGGGATTTTCATTTCTACTGAGCAAAACCACTTAATTATGGCAGCAGAGGTAATGAAGAAAAGAAAGCCCATTATCAGATGGCTGAAATTTACTCAACTGGAGTCCACACCTGCACTGGAAAAATTCCAAAGATCTGCAAATTGAGAGGGTTGTAAAGTCAATACTAGAAAAAAAGCACAGGTGTAGAAAAAAAGAGAGACAAGCCTCACAGAAGTTACTCACTTCAGTGAGAGAACAGCTCTGTTCCAGAAAGTTGCCCAGCCAAATAAATTTGGTGATAGAGGGAAGAAGTGCTTTGCTAAAGGTAAGAGCTCCAGCCAGCACCAGAAGACTGACCCTGGGGCTTTTCCTTCCCAAATCAGTGATTCTTCTGTCAAACCATATCCAGAGAAGAGGACTGGAGCAATAGTTTGTATACTGCCTGTTTGTATAATCTACCAGAAAAGGGCTTGCAAATTATACATGATTGTAATGCATGCATATGCAACAAGTATTGTCTGAGAGGTACAGCAGCACCCATTTACAGACCCAATACACTCTAGGGAGTTGTGCTGCTAACTGGGGCTCGTATCAGCGAGGTCACCAAGAAACGGGAAGATTACAGAGTGGTGGTGAGGACTTCTGGATCGCAGGTGGGGTTATTTTATAAATCTTCCCAGTCAGAGGGAAGGGGTTTGAAAGGGCCAGTCAAATCTAGCAAGTAACAAATGGATATGGGACGGATGCCACAGCCCAGTGTTCACTTGGAGGAACCTGGCCTGAGAGGGGCTGATGAGGTCCCCATCTGTCAGAGAAGGGACGGAGCATCTTTGTTCATAGGCTTGCCCAGATGGCGAAGAGGGTTTTAAACTAAAGTTGCTGGCAAAGCTGAACCTCAATCCATCCCACTCCTAGAAGTGTGATGCCTGTGACAGTGAAAGATGCCCAGAGCATGGAGATGGATTGCAGGTCAGCAGGAGAGCATCTGAAGCACAACACAAAGGAATTTCAACAGCTCCAGCCAGTAGTCGACCTCATTCAAGTTGCAGTTTAAATTCCTCTATGCAAACGCATTTAGCATGGGGAATAAACATGAGGGGTTAGAGATGTGTGCACACTTGCAGGACTGTGGTCTCACTGGCATCATGGAGACATGGTGGGATGCCTCCTGTGACTGGAGCATTGGAATAAAAGGTTATGGACTCTTCAGGAATGACAGGCAGAGGAGACAAGGAGGGCGTGTTGTCCTCTATGTTAATGCCCAGCTGAAGCACACAGAATTCTGCCTGGGGGTGGGTTAGGAACTGACCAAGATCTTGTGGATCAGGGCTAAAAGGAAGGCAGGGACAGGTGACATTGTAGTGGGGAGCTGCTACAGGCCACCCACTCAGGAAAACCGAGCAGATGAAACCTCTACAGACAGATAGGAATGGCCTCATGTTCACAAGCCCTGGTCCTCCTGTGCTTCAACCACCCTGATATCTGCTGGAAGGACAATGCAGCAAGGCATGAGCAATCCATGGGGTTCCTGGATGCACTGAAGATAACTTCCCTGTCCAAGTGACAGAGAAACTAACAAGGTGAGAAGCCTGGGAACAATCACAGTCGCAAGTATATCATGTTTAAATAAGAACCAAAACAGCTCAACCAAAGCAGCATGAGTAAACATGGATAGAAGGAATTCAGTGAGAGTTGTGTCCTGTTTGACAATGAATTCCCATACACATCAATGCGCATGAGAAATGTTTAGTTTTGGATGAAACCTGATGCAGAGAGGAAAAAAACAATAAAAATAGACACACTCAACAATTTCAGAACTTTCCTTCCTCACCTTGGTATTACAAGCCAAGGCATACTTTGGAGCCAAACAGCAGAGGCCAGCACCCCTCACAATGTGATCTTAGGATGAACTGATGCATCCTTAACATCTCAGAATGCTTAAAAATCTTGCCCTTCAAATAAATGCAGCAAAGAAACTGCACATGTCCTTATTAAAATTAAACACATGCTATACCTTAGGGAAATGAGGGTGCTGGAAGAGGTTAATACACATCCTTCAGTAGTCAGAGAGCTGTGACTCCTTAGCTGCAAAGGCAGATGGCAGATACCTGCCTCTTGTACAGTCAGCCCAAAGTGTGTTCAGCGTACCTGGAAAGCCTCAAGCTCCTACATGATAAACCAGGCACGGGTCAAGCCCAGCAGGATTAATGAACAAAAAATCTGCAGCTTTTCCATCAGTGTTTACACATCAGGCTTCAAAGCCCTGTGCTGTCTAACACTTTGTTAGATCCATAAAATAGCCACAATTAGGCAACACAGACATGAAAAGCTGAATAGCATCATTCCAGGTAAAAAGAAATACAGAGATTTGGTGGAAGTAGCAAAGCCTGACTCACAGGCACTCGACAACTACTGCTGCATCCTTACAAAGGAGTAAAAACAGCACCTTTCATTTTGTAGTAGGTGATGGAGACAGACCTCAAATCCCAGAAGTTTACTGGGAACTGGAAGAAAGTGCATTCACTTCTATGTATCCTGGAAAGGTCAGGAGTTCTGGCAGGGATTTATGGCACTGCTGAAGTCCCTTCTGATGTGATGCTCTTCTTGAGTGTGCTCTAAACAGTGTTTATTTAGACATTGGTCAGGAATGGCAAGGAAACGATCAGCAGGGCCTGCCTTGCTTTATGCAGAGGAACACTATGGTCTCCCATGAAGGTATTTGAGAGGCTTTCCTGTACCATTCCTTATTCTTACACTTCCAAATTATCCAGTCTCAAATGTGCCAGGCTCTTAAATTAAACCCTTTAAGGAGATTATGGAGACAGAAACTACATTCAGATCCTTGCCCTCTTTCAGAAACCTAATTAAATGGATGAAACTTCCTTCCTTCTCATCTGTGGTGGCAATAGCAGGGAATTTTACACTTTTAGTTCAATGTTTCAAAACCTTTTGAAACCTTTTCCTTTTCTCTTTTTTCTTCCAAAGCAGATATTATCACAAAATCATACTCTTACTCTAAAACATGACTGCATTTTTCTACTACGGCTGAAGAGAGGCAGTTTTTAATAAAAAAACCGTGCATTTAAAGAAAATCTCTGAGCTTTTCATATCCAGAAGACTTCACATGAAGGGGAGAAAGCTGAAAAAGACAATTTCTGCCAGAGCATGGAAACAGTGTTAAGGCTTCCCTCCTTAACACTGGAGCATGTGAAAGTAGAACCCACAAGCAGAGCCTTCCTGACCAATTTGAACTGTATTCTATAAATGTCCTTATTTTCTGTTATGGAAGCAAGTTACTGTTCTCCCCAGTGTTTGGAGAACTCACATGGAGGATTCATTATTAAATTGTTTTATGAACAATATTCAACACTTTTAGGGCTTCACGTAAGAAATAGTTCCAAGACTTAACATTCCACAGAGACGCCTCTACTTCGAAACTATCCATGATTTTTAGTTTCATATAATTAATGTTTCTTCATTTCAAGTCAGTTACTAATATGAAAGGCAATTTGTGAAAGTAGGCAGCCCATTAAAAGGACTGTTTTTTCTTATCTCTCCCAGGGTATTGATACGAAGTTCACAGTCAAACGTTCCTTCCTTTGTACTTTGGTAAAAGACTCTATTCACCCTCATAGATTATTCTGGAAGAACTATGTAGTAGTAGTTCAGTTCGATGCTACTTTTTTTCTCTAAATATTCAGCTCTCCTAAACAAATTTACAGAAATAAATAGGCATTGAAAAAATACCTCACCAAAGCATACAATAGGGGATCACTTAAACGTTACTTGAACAAAGACAATTACACAAAAAAAGGGAAAATTCAAGGGTTTTCCATCTCAGTGAAAAATAAGTATTTTCCACAAAATGTTCCTTTTGTTACTTGCAAGTTTCATCAGTGTGGAATGTCTGAGTGACAAGGAAAATACTGCAGAGCTCCAGAGAAACAAATCAATAGCCCTATCCCCAGCAGACAGAGTTTCCATGTGCCTCAGGTAGGGATACTGACTTCTCCAAATTAGGACAGAGCTGCAATTTCCTGCAAGAGCTTCATGGGCTTAAAGTGCCACGGCTCTCCGTAGTGTTTCTGAAGCAGAACATTCTTCTATAAAAAGACAGGGTATTTCAAATTTCAGCTTCTTCCCAGCCAGGATAAGTCTTTGCATAATGATTTCCATTTTTCTGCTTTATAGATGAAATTGTGAATAGCACCTTGGGACACCGGGAAAAAAAAAAGCATTTTTCAAGAAAAGCGTTTGACCTTCAGTTACTCATTTTCCTTCAATAATTTTTAGGTTTAGAGGATATAAATATTCTTTAAACTCATACAAGCATATTGAGGGAGGATATAAAGACTGTATTCTGGACCCTGCTCTCTGTGAGGTCTGCTGGCCTGGAGGGACTTTAACTCTTTGCCACCTAATGTCACCAAAAATTGCTAGTTTTCTGTGTACTGCCTTATAAACTGACCAAACCAGGCACAAGAAAGAGCACTTACTGACACATAATGACTGACTCTTACATTTGGTTATTTACAAGCACATCCTTCACTGAAGATTTAAGGAGATTGATGGTTGACTCTATTGGTTGCAATAAGGTGTATTATCGGAATTTCAACAAAATTCAGTAAATAAGTTTGCATCTCATATTCATCTCCTTTTTTGTTTTGAAGTATTGTATATTGTATCAGCCCTGGCACTAATGGTAAAGCTACCTTTATAAAACCTGACAAGTCACACAAATTATTCAGGAAAGTAGATTCTATTTTCAGGTATGACTTCAAATGACCTTTCAAGGTAAATTTGCAATATGAGTAAATTTACAATGTGAGTAAACATTTAATCAGATAGGGTGTTTTTCAAGGATGGAAGGAGTTAAAATATAGGAAATTTTTCAAGCCTCAGATGAATGTTTAGACACCCCCAAAATGCTCAAAACCAACTGTTCAGATTCCAGATTCCTCTACAGAAAACTGCTCTCTTCAGTGTCATTTTCTACCCAAACTGACTGTCAAGAATACTCCTAGGAAGGTTTTTCCTATTCCTGCATTATCCTGTGCTATGACTGACAACATAGGCAACGGAATACAAAGTAATCTTCTGAAATCCTGCAGAATTCAAAAGAAAATAATTATCAGTAATATAAGGTGACTCTCAACTAGCTCTAAATAAGTCAAAATACATGAACAAATAAGGCAAATTCTACTCCAGGAGATGGAAAGAGAGAGTACCCAAACAGGTGGAAAGCTCCTGACCTCAGCAGCAGCAAGGCCACAGAAAAAAAACTCAGCACAGTTTAGAAAGGATAAGGACAATGCAGAAGAAAGCCTGAGGAGGACAATAAAAATTAGCTATGAGACAGGTAAGGAAAGATTGCAAGGATGTATATTGCAAGGATGTCTAGAGGACTGCTGAGAAGTTGCTAAATACACAAAAGGTTGCTGCAAAGGGAAGGACCTATTCACCACAACCATGGGACAAAGGTCAAGAAACCACTGCAGAGATAAATGAACCCCTAGGGAAAATACAGCATCGATAAGTAAATTAAAACTCTTCAATAAGTAAATTAAAACTCTTCTATAGCCAGACTTTCGGCTGGTGGAGTTTAGAAGGCTGGTTCAGACATTCATATGTACATGGTGGCCGAAGGAGTGCTGAAGGGACTGGGAAGAGAAGAGAGACCACGCATGCAACAAGAGAGACCCAAAGAGCCAGCAGTGCAAGGAGCCAGAAAATCAAGGCCAGACTCCTGCTCTATAACATTTTCTGCATGTAAAAAGCACAACTTAAACAAGAAATTCACTGGATCGTGTAAGAAAATCCACTCAAAAAATCAAACCATGTCAATGTATTAACCCCCTTTTTTTACATGGCACTGTCCCCACACTAAGACAACTGAGATCTACAGTCCTACTGAGCATCCCTCATTATTACAAAGGGTTTCCTACTTGTGACCACAGCCTCCGTCTGTTCTGTTAAATATTTAACCTTTGATAGCATTTCAACTGCAGGAGCCTTTTGAGTTTCTCAAGTTCAGAGTGAAACTGAATTGTTCTGGTGGAACACAAATAATCAGCTAGGGAGAAGAGATCACAGAAAATGCACAGTCCTGTGTACTCTGCCTTCTTTGAATAGTCACCTAATTTAATAACACCATATTTGGCATTTCCTAGTTATATGTACTCTGCATACTGTCCTATGCAACATTTCAGTATTGGCCACTCCACCATTAGTCATGGCCCTGTGGCCTTCCTCCTTGCCCACTTTATTGTAGTTCTACTGATCAACAGTGCTGCTAGTTTTTTAAATCCATTACGTTGAGGTCTACCTAGTGAAATCCTGCTATTAACCAGTCATTTTCCACAACTTCTGTACTGTAAATAAAGTAGCAAACTGTCCATTAAGGATGTCTGATATTGCTGCTTCCCATCTTTTCTTTGAAAATGGTTCCATTTTTTGCTAGCACCATCAGGCTAGAGTTAGGAAATGAAAGCATGAGTTTCAATCTACAGTCCCTCAGGTGAGGAAGGCTGATTTGTGAGAGTCAGCTCTTAACTGTGACTTGGTAAATTCAAACCAAAGGACCCACCTGTAAAAGAAAGTGAAAGCAATCCACTGCCAAACATATATGAAACCAGTGCAATGGGGATAAAAAACCCCATGGATGCAGAAGCAGATATTTGGACTTTTCCAGATGAAAAACTACCCTGTAGTTACAGGTTTATCAAGATCCACCCTTGAATGGAAATAGTGCATCTGAAATATGCACATAGAGAAACCAGAATTTATTTTGGAGAATATAGTTCAAACATCTAGATGTTAGTTCTGTCAGCCAAAGTCCTGAGATAGCCAAACCACTAAGTATATAAAATCCAAGTTAAAAACCAGCAGCTTTTACTCAGTGACCATAGTTCTTTTCCCTTTTTATTCCTGCTTTCCCACCGGGGCCAACTTTCCCACCATGGTAACAAACACAAGTCTTGTCCCAGTGGCTGAAATGCTTAGGCATGTGCTCTTAAACCATTTGGTATCATAACGTTAAGGAAGAATCACCAGATGATGTAATAATCACCCAGGCCTCTTTGAGAAGTGCAGAATTTTAATATATTAGTACACAAATAAGTAGTACTGGCATACAGAAAACATTTTGAAGGACATAGGGCATAAACCCTGGTAAGCCAATAAACACATGCTGTAATTTAGTTAGATGAAATACAGGCATTTCAGAACCTACTTTTCAGCAATGGTAGTGCTATTCACATTGATATAATGGATGCAATATTTCCCATATACTGAGAAATCCAGAAAGACTAATGAGTAATTCAAGCAATGCTCTGAATCATGCCCAGGACAGACATACAGATCACTTTCATTGTATAGAACCTCTGAAAAGAAAA
>VWPU01008320.1:0-106235 GCA_013398955.1 Callaeas wilsoni | reverse complement strand
ATAAGCCAATCCCCAATGCCCCCTGCCCCCATTGTTCCCCCACCCCTCGCTTCTTCCGATACATTCTCCTTATGATTCCCGCTGGTTATAATCTCTTTCAGACTTCTCCCCAAGGATTTGTGTGTATTTAGCTGTCAGGGCCTGTGGCTGGGAAGAGGCTAATTCTGCCCTTTTCCAGCTTTGCTGAAATCTCTTCTCTTGTCCCAAATCACAGCATATTCTGTTTATCCATTTAGAGTCACTGCATATTCTCTAGAGTAGTTTTCTGTGTAAGCCACAAATTTGTGTTGTTACCAAAATTTTATATGTTGTGAAACAGAGAGATGGGAGTTTGAGAAAGTGCTGCTGTTAGGATAAACACACTTGATCCATTGGATAATATATAAAATGATCAAAAATACTCAAAGGAGAACATGTAGTCAAAGGAGATGTGTAAAGTGGTAATACCTGCACCTAATCATATTAGGTTAAAATGTTATTGCAGTTCATGCAGTATTGCTGTTTTAAAATGCCATTTTTTCTATTCCCTGTGAATGCATTCTACTCTCGTCCATGGGGATAAACAGTCTCCCTTTGTCCTTGTACGATATCCTCTAGCCCAGCCATCTGAGAGCTGGGCAGCTGTATTTGCTGATGTGGCTTCTAAGCACGGGACTCTTGCCTCTTCTTGAATGATCAGTGAAACAAGAGGAAAAGCCTTATCATTGATGAAAGGAATGGCAATCTTTCTAATAATTTGTGATTTCAGCTGTAAGTGGACTAAAATGACCATAAGGTTTCTGAAATACTGATGTACTGATTCTTTCCTGTTTTTCCTTTTGGTTTCATGTAAGTTGTGAGCAGAGGCTTAGAGTGTGAAGAGGGGAGGGTGTTAGCAAAATGGTGTCTGGATGATCAGAGGACAAAGGAAGAAGAGGAGAAAAGTGGTCGGAAGGAAGATGACATGGAGACAGGGTGTTACTGGGGTGATTGTCAGTGTACTGATATGTAGGTATGTGCAGAACAGGAGAGCTAAAGGCTAGCAAAATGTCCCTGGCACCACATGTAATGCTTGAGCTATGGAATGGATAAGTTTCCTTTAACTCTTCTTCTGAATATTTATTGGTTAATAATATTAATTCCTATTAGTTAGAGTGTTACAGAATAGGGAATGGGAATTTGTCATCCTTAGAGATAAATATTGTTTCCAGAATAATATGGTTCCCTCACCCTCTTCAGATATCACAGCTCATAATCTGTACAGAAGCCATGGCATAGCAGAGTAAAGAGCTCAACCTGTGTGTCCTGGTTTCAGAAGGCTTCTGGTAGCTACCTAGGATATGAAACATGAGTTGATATTAGATATAAAAGCTGTCATCACAGATGAGCTCTGTGCACATTTTTAAATTCATGTGACAAAGCAGACAATTATAACACTTTCCTTTTACTTGTATTGATTTTAAATTCTGCTTTGAAGAGGATTAGACTAATAAATACTACCTCCTCTGTTGAATAGTGCAAGCATAGACTTGAGTCACATTATTACAACTGTACTGGCTTTGCGTGGCCAGGTTTTGGTAGCATGGGGACTGCAGGGGTTCTTCTGTGAGGAGCTACTGGAAGCTTCCGCCATGTCCAACAGAGCTAATGTCAATTGGTTCCAAGACAGACCTGCTGCTGGGCACAGCTAAGCCAATCAGAGGTGATGGTAAAACCTCTGTGATAACATATTTAAGAAAAAAAAAAAGTTACTGAGCAGATGTAATTGTGCTCAGAGAAAAGAGGAGTGAGAATATGAGAGAGCAACAACTATGCAGACACTGAGTTCAGGGGAGGGGGGATAAGAGGTGTTTCAAGCACTGGAGCTGATTCCCCTGCAGCCCCTGGTGAAGATCATGGTGAAGCAGCTGTGCAGCTGCAGCCCATGAAGGACCACAGGGATGCAGAGATCTCCTGGAGCCCATGGAGACCCATGCCAAAGCAGGAGATGCCCAAAAGAAGATTGTGATGCTGTGGGAAGCCCATACTTGCAGCAGGCTCATGGCAGGGATCTACGGAGCATAGAAAGAAAAGTACATTTCTTGGTATGACTTGTGACTCCATGGGCTACCCGTGCTGGAGCAGCCTGTTCTTGCAGGACTGCACCCCATGGAAGGAACCCATCCTGGAGCAGTTCAGGAAGAACTGTAGCCTGTGGGAAGGACTCATGCTGCAGAAGTTCATGGAGAGCTGTCTTTCAAGTGAGGGACCCCATACTGGAACAAGGGAAGGACTCATCTGCCTGAGCAACGGCAGAAACAACCTGTAATGAACTGACCATAACACCCACCCCCCATCTCTCTGTGTCACTCTGGTGGAGGAGGTAGAACCCAGGAAGGAGGAAGGGATGGGAGAAATGTGTTTTTAAGATTTGTTTGATTTCTCATTATCCTGCTCTAATTTTGGTTGGAAATAAATTCAGTTCATTTCCCCAAGTTGAGTCTGTTTTGCCTGTGATGGTAATCAGTGACTGCTTATCCTTGGATAACATTAGATGTCCTTGTCCTTATCTCAGCTCATGAACCTTTCATCATACCACTCCCCTGTCCAACTGAAGAGGGTAAGGATAGAGCGGCTTTGGTGGGCACCTGGCATTCAGCCTAGTCAAACCACTACAGCAACACTCCTCCCAGATTCACAGCGTGTGCCTTCTATTCTCCTGTTACCAAAATAAGGATTTATATTTTTGTGTGCAAATACCTCCAAATTTCATAAGTAGTCTGTTCTTATCTCAATAGTTTGTAAAGGAAAGTTTAGGAACATCATTCTTCTTATGTACTTTGCCTCTCTCTTTCAGGTGCATGCAGACAGGAGGGCATGGTGACTAGTATGCTGTTTTCTTTGTAAGAGTTCCAAAGACCATTTCTATCACTTCTACTTTACTGAAGTAACTGTCAGCAAAAACACTTTTTTCCTTGTCTAGCTATCCTTTTCTACTCAGGATGATTCTGCTTACTTTCAATCCAGACAAGATGCTACTTTTTTTTTTCCTGAGCATTTTTATAGGAAACTGGGCTTAACTATAATGTTTCCTTGTTTCATACATGTGTTTCTTATAAAGCTGTATTGATGAAATGCTTTTTGTAACAACAGCATTGAAAGAATCATAACAGCATATTGTCAAGCCTTCAACGCAGGAAAAAATGGTTAAAATGAAGTATCCATCAAAATATATTTTCCACTACTACTGTGATGTTTCAGAGCCATCTAGCCTTTCTGTCCACTTCCTCTTGACTCTTCTAGCAGTTCTTCAGCCACCTAGACCATTTGAGATACCAGGGTTCGCACTGAAGTGGCATCTGGACATCTGTCAGGTGGCACAGACTGATGCTTTTCTCAAACAAATCCATTGCAATTCTAGGGAATGTAGCAGGATAATCTCATCCATAGATGTTTGACCTACTGATAATAAGGTGACCTGCTAGATATGACGTAGATATACTTAAAGACAGTGCAAGAGAAAATGTGCTCCAGGACCCTATCCTAGTACCAGCCAAGACAGTGTTCATTTTGTCAAAGGCCACAAGGAGCATGGCTGGAACCTGGAGGTTGTTGTATAGTAGCCCATGTAATTTTCCAGTAATGGCGAAAGGCGTCCTTTTCCTGGGTCACGTACTGTGGCAGAGGGAGCGGTTGGGTATTGTCAAGGCTTTTCCTCATGGTGAACATGTGAATCATTCGCCTCTTTCTTGTACATATTTGTATTGTTGCTGCTACTATTCTTTGTCTTATTTCACTGCTGTTTCCCATAAATTGTTCTTATCTCAGCCCTTTTGGGCCTTCGATTCTACTCTCCAGCCCACTAAAGGAGGGAGAAGGAGAGAAAGAGGGGAGTAAGCAAGCAGTGCATGGTGTGAGTGAATCAATGGGAACACTAAATTGGGGAATACCATTCTTAAACTACCACAGACTCATGCATGAAGGGGTGGGGAATCCTGTCTCAATTCCTATTAACCTGTCTTAAATGTTTTTTTTCCCTGAGAAGTGACAGGCACCTTCAAAAGGGAGCAGGCATTTAGTCAGCTACTTTGTGGGATGATCAGGGGGAAACACTGAGGAGAAGAGCATGTCCTTCTCCTGTGTTCTGTACAGAGATTCTGGGAGAAGCCTTTTGATTACTTTGCTGTTGGCTCTTGAAATGTGCCATATTTTTTTCAAGAGAAAGAAGAAAAACTATCATGAGAAGAAAGAAATGAAGGAACAATGTCTGCTTTCTCTTACAGAGTAGGTCAGGGGTTTACTCACAGCTGTTGAATAAGCAGATAGAACCCAGACAAATACTGAGGGGCACAATGCCATTCAGTGTAAATCAGCAGTCATCAGCTGCTGAGCTGCATCATGCCTTCAGTCTGAACTACCACACACAACAAAAGGGGCATAGGACCAGCAAGGAGGGCTCCTGACCACCCCTGTGGGCTATGGCCTCAGGAAGGGGCTGAGAGAGTCAGTCCTCACCCCAGTCTTTGGCTCTGAGGACAACTTGTGTGGCAGATTTTGCACTGGAAGTTTGTTGAATGACACGTGTGTACGGCAGGTTTTATCCAGATGTATATAGGAAGAAAGCAAGAGAGTGAACAAGCAAATACAGTATAGGAAGAAAGCAAGATAGCGAACAAGAAAATACAGTATATGAATGCTGAAATTAATCATGAAGTTAACAACACTTTCGCAGGTCCATTGGTGTGCATCTTTTAGCAGACCTGTTACCATATATGATGACTCAGGAGCCAAGGATCTTAAACTCCTTATCCTCTAACAGCTTCATACACAGCCCCCCTGTGTTTGACTTCTCAATCAGGATTGGAGGAAAATGCTGTATAAATGGAAACGGGTAGTTGAACTAACTCTTATTCTGCACTCAGTGCCGTTTAAGACACCTTTAAAGGAAATCTCTTTAAAGCTTTGTTTTGATAAAACGTTGTATCAGCGGAATAGGAATGCAGAAACTCCAGTGGAAAAAACAGAGTATATGATAAGTCACATATGTGGAGGAATAGTCTGGATTTAATTATTGTCTCTATTCTGTATATTTTTCCCTGCTGAAATAGATTGTATTTTCAGAAAGAGAACAAAATAAATAAAAGTTTGAATTGTTACCCCTATTCCTCCTTTGTGGGTTCTATTTGCTCACCTAAGTTCACATCTTCATTTCATAAATACCCATCAGCTCCTGGGCTTTCTAAGGATTTATATTTTTGTATTGTTGGTATTGCAGGTGTCTTGTGGTATATTGCAGATTTGTTGTGCTTTGCCTGGTACCAGGAAAAAGCTGGGCATTTTAACCTGGCGGGTCTGTTTTCTTCAAAGGGGAGTAACATGATTTTAGATAGTCAAGGAATTTTCTGTATTTTTCATCTAAAAAACCCCAATGAAAGACTGAAAGTGAACTATAAAAGAGAGAAAGGGAATGGGTGATAAAAACATAACTGAAAACAGTAGGTCCAGTAAAAGAGCTGACATTCAAATGTATAAATAGAATATGAAAGTATATTGCAATAATGCATTTTAGTCCAAAGCTGGAAAATCAGGATCTGAGATCACTAATACATAGTACTGAATCTGGATGGCAGGCAGTAACTTTACCTTATGATTACCATGAGAGGATTATCCGTAGTATATTATTGCTAACCCTTTGTAACCTTTGACATGGAATATTTGCACTATTGATTGTTATTTCTCCTATGCCCACGTCAGTAATACTCACTCGCCATCAGTAATAATCACTCGCCAGCTGATAGCAGGAATCCAGATGCACAAGGATGGTGAGCACTTAGACCTACAGTGAGACTGTACTCAGCTTGGGTTTTGACTTCCAGCTCTTCATTCAGTGTCCCAGGGTGTTCTCTCAGTGCATACAGGCTCCCAGGCACCTGGTGTTTATTTAACTAGATTTAGGATTTGCTTTTTTCTTTCCCAGGACATCTTTTCATTTTTCAGTGTGTGTGCCAAGAGGAGCTGTTGACCTAATGGAAACAGTTGTGTGCTGGAGTAAAGCATTTAGGAAGAGGATAAAGAAAGCACTCCCATTCTTTCAAACGCTAATCCTAAATGGCATTAGGGCATGTGACACTCTGCAAATACTTTGCTTTTTTGTTTTTTCCTGTTCTAAACTTAGAGATTCTTCAGAAGTCTTGTAATAGTTGAAGTTTAGCAACAAAGGCTATTCATCTACTTGTTGAATTGTAGCTGTCACAAGATCTTAAAACAGTAGCATGTATGATTGAAACATCAGGCCTCCGATTGCCTTAATATGACAAAAAAATTCAGCAGTAACTTTGTAAATGAGCTTTTACCAATCAAGTAAACTTTTAGTTCTGTCTCTTCTCTGGAAAAGTTTGCAGTTGGGTTTTTTCCCCTCTTAACTACAGTAACATCTTAAAAACTTAAAAAAGATATGTATTTAAAAGTCGCCAACTTGCGTATAATGGAAACTAGATATTTTCTAGCTGATTTTGTCATGACTGTGTTTTGTATGCCTTTGCAGTGGGGAGACATCAACTCTAAAATTATGCCAGTCTGAAATAACTACAAGTCCTAGAATATCTTTATCAAAGTAAGCAGAGGACAGAGGAAAGCTCTTGTGCAGACGAAGGTAGTTGTTCTTTTGCATAGTAGGAGGCTGAAAGTATTAACTTGCACTGCGACTTAACACCAAGGTATTTAAACTTGGAGTTGGTAAGTGTTGCAAGAAACAGGGCAAGGAAGTTAAGTTGCTCCTTATTCGTTTTCAGGTACTAGAATGACCTGTCACATTCCTTCATTTGAAATGAATGAAAATCTTTCTTCCAGTTAAAAGCCAATTTGTCTAATTAATATACTTATTGAATTGCATGGCTTTTAAACCTTACACCCTGGATGACTCACAGTTTAGAGGGGGAGACTGAGATAATGAGAGAAGATAGTTCATTTTAAAGTCAAGCAATGTCATCTTATTGGTTCATAAGCTATAATGTATGTTTATTTAGACCTACAGCAGTGATTTAATTTGATAGATTGTGGCAGTAGTGGCTTTTGTTTTGAAGGCTGGTGTACATTTGAGTAATTTTTGAGATCACTGATCAGGGAACTATTTGTCTCTTGACACCGAGTTGAGGATTTATGTGGTAGTGACCTGTGAGCTGATTAAAATTTTATGCTGGATTAGCATTAGCACAGTGTCTTTCATACGTTTTGCAGCATTAATATGTTATCTGTTAAATTTGGATTGTCAAATTTATTCTGTGTATTTAAGCCTGTAAAAATTCCTAGTCTATTATTAGTGCTTGTTATTTAGCACTTGAAATAAATACATTTAGACTAAAAGTTTTAAGTCGAGTGTTTTAAAAGACAGGTTCTGGAATTCATTCTGTGTCGTTTAACTAAACAGAACTTGATTCTCAGAAGTACTGAAAAGCTGTGCTGAATTCAGTAAAAGCTCTGGAATTCATCCATGGGTTAAAATTCTGAGGATCAAGTCAAAGAGAGTAGAAAAAAGGCCGGACAGATCAGAGAACTTTCCCAGAGAGAAAGAAAAGAGAAACTCCAGAAAGACATGAACAAGAACAAAAGCACCAAGCAACTGTAGAAGTCATCCTGATGATTATGTGTATTTCTTCAGATGATGCTGCTGAAAATCAGTTCATATTCATTCCTTTAAAAGGCCATGTTTCATCTCTTATTCCTGTTGTAGATTGTGGACATTATTTACATCTCAATTTATTTCTCAGCCCATTGGTTATAATTAAAAATGGAATTTGGCACTCTCCAGAGTCTTTGCTGGAGACTTTCACCTTGTAGAAGAAAGGGGATTAAATGTGATGATTTACTGAGCTCGTGTACAGTCCCCTGAGTGTACTGCGGCACTGAGCCAAAAGAAAGCTGAAATGATACCCAGTCTGGCAACCACTTGCACTACGAGTAGAATAAATCCTATCCCTTGACTAAAACTCTGTCTTGTTCCAGCCAAATTTGCTTGAATTCTTGATGTGTGTGGGCTCTTGGTAGTCTGAAGTTAAGGGTGTAGAGGGCAGTGGCTGCCTGCCAAGGCAGTGTGCCTTTAGGTTGTTGGACTCTATTGGTGTGTTGTCATGATGTGACTTAGGCCGTGCCTATGAAAAGTGCCAAAAATTATTTCTTACAGTTATCACACTCCATCTTCAAGAGGGAATTGGTAATTATGTTCAGAATCACAGATGTGACATTTGATCATTGCTCTTTGGTTACTTTTCAGATTTTTAGGACTTTTTGGTACTGAAGTCAAACAGAAATACAGTCATAAATTTGGCAGAGGCTTCGCTTTCCTCTTTCTTCTCCTTTCTTCTCTTCTTTCTTCTTGCTTTCTTCTCCTATGCTAAGTCAGAGGAAAAAAAGGAATGAATATGTGGCCATGTACAGTTACTACCACAACATTCAAAAATTTCCTTGAGGTGATTGTTTTGTGAGAGGAGATAGCAAGCCTTTGTTATCACATTTGCTAAGGTAAGCTTTCCAATTCAGACACGGTGAAAACTTGCACCAGTTCAGTGACTCCAGTCTGTACAGATTAAGTATTTATTGTTATTACTCACTGAACCCTAGTTGCATAGTTGTTTCTGTTCATAATTTGAACTTCTTGTATATTACACTCATTGTAGTGTCCTTAAAGCATTTTTTAAAATTACTGAAGCTGTGCTGTCCATATGCTATGATTTGCCAGGTTTGTTTTTTCAGGGGTCAGAAATATCTTTAGCCTACAGCACTTCCATAGCATAGCAGCCTTGTCAAATGCTGATGTAAAAGCTGCTTGTGGAAATCATATCCCTTTGACAAATCCAGTTCATTAGGGTCATGCAACTTATACAAAAAAAATGTGCAGTTTCCTTGACTTGAAGAATTTTTCAGTCTATCTCAATCCTGATTCTCATTGAATCTTGGCTTCCTCTTAGAAATCAGGAATACTTAAAAGCAATCTGTGGGCTGTGTCATCAATATGTGATTCAACACAGGAAGCAATACATTTGGGTAGACTGAAAGAAAAAGAAACAGGTCGTATTTCCAGCCTAAAGTACTACTTCTCCAGATTGTGCTTGACCAAATATTAATTATTCTCTTTGTATTCACATCCCAGACAGTCTGTGGTGTACCTGTGAGACAGAACTGTCTTGTGTCTGTCTTACTGAGGACATGTGCCACAGACTGTTGCCTTCATTTTTGAAGGATTGTGAGCAGAAGGGACTGAACATGTGGCAGAATTAATAACTGGGTAGCAGTCATAATTTTATCCTTACTTAAAGATAAATGGTATGTGAAATGTATTTCCCAGGGCTGTGGCGATGGAGAAGTCACAACTTCACCACTAAAATCAAACAGAACACAAGCAAACAATAAAGGCAGACTCCAACGTTCATCAAAGTCAATAGGAAACTTACCTTTTGACTTTCAAGGGCATTGGACTGAACCCTGCAAGACCATATTAAAACACGTAGAATGATTAAGTACTTATTCTTGCCATACTGCAATAATAAAGTTACAAAAATGATAAGTGTATTTTAATTTAACCCACTGTGTACATTTTTATTTTTCTGTGTTTACATAGTTGGTCGTGTACATTTGGATTTGGTGGCAATTTGCCTGATGATTTGTGTTTGACGGTTGCTGTATGGCATGCTCTTTTATACTCTTGTTTCTCTGTATATGAAGTCTTCGCGTAGGCTGATACAATCCTCACTTAAGTTAATACACTTTATTTTCTGTGAGAGCAAAGCTAGCAGCTTCTGTGAGTTGCAGTGTTGTTGTTTAGTAGTCTCAGTATGGTACAATTCCTACCCTTGGGATAGGACTGAGGAATGGGCTGCAGGCATGAGTGTCTCTTCTGCTGAGAGGATTAACAGTGCTGCAGATCATGTATAGTCCTTTCTATGGGACTGGAAGGAGGTCAAGCTGTCGTCACTGCTGCTATGTCTGTTGTTGATGAGTGTTCTTTAGCATGAAAGCACAAATCACTCCAAGCAATGTAAAACTTCAGAGTACTGGCAGACATTGGTATTAGGGTAGAGGATTTCAGGGCTGGCTGAAGGTGCAGGAGGGTAAATGTCATCCAGCCTGATATCTGCTATTGTTCATCCAGCTAACTGATGCTTTGGGAATTTGGTTAACCACTAATCTTTGACTTCAGAGATCTGTGGACAGTCAATATATTGGAGAGAGCACATGGTTGTCTTGAAACAGATCAAACAGGGTGGTCTGAAAGCCAGTTAGTACCCAGGTTTCCCACATCTGGAAGATGTAATTTTAATGGCATTGCATCTCAGTTGCTTCTTGTGGTTGGCAGGCTGTGTTCAGAGAAACTCACTATCCAGTGCGAAGCAAAGTTGAGAGTTGGCCCATTTGAAGGTTTGATGTGCTTACTTATGGATTTATTTATTGCCTCAATTTCATCTGCACTGAATTCATGCTATGTTTTTAAGTAAGTAAAATTTAAGAGGAATGTTTGCCTATGAAAAGGTATAGCATTTGCACTTAGGTTTTCTGGTAAATTGGATTTTGGAAGTCAGGACTGAACAGAGCACAATGAGGACTTTGTCCTGGCACAGCAATCTGGATTTAGGCATTGCATGTTGTGACAAATGGTATTAATTTTGTGGCTTAGGCTCCAGCAACAAAAAAAGATGATTCTTTTGTCCCATCAGCCAAATAATATGGCACCATTTTATACATCTTGTATGAAGCCTACAACAAGCAAATAAAGAAAATGAAAAACTTTCTTCTTTTACAAACTGAGAGTGTTGCTGTGCTGAGGGTGGGGGAAATAGTAAATTTCACTTTGAGAAACATACTGGAAGATGGATTTTCTTGCCCCTGCATGTCTGTAATCCTATTTTGTAGCTACATTTTTACTTTACTCATCATTGCTTTACTCATCCATTCATTTCACTGATATTGCAAAACAACAAGGGAAGACAGAGTTTTCTGTTCTTTTAATGAGTGGAGCTCACTGGAGGTGATCTCAGTCAAAGTCTAGGATTTTGAAACCCCAGAGGTTATTTGCTCTTTGCTTCTGCAGGAATAATTTAATTGCTTTCTAATTTTTTTTTCTTTTTTAAGAAAATATTTTTATTGAAAACCGCTTGATTTATAGATGGGCAACATATTCCACTGCTTCTCTGTATTGAAGAGTAAGTCCCAAAAGAAAAACTTTTAAAAATTTTTTTTTTAAACTTCTGACTTGTTCATTGTAATGTGCTTATTCCTGTTTGACCTGGAGAAAGATAAAGGAAGTAGAGAAACTCGTCTGCAGTGTTGAATCTGGTTTAATTGAATAATTAATTAAATGATCTAGTTTAATTGAATGTATAAATGTTGTAGATAGAAACTTGCTTAACTATTTGCATAGGTGAAATATTTGTTTGTTTTCTTGTACAGAAAAGAGTCAAGGACGTCATCTCTCCAATAGTATTTGAAGTTTCATACAGCCTTGGGGAACATGTGATAGAAAGAGGAAAAGAGGACAAGGAACTACCTGCTCTGAAGCCCATTCTTCGCTGGAAGAAAGGACAAAAGATAGCACAAAGGAATCAGGTCAGATTTGGACTACATTATTTCCCAAGAAAGCCTGTGGCTGAACTGACAGCAGAGGTGGTTCTAAAAGTGGATTGCCAAGCTCTGGGTCGTTTTCACACGACAGCCTTTTTGTGCAATCTGTACTGTTGCTAACTTCAGTGCTGCTCTGTGACATGGTAAAGACTTGTGCTTCCAAGGCTGGACAGCACAAAGTGAGGTCACTTTCTTGTTTCAGGGTGTTTGTGCTGGGAAGGGAAAGATAAGAAAAGTCCTACTCCTTCTGGTCCTTCCCTTAATGTAGGAGGTTCTTGTGAAAGGCTTGGTCCTGACCTTCTTTCCAGGTTAAGCCTTTGTTAGTGCAGAAGGGGACATGGGAACTCTCTGAGGGGAGAACAGTGGGCAGAAGAACAAAAAATTTGCGTGACTCAACTGTCACCTTTTCTTGAGGACTTCACCCATCCAGTCATGTGGCAAGGGAAACCTGCTCCTGCTGTTGTTTTATGACATGCCATGCTAAAATAGGATGGCTTTATTTCCCCTCCCCTCCCCTTTTTTAGCTATGAAAAGTCTGGAGTAAATGGTTAAATCTGGTTTTTAACTTTAAGAAGTTCATTTTCTGTTGACACAATAGCATCATCATCTGTAGCATTACTTTCTGATTCTGCTCATAAGGTCTCTGAATACTACTTAAAAGAATAGTAACTAAAATGTTTTATTTGCTTCATTATATAACCAAGTGCTTTGAACTGTATTTGGTTATAGTCCTTGTACTGTAGAGGCATGAATTTTTATTCAAGTATGCTTTATTTTTATAAATTTATAAATTTAAATTTTTAACCCCTGCACCATTCGGTACCAGCACAGTGGTTTCACTCCTCTAGTGTTCTGCCTTTGTCATGTGCTCACTCCGCCACTCAGTTAGGGGTATTGTGGAACTCATGTATTCTCATTTTAGCCAGCACATCTGATGAAATCCTGGAGTGTTTTTCACAGTAATAATTGCTCTTCTAGCGGGAATTTGAATCAGCCATTTTGTGTTTGGCTCAGCAGCATATATAAATACACTGTTTCCATGAGTAGTATAGTAAAGCATGGGATGCCTTGAAAGAATCAGCCTATATTTCTTTTTCTGTGGTCAGTAGACATGTAGGTAATAGATTTATTTTTCTGGCAACTTGAAGGTTTAAAATCAAAATAAATTCAGGTCTAAAATCATGCTCCTGTATCTATATTTAGGCATATTGGTGTAATTGGTTTGTAAAGCTATAAACAGAAAATACTTCCTAGAAGAGTTAGTGAGAGTTGCTTACAGCTCAGCATTTGAAAATTGGATCATATATCCTGGTTTCTAAATAAGAGCCAGGAGCTCAACTTCACCAGATAACATGTTTATAACCAGATAGAATCAATATCTAAAACCTAAACAATTATTAGGATGACAAGCCCCTGTATTGAATTGGTTTTGTGTTACTAGCATGATCTAATTGCTAAGTCATCTCTGCATGTACCATAGGGTTGGTGACAATTTACCGGAAATCAGTGTAGAGATTGAAATACTGTGTTCTTAACCCAGATTATTTTGCATAACCTAAGTATTCCTGCGGAAGTCCATGGCACAGTTTATGATATTAAAGGAATGGATCCTCAGATTCCAAAGGCCAGCTCTGCCACTTTTTAAGGGATGCTATGTGAAGCTTTTGTAGACTGATGTGTGAGGAAGTTATCAAAAGTCTGATCTAGAGTGAATCACTGTTCTCTTATCCAGTCCATAAAATGACGTATTTTCAAGGGTTATTTTGATAATTCTGTTTCTCCCACTTCTCTTCAAATACTGACCTTTAGCTGTCACTTTCCCTTTCTGTGAAACCATGGGCAGAACTCTTACTAGAATAGTGCTGGCAACCTCTCAAAGTCTTGATAGTACATTTTGGCTACAACTTGAAATTTCCATGTGCTTTCCTGAATTTTGGTAGGTTGGATATTTTGAAATGCTTTTTTCCCCCCTTAATTTATTGAAAGACGTCCAGTATTTTCTGTGGGCTGGAGGGGCACAGGAGGTTTTTTTATTTTTTTATGTTTCCTGTTCTCTTCCCTACTTCCAGAAACATAGATTTGTTTAATTTTAGATAGCCATTGAAAGAAAGTGAAGCAGTTTAGTAAGCCTGCTTTGAAATCATAGATTACCTTCCTCACAGCACAGAGCTCTCATCATTAGGCTGAAGCCAGGTTCCTTCTTACTTGTTTTATGTCCTATCCTAGCTTTCAGTAGAGTCCACTACCAGCAAGAAGGAAAAGGAGACTATCTACATGCCCAATACCCAGCAGCTTTATGCTTAAGATGGCTTAGGATGCAGGAACTAGAGATTTATCCCTCTCCTACATTTACCCCTGGCCTTTACCACGAAATGTGGAATTTAGTCCTTTCACCTCTCTTCAATAGGCATAGTGGACACAAAAGTACTTGCTCTGAGGCCCTGATCTGACTACCTACATAGACATATTCCCTTCCTGATCAGCTCTAGATCTCTCCTTACTGTAGGTTTGATTGTGTACAGAGGTGTATATTCACTATTTATAATGAGTGTACTTTAATGTAGGGTTTTTGACTTACCCTCTGGAGGACATGGGTGCCATTCCATCTTTCCTAACCCCTCAGGGATGTATCTGTGACATTACTAGACCTCCCAAGGAGCATAATCTTTTATGCTCAGAAAAGTTGCCATGCAGAATTTGAGAAAACCGTATTTGTCAAGAAGGTTTGGTGACTTGGTGGGAACTGCTCTGGAACAATTTCCCATAGATGCTGGGTTCTGTGCAGCAGTGGAGAGAGTGCAGAGAGGAATCATGAACCCTGGAAATGCTGGGTTTTGTCTCTGCTTTGCTGTACATCTGGTGACAGCAGGAAGTCTGACAGACTCACTGAGAATGAACTTTACACTAGTTTTGTGTTTATACAGTGAAGATGTGTCCTAGAAGCATTGAGGTTATCCTGTTACTGAGCACACAAACACCTATTGTTCTCATGGAAATGCTAGACAACTATATGGTAGCCTTGAGATAAGAAATGCAGCTGTGTTTCTCAGGGCAATTTTTGCCGTGATCTCCACCCCTGACCTTGTACCCCTCAATTTTTCATGTATATATTTCTTATGTAAGGAAACTTCCTGGCCATCTCCGATATATATATTCAAATCTGTGAGGTACTTGATACAATGTTAGTGGAATACAATTAGATTTCATAAAACCATTGTTCAGAATTGCTCCTCTTCACTTTGGGTAACAGTAATGACAAAAATTATGAACTGCTTCCATGGTTATTTTCACCCTACTTCCTTTTTTCAATTGTGGATAACACATACAGCCCCTGGGTTACCCTCTTCAACTATTTTAATATTTAAAGAGCTCTATAAATCCTCAAAGCTGGTATTGTAAAGCTGCAACCACTTTAAAGATTGCTTAGAGTTAAAATTAGTGGTGATATTGTCGTAGGGTCTGCGCCATACCCCAGGAATGGACTCCTGCTTTAACAACATGCAGTGTTAAGTTAGGTACGGTTTCTGGCCAAAAGAAATTGCAGCTCAAGTAGACCAACTAAGGGAAAAGTAACACTATATAAGCAGTGTTCACTGATTCCTTAAAGTGTGTTTACTTCTTAATTGTTTAGGAGGGATTTAAACAGCCAGGAATTAGTCAGCCTGGAAGGTAGAAGTGACGAAAGGGTGGGAAGAAAAGGCTCAAGGTAGCAGAGAAGAAAATGGAGGAAATAGACTGTGAGAAGCTGGAGGCTTGAGATTCTAGAAGACATACAAAACAGGAAGGTGGAGTAGAGTCCAGGCAGACCAGGGAAATAGTGGAAAATAGCAAAATATTCCAGAGATGTCATTAACCTGTAATTGGGCTGTTGAATCAGTTGTACCTGATTCTATGGGTCCTAGGAGCCTGTTGGACTGGAAATCCAGACCAGCCAGCTGCTTTGAGGTGAGAGAGGTCCTCCAAACCTGAACAGGTTCAAGGTCCTCCACAGAAGCAAACAGTTCACTCGTACACATCTACAGATCTTGGAACTCACCATCCTTATTTTTTTCTCCCAACACAGTGTTGTGTAGAAACCTGGGTATTTATGACATAAGGAAATACTCCCAATGTATTTCAAAGTAGCTTGCTCTCTACTACATGATATGCTGGAAGACATACATGCTCAGCGATTCTAGGAAATGAAGTATTTGTTCATTCTTTCTGAATAAAGGTAACTATAGATTTAGTAAGAAAATTCCAGGATTATTAGATAGTTACTTAAATGTACTTACAGTATTTTATACTTTGAAAAGTACAGATAATTTCTTTGATTGCTGTATTCACTTTGCCAAGATTTCTGCAATTCAAACAGAGAAACTGACAGGCTAGAATTTTTTTACAGTTCATTATTCTTTCTCCTTTGAGGGTTATGAAGCGGTCTTTCCTGTGTGAAACTACTACAGTGGTTTGAGGATTAATTCTGAGGACTTCTGAAACCATACCTCTGAAATGTGCCATGTTTGAGAGGGAAGCCTAGTGCCGGCTCCTGTCTCAGGGTTATTCTTGTCCTTTGGTTGTGGTAATCTTTATTAAGGAGGAAGGGTAAGTTCAGTCCTCATTTCTAAATCCCCAAAAAATTTCACTTCTGAGATACTGAGAAAGCAAAAGGTAAGGAAGAAAAATGAAAAAGCAAAGTAAATAGTCCAGATGAGCTGGCCACCTTCCACCTTTCTTCTTTTGCAACATAATACAACCTACAGCATAGTTTGTTATCAAACTGATGCCTTAAAGAACCTGGAAATAAAACAACACACTTTCAAGGCAATATTAATATAGGAGGTAATATAAAGGGTGGTCTTCACTGGAGGCCTCCAGGGGCAGATATGGAAAATGCCCACCCCTGCACAGGGTGAAAAGAATTTTATAAGTTTAGCAAATTAGCTTTACTGATAAAAATCCCCAATTAGAGACATAAGTGGTGAGGTAATTCCCACCTGGTTCAAGCTTTTTCTAAATCCTCCCCTGTGGATGCTGAAATGCTGTTAGCAGGGAAATTTTCTCTTCTTGCATTCATTCTGTGAGAACTTTTCCTTTGCTGTGTAAGCTATGTAAACAATAGATAGGGTTTTTGTAAATAGCATTCATATCTGGTATCTTCTGACCTTGTGTACATTATATTAAGAAAAAACATTTCTAAGTGGATGTCTGAGATTTTGACCAATCACCCTAAAAGAAGTGTAAGCACTGTTCAATTACTTTATAGAACTAAAATATATAAATGGTATTGTAAATTTAATAAATAATTCATTTCCTAGCTCTGACTCCTGCCTCGCTGCATCTCTAAACCCCTGCTTAAAAGCCCACACTCCCCCCTTAGAAAGGAACTAAACTTTGTTTATGAAAATGTGTCTTGAAGAGCTGGTTTCAACCTTGGCTCCCAGGAAAAACCAAGATAGGATAGAGGCCTTGGACCCCTCGGCTTGGAATGTGATTTGTCTTTCTGCCTATTAGGGAAAGAAAATGATGTAGAAAAGTATTGGGGCTAGCTAGGAACTATATTACTATAGAACAATAGAGCTATGAATATATATGAAGGAAATATAAAAGCAAAAAGGCAAAAATCATTTCAGCATCATAACAATGAACTTCATAAAGGTCCACTCCTTTTTGGGAAGCCCAGACAGCATAGAAAAAGGAGAATAAGCTGCTGGCTTAGTCAAGAACCTTACTGGAAAGCAAAGAACTAGAAGTCTCTCTGCCCTCTGGGTTTAAGAGTCAAGTCTTTTTCCAGTCCTGATACAGTTGGGCAGAGCTCTTAAAAAATGTACTAACTCAGTATGGTTTGCATTTTTTTGCCTTCTCAGTCTCTACGACCCAATCTGACCATTATGTGCGTCCTGCACAGATTTTCCCTGTCCTTGTGTTTATGATTGAAATATATTTACTTTGGTAATAAAAGTCATGAAGCCTGTAGACAGGAACATTCATATTAAAGGAAGAGATCAGTGGATTGTCAGGTTTCCTAACTGAACAGTGTTGGCAACATTCATATTGGGTGTTTGAATATTTGGTAAACTGAAGAGCATTACAACTGTGAAAGAATGAGTCCTCCAGCCCAAAAAGTCTAGCCTTATGTTTAGAAAGGTATTGGTCTGTGGTCTAAACAGCAGGGGAAAGTAACCATGTTCTTAATGGCATCTGGGTTTCTTCGATGCCAAGAGCATGTTCCTGTTCTCTTCTTTCACTTTCTGGTGGCTGTCTCGTTTTGCCGTGGCAAACTACAGCAGAGATTTGCATAGGTTCATAGACTTTTTATGTATGCCTCTTCTTTTTGCCACTTAAATAGTATGCCCATATGTTGTCCCTTCATAGTTCCTAGTTTCATCAATCTGTTACATTTCCTCAGTATTACCAGAGTTCACAAGATTGACAATGGTTCCATTATTTGAGAGTACCACTGATACATAACAGTCTTTGTAATTTTCTACTGCTTGCATGATGGCAGAAATGTTTCCTGCCACATGTAAAATCTAGGGAAAATGTTTGCTGTATGATTTCCTTACTTGCAATCCTTAGGACTGAAAATAGTTTCATAAATACTTCATTTTCTGATTCATTTTCATGCACATAGCTGGAGAAAAGAAAGAAGAATGCCAGAAATATTGTATGAGCAGTTATTCTTGTCAGATGAGAAGGGAGAATGGATTGAGGAAAACCTCTGAGAGAGAGTCTGGTTTTGATGAAACTTCTTGTTCAGTTAGACAAGAATACAACCAGTTCGGACAGAGATAAGATTTGCCTCATCTTTAATTTCCTGAACACTCACACCATATATCCCTGATTTGGGGATTTTGTCTTATTTTTATTTTGTCCAAGCATGTTCCTTCTTTGAATTTTGATCTTACTCTTTTCATGTTTTAACAATTCTTTCCTCTTTTTTTCACAGACTGTTTTTGAGAGGAACTGTCAATCTGATGACTGTGCTGCTGATTTGAAACTTCAGGGTAAATTATTGCTATCTAGGTGAGTAGGAGAACTTTGTTTTTCTTGCACACTAGTATGCCATTCATTTTACATTGAATGGCATTGAAAAATCAAAATACAAATACAGATATTATAGATCCATACTTGAAAGATGGTGACAGTGATGTCATTAGTGCAAAAGGTCTTGAGATGTACACAGAATCTGAATTCTTGTGGTGGCGGACTCTGGTCACATAAAGTGCAAGACACCTTCACCTTAACAGTCACAATGGACAAAAATGGAGAAAACAAATAGAATAGCAGACAGGGGCAAAGAAAGTAAAGATGCATGCTCAAATCAAGTACCAATGTGGAACACGTAACTTTTCAAAGAAAATAAAATACTGTTCATGACATGGTAGGAGTAAAACTGCCTGCAGAAAAGCAGTTTGTTCTGTCACTTGTAAGGTTAAAAAAACCCCTCTGAACATGGCAAATTAGCTTCAAACTCTTGTTTTCTGTTTCTCAAGTTGTAGTTTTGCAAACTCTTGTAAATATTGCTCCTTTCAATTTCTTCTTGTTGCAACTTGGGGATGAGTGTCTGATTTCACTTTCTTCTGAGATGATAAAACTCATCAAATAGACCAGAGGTGAAGTTTATGTTCTGTCTCTTGTGACTGGTGATCCTAGGAAAATGCCTGTTGTTTTGCCTGGATGTATATTCAATTTGTGGATAAATCAGGCTAAAGGTGAACTTCACATGACTTCTGTTTCCTTTTTTTTCCCCAGTCTTTTTAGAGATGGAAATGCTGATATGAGTTACTTAATTATGTGCCAGAGATTTTGCTATTTGATGGAGAATCTGTGAAGTGCTTTTCTTTCAGGTCAGGAAAAAGAGTGAAAGACAAAAAAGAAACAATCCAAACAAAACAACAAAAATAGAAGTAGTAACAGTAACAGACATGTTTTATGTAAATCTACAGCATGCTGTAACAGTACTTGGAGACAAAATTGAACCAGAGTCAAGTTTGAGAAGTGATGGACTTCTCCAGACGCTACGGAAATGCACATGAATGTTTTGAAGCATTGGCTGGGAGCAGGGTTAGGTCTCAGGCTGCAGAGTCCAAACTTTGACTGCAGTTAGTCTGGATATTTGGCTCAATCTTTGTGGTGAGCAAAATCTGTTGAGAGCTAGATATGTGTCTGTGTGGATTAGAGAAGCTAGTGAAGGATTTTGTCCCATAGTTGAGGAATTAATAGCAAGGGACATATCCTAAAACTTGTTAGTCAGTGCATTGTAATCATTGCAGTAAGAGCTGCAGTTGGGATTGGACCATTGGGCTGTTTGTTTTTACGGCTGTTATTTATGTTACCTTGGCAATTTAAAAGTCACACCTGTCATAAGAGCTTAGGATACTCAAATACAGTTTCTGCCTTTGTATGATGCCTTGTAGAGGCTGACCTGGACCAGAAGCTAGACAGAGTGAAAGGATAAAGGGTAGGTATTTATTGAAAGGCCTTCACAGGGTACACCTTGGGCAGTGCAGGAGTCTCGCAGAGACTACACCCAAGATGCACGACAGTCACATGTTTTTCGGACAGATGTAAGTTTTGTCTATTTGCATATCAGAGGTTAATTGTCCAATTACAGCTTCAGGCAGTGGAGTCCCATTCTCTTAGTTTGCTCCCCCCAACTCACTTTTGTTTACATTTCTCGTGGCCTGAAACAGTAAGGTGTCCTTGATTCTCAGGCCTAGAGAGGAATTGTTGTGTCTGACAAAAATGGGAAAAGCAGTAGCTAACACTCTACTTGGAGCTCAGAGTTACGTACTAAAGAACTGCAGGATTACAAACATAAGAAAATATAAAGCTAAAATCCTAAGGCATCATGTATAGCAAAATACTCAACAAATGCTCTCAAATTTTCTTTACCCAGTGACAACCTGAAGTCCTTTTTGAAATAAACAGGATGTTGTCAAATCTCTCTGCACAGTATGGGCTTTCTTTAGCTAAAGGGCTCTGTAAGCTTCAGTTATTAAGAAATATAGCACAATGAATATCCCTTACAAAAACAGATTCTTGTTATTATTGCATATAAAATTACCAGGAAACATGCTATGGATTCTGATTTTAAACAAGTGATGTCTTGAATTTTTCCAGCCCACATGTTTCATGCAAAATAATCCTATCTATCACAATTTTTCCACATTATTCTTGATTATGATAAGCCTGTGTACAAAGCAAAAGTTTTTTTTTTTGAAAGAGCAAAAAACATGACTTAAGTATTACTATCTTCACGAAACATTTGATTTCACTGTTAGCAAGGTTGTGTTAATATCTTTGTCTAAATAATAACCTCTGACTAAATTTGGTGGACTTGTTCTTGGAAAGAATGCAATTAATGCTGCAGAGATACACTGAATTGAATAAACAAGATGTTTATGGGAAGGCAGTGGTAAGTGCTGTCTCTCAGGTCTGCTGCAGCTCTTTGAAAATATCGCTGGACCTATGGATAGGGTGGTTTGGTTAAGATTGTCTACCTTGGCTTGCAAAAGACTTTCTCACCAAGAGAGTAAGTTGCCCAGATCTGAGAGGAATGGTGCCCTGAGTACTACTACCTAATTAAAATATAGTCAACAGAGAAAAGGTGTAAAGAGTTGGCTTTTGGTGGTGGAGAAAGCTGTGCAAGTGCTAGTGGTATTCAGCACATTCACAAATTATATGGGAAATAATCTGCTAGAATCAAATAGCAAGATGTTAAAGTTTGCTGATCCTATTAAACTATTCAAAGCAATGAAAAAAGCAAGGAGGTATGCTTTCATGCAGTGTGTGATTAATCTGCAGGTTTTACTCTTTTGGATACTGTAAGTGCTGAGACTATATATAGTAGTGAAATGGCAAATATGAATTCTGAAAGCTGCAGAAATATATCAGCAAAATGCCACTTTGTACTTGCCTTGTTCTTCCATCATCCTCTTGCTTTTAGACCTAGTTGGACACAGGGCTCTCTGCTACATGAACTGGCTGTCCTTACACTCTTTCCTTAAATTTGTAGCGTGTTAGAGCCGAAAGCTGTTCAGACTTCAAACTATACCTTGCTATATATGGCAAGGTATAATTTTGTTCATCACTGTATATGCTTTCAAATGTGTGCTGGTTACAGCATATATGTGCATAGGAAGTTAGCTCAGATTACATTATCATCAAGACAATTGTTTGCATTCTTATGAGCTCAGGAACTGCACAAGCTACTGTGATACAGAGTTCACCCATGATGCATTTGAATCACTAGAATTACCAAGTTAAAAGATGGCATCCAGCTTTGAAGATATGAAAACCCAGCCAGTAACCAAGCACTATGCAGCCACTCTCTCTCTCTCACTAGAGTGATTTGGGGAGAAAATCAGAAGAGTAAAAGCTAGAAAACTTTTGAGTTGAGATAAAGACAGTTTCTGTCTTTATAAAGAAAACTAAGGAATTAAGTCACCGCTTCCCATGGGCAGGCAGGTGTTCAGCCATCTCCAGTGGAGCAGGGCCCCATCAAACATAACGTTGACTTAGAAAGACAAACACCATCACTCCGAATGTCTCCCCTTCCTCCTTCTTCCTCCTTCTTTATATGCTGAGCATAATGTTATATGGCACCATCAGCTGGGGTCACCTGTGCTGCCTGTGTCTCCTCTCAACCTCCCAAGCACCCCTAGCTTCCTTGCCAGCATGGCAGTACAAAAAGCAGAGAAGGCCTTGGCTCTGTATAAGTCTTGCTCAGCAATAACAAAAACATCTCTATATTATCAACCCTATGTTCAGCACAAATACAAAACACAGCCCCATACCAGCCACTGTGAAGAAAATAAACTCTACCCTAGCGGAAACCAGCACACCTGCATACCAAATAAATAATAGGAAAACCAACCTCTGCTGGCAAGAGCTAACCAGGCCTGCTCTGATTTTAATTTTCTTGGGATATTCCTTCTCTCCTGAAAACTTACTTGTGTGCCCTTAACTTAGGAGCACTTCATTTTGATAAATAACAACTAAACAGCCCAAGATGTTAACACTCAGTCTAAGTGACAACATAATAGATGGCCATTTATCCAAAGTGCTAAAATCAAGCAAATCTGCATGTGTTAGTTAGAAACTTCACTGCTGTTCTGGCCAGATATGATTGGGTTTGCCTTGTTATTTAATGTTGTTGAGGTGCTGCTGCGTGTGGAAATAGTGCTCCTGAGCAAGCTGAAACCCTTCGCTGTGAATTCATAGAAGAGGACAGGGTAGGACTATTTGGAAGCAGGTGACAATAAAAGAACATTTAAGCCTTCTAAGTTTATCTGGAAGCTTTTGCAAAGATATAGGAAGCTAGAGATGGGATGTGTTCTTCTTTTGAATGTTTCTGTTACAGTGAAAGGAGTCCTTGGTGACTTGGGTTGAAGACCAGGATTACATGCTATATTGGATTGAAGAACAGTTAAGATGCATTTATTCTGGAAAGAAAAAAAGATTTGTTTTCAGTTAACAGATAAATCTCTTTAAGGCTTGTGCACCTTCATTAGCATCAGTTTGCATGCAAACCCATCCCAGCTTCCTGAAGGGACTGCTGGACAAAGGAGCCAAACTCTTGTTGCTTGTGACAGATGGTAAGCAGAGTAAGGGTCATGGACTATGGCTTGGCAGGTTCAGACCAGAGATCTGGAAAAACCTTCTTGCGTAGGCAGTTCATGCTGCTCAGGAATGAGATGTGCTGAGATGGTGTGCTCTGCCATTCTGGGTTTTAGGACTAGTTTGGATAAGGTCCCTGCTGACCTCATTTGCTGCTGACAGTAGTCCTGTGTTGAGGAGGATCAGAATGGATTTTCTGACCTTTAGAAATCCCTTCCAACCAACTTTTCTTTAGTGTTCTGACTTGTCTTATGGTAAATCCTCTCTGTAATGTAAGCATAATTTCTTCAACAAAACCAGCCTTTCTTGAACATGTAAACATCTGTGTAGGGATGGTTATGGGCATGCTGCAGCGCTGTGGCTGGAAACTTGCTGATGGGACTCCATGCCTCTCACTGTTGCCACCTCTGCCAGCAAGAACATGCAGCTTCACAAGAGAGGAAGACTGGGCCTGGCAAAGCAAACTGTGAGGATTGAACTCTCTGTGTCAGACGTTATGAGCTAGCATGTAGAAACAGCTACGGTGGTGTGTGCTCATATTGCTACAAATGTTCTTTCTAGTGGTTGGCCTGGACTTTCTTGTAGGAGTATGAGTGTTGTTAGCCTAAAACTACAGATGGCAATTAAGAATAAGGAGAAAATAGCCATGGAGTGTGCTGAGGACTTGATGAAAGCAGTATTAGGAGAAACTGAAGGAGCAGAAGAGAGGCATTTCATCTTTCCAGCCATGACTGTTCTCAAATCCATTTTTCTTAAAGATTAAATATATGAAATTTTGGCAGCATGGCACAGAAACATGACTGATTGCCTCCCCTTCAACAATTCTCCAGTGTTGAGTCTTGCAGCTGTCATAGGACACGGGAAAATCTGGCCTTATCCATGCAGTTATACCCTGTGAATAGTGGTGTTGGTGATTTCTAAAGGAAGAGACTTAATAGTGTCTTAGTGTGAAGAATGTATGTATGTATTCCATATGGGTAACTTTAATGACACAACCTGAAACCATAAGAGAAATCGGAATAGAATATTTTGCAATAAACTTTATTTTTTTGACCATAACCTGGTCCAGGTTTCCTTTCCAGCAATTCACTACTGAAAAACAAAATGTTATGTTAATTATTATTGGCAAATATTTTTTAGTGTTAAAAATATATTTATTACCTATCATTTGACTTTAATGCCTCACTCTGTTCTGTTAGCACAGTAAATATCTTTTCTATCAGGTTTCTGCAGGAACTAGCACATTTTTATTGAACCTCTCATACGTGCTTATTTAGAAGCTGAACTGCATCTGTTTCCTCAAGATATGCTGAGGTAAACTCTGAAGTAGGTGTTTTGCAGAAGTTTGTATCTCCCTAGTCTTTAAAATCTTGTATCCATTCATTTGGTACTTTATGTGGGAGAAAAACTCTCTGGTCTTTTAAGAAGAACCTGAAATTGCTGAGGGAGGTCTTGTCTGACATACCAGTGCAGTTTCGGCTCCTGACCTGATGCCTATCCATCTGACTGGCTCTCTGCAAAGGCAGTGGTAGTTATCAAGCCTTTTTAGGTTGTAACAGGAACCAGGTGAAAAGTGTGAAGACATTTGAGGAACAGTAAGGGTGTTTAAAAAAACAGACATTCTTCCAGCCATAATAAAAAAGCTAGCTAAAGAGACCAGAGCAGAATGGGTGGTTGCTTCCATGTGAGATACAGCTAGGAAGGAAATCCTGTATGGCTATGTAAATACACTGACAGCCCATATGTTGCAATGAACAGAGCAGCTTTACCAAAAACAAACAATACAAGAAGAAAGAAAGATGATGTTGTGAATGTCATGTAGCTGCGGTGTTCCAGCACAGGCTGTGTGTATGATATGTAAATCGGGTTGTAAGCATAGGACTATAAGCCCCCTTGGACAGAAAATGCTGTAATAAATATTGCTATTCCTAAGAAGGTTCCAAGACGAAGTCTGTCTTTCATACATTTATTTGACATGAGGTTACCTTTTATCCATTATTAGAACAGAATTGCATATCCATCCAAGTGCTTCTGACTGATGTTTGGCTATTAGAAGGAAGCAGCTTGCTTTTATGCCTTTATGTGTTGGTTTAGAGCGTTTTCAAAGGCTTAAATTTTTGTTCTTCTCCTACAGACTGGCTGGGGTGGATTCCTGTATATACTGCTTAAAATTGGTTTGTTTTGAAATGTGAAATTGGAAGCAGAAGTCATAGGAAACCAAAGGAGTGACAGGTGCATTTTGCAGAAATTTTCAAGTTTTTCAAAATGATGGGTTTAATTGAGTTGAAGTGAACACTTTCAAAAGTCCTCTTATGAAATGTGATTTTTGAGAAATGTCCTGTTCCAATTGAAGGTCACATTTGTGACCTTTTGGGCTGTTTGGCTGTTTCTCCTTCCATTAGTTCCTCTGAAATTAGCCAGAGAAGGGACAAAATTCCAGTCTGTCAAAAATTTCATCTAGTTTAAAATGTTTCCATTTTAATGAAATAGTAATTTATGAAGAAAAGTATTTTCCAGTATTATCTGGTCAGTTCCTCAGAAGATTGTTTTTGCCTTTTTTCCGTATAAATTCCTTCTTTGACTTACTAAAGGATTAACATTTTTTATGCCAACACTTCTTTTATTTCTGTGACCTCTTTTGTCTTATGCATGGCTCTGTATATGATAAGCAGGTAAATTATTTGATGTGATGTTTTAGGATGTAATATTGAAGTACTTAACCCAAGCCTCTCTGAAAAGACAAAGGAGAGTGTGCATCACTTCCAGACTTTGAGCTTACAACTCTGAAGTTTATAAGCATAATATGTGTATTATTGAAGAGTGAATAATTTTGCATAGGAACTATCTATGCAACTGCAAAACGGACTGTTTGCAAGTGCTTTGTATAGATACAAGGATGAATATGCTCAGGGACCTATTAAAATCAGTGGAAGGACTCCCTCTGGTTCAATAGGCACATTATCAGATATTAGGTACTTGATTCAAAAAATGAACCTCAGAAGTTTCATACTGACTTGTCAAATTATTACAGAACCTGAGCCAAAAGAATCCAGAAATCGTAGGTAAAAACGTGTTACAACAGCTTTCTCCAATTTGCTTTTCACCAGCATAAGGTGTAATGGCATAGAACACGAGTTAGCATTATAATAGTAGCAGAAAATCAGTGTGTTCTGAAGGAAAGAGCAATAACATAAAATTTTGATCAGAAAGTTCAAAGCTTTTTGAGTGTATCTCATTAATATAGTAATGTTTATAAAAAAAGTTAGTAAAGGTTTTCATTGATCATAGGCTTTTGCAAAGCCACGAAGAAAAGCTGCAAGCCTGTAGTTTAATGTGGGAAGCAAAGCTCTTTGATAAATTTGACCAGGCTCACACCTCAGCACTTACCCTCCTTTGATCATACAATGGAGATTTGTTTCCAGAGAAGCATCATGTTTCATAGTATGCCCATTGAGGTTTTACACCCCCGAAGTGCATCTTAACAAAATAGTCTTGATGAGGAAACACAATATCCTTTTTTGTGGAGCTTAATTATTTGCTATGGTAATATATTTTTCCCTTCATCTTCGTTCATAGCAGATACAGAATTTGTTTTCACTTATTTTATCTTTCATCACTTCTTTCAACAATATTTCTGATGTTCTGTTTACTCTAGACAGTCTACCCTAAGTACCAGAGCTGCTTAGATGAAATTCATATCCAACCAAATTGAAATTAGCAAATGTTATGGTTTAGCATTTCTAGTGCTAGAGAAGTGGTCTTGACAATCAAGGCCCTATGTGTATAAAGCTGTGTACGCCAATATGGATATTCCCAGTTCTCAGGGCACAAATACAGAGCCATGACTGCAGTCATGTGCTGCCCACTGGTTATTTGGTAATACCCAGTGCAGTCCTAGCTCATGATCTTTTAAACTACCGAAAATGTTCTAAGGAGAAAAAAATGATGAAACATTGGGAAAATGGATATGAGTGGATTGCTTCCTTTTTTCTCAAAAAGTCATACCAAGTCTCATGCTGTAATTTAAGTGCTTTCATAAATTATAGCATAGTTTAATGTTATTTAAAAGCGATTTGCTGCACTGCAAAGGATGCAATGAAAAATTACTTACTACCATTTCATGTAAATTTGTAATTCTGTTTGGAATTTAGCTTTTTTGGTGAAGCTATAGAGGAGATTTCCAATTTCTATTTTATTTATCTTTTATTTATCTTTTACCTACAGACAGTTGTTAGTGTGTTGAATGCTGAGTTTGTGAGACATATGTTGTAACTCATCCGGGATTGGATTTGCAGTTTCCTGAAAGGACAGAAGCCATAATTAATCAGGATGTAGTGCAAATTGCGGTGGGAGCATAATCTCAAAGCATAAATGAATATTTCTGTTGTTGAGGATGAATGGCGATGAAGAAATGATTTCTCGGTTCCCATCTGGTTCGTTGTGCTCAGAGCTTCGTAAATCTCTCCCCAAATAAATAAGTCTAACTTGATAACTGTGGACAGTCCTCTTCCTTTTGAAAATAGAGTGATGAAACCCATATGGATGGTAATAGAACTATCAAGTGATGAGTGCTAACAAACCAGAGTAGTCCACATATCTTGTACAAGAATACAGATTCCTAGTCTCTATTTTCTAGTAACAGGTCACTGATGATCAGTCAAGAATACTGTACAAGCCAGTTTTGTCCCTCTTAAACACTGGTTTTGTTTTGTAAGAATCATTTAACTGTATCTACTGGAGTAGCATTTTGTTGTTTGTTATTTTAAACTAGACCCTAAAGAGATGTTCTTTCATATAATTTGAATTCGTTGTTGAGCTACTGTGTAACCTGGCCCTCCTTGTGAACATCTCAACATCAGTATTTTATGGGCCTAAGATAGTTAAAGTCACTGTTGCTCTAGCGACCAAAGCATAAAGCTAACAAAACAAAGCTTAACCTCAGGAAGCAGTGTCATATATCAGGTGCCTTAAGAGGTGGAAGTTCTTGATAATGTACAGACCACAATGAGAAGCAGATGGACTTCTGTTTTGCATTTGTAGTATACATCTTGACTGGTACAGATGTGCACGTATATGTATATATACATATATTTTTCCTCGTCTTTTGTGATGCAGCTACATGAATTTTTTCTCTATTACATCTTGAAATTGCAAAATCTGGTAAGCCTGAGGTTCTTCGTAGATCACCAGGCTCCTGCTGGTTTTGTGTGAGCTGTAGAGGAAGTGTGCTGATATGGGGATATGTTGCTTATCATGTTCATTTAGACGTAGCTTACTCTTGTAGTATAACACCTGCTACTGCAAAACAAATTGCCTTAAGTAACAAAGCTGTTTCTAATGTTTTCTCTTTGTTTAACTGCCTTTTATTGACCTCTGAAAGTGATTACTGGATAGGGTACTTCTTCTCTCATCAATGCATAGCTGAGTATGGTTTTTAAACAGCATATTGCATCCCAGCATCTCAGGAACAGGACGAGCAATTGAAGCTATCTAATAGCAGGAAATCTGTGTCTGAAGGCATAATTTTTATGGTAAACACATAGGTTTGCATGATGACTTCATTAATTATCTCATTTCTAGAAACAGTATGATATAAAGTGCTATTGATTCAGCTTCAAATTTCAGATCTGTGATCAACAATCATGTACTTTAACAGAGCTCTTCAAATATTTTAACAAATAGGGAAAATACTGAGGTTTTTTTTCATGTCAGGGTGATGTGTGCAGCTTCACCTACATGCCTGATACCACTTACCTTTTGCATTTCTTTCTGCCACTAGTAACTAGTTTTTGTTTGCATTGAAACCTTAGGATGCTGTCTTTCACACATATGGAGGGATAAATTTGTCCCAGAAGCACAGTAACTTTGATTTCAAGGATAGCTTGTGAAGATGTTAGTTTGTATATATGACTGCAAGGATGAAAGATTAGATTAGACTAGAGCTTCTGTAGATCTAGTACCTCACCTTGCTTTCATATCACAGTTTCATAAACCAGAGCAGCTTGATTCAAGCTCTCTGGAGTAAACATTGTGTGAAAACAGAGGCAGCTCTTTCCTCATTGGTTCTTCAGTTCTGTTTATAAAGGGTTGTGAACATCTGGGTGTAGTTGAAATTACTGATAATAATAAAAGGGCACCAGATTTCTGTAGGGCGATAAGGGGTATTTTTATGTGGATGTTATGCCCTGTTCTTTCCATTTTATTTAAAACTTCGAAGGCACACATGGCTGGGATTTATATCTGTTTTGTACTTAAGGGGAAGAAACTACACCTGGGGAAAAGAGGACAATTTCCAGAGAAGCTTTGACTATGTAGTAATTAGCCTCAATTAGGAATTGCTGTTTTTTCTATACTATAATAGAGTGGTGTGTGATGTGTGTCTTCCCCTACCTCCAATTCCCCTGCCCTCCCCATCTCTTGTTTACTACTCAAATGCATTAATTTTTAACATTAAAGTATAGGAAAGATGGAAAAGGTAAGGCTCTGTGCCATATTTCTGAATTGTAAAATATATGGGAACTGAAGCGCTAGAGACAGCAACCCTGCGCCAAAAAGGTGCTGGCACAAGCAGTTCTATGGCCATGACCCTAGGCTCACCACAGTAAGCAGGTTTTTCTTACGGGACATTTAGTTCCTTCCTAAGGGTGAACACTGAAACATTGTTATTCAGTCTCCATCAAGAGCAATATTGTTATGGTAACTACTCTTAACCTGTGCTCTTCTGACACAGAGCCTTGGCTGACCACTCCTTGAATTCTCATTTATATTTTTCCTATCACCTCATGTTATGTACTATTCAGGGCACACTGTGAAGTCTCTGCTTGCGAACTAGATTGAGAAATACAGAAAAAGATCATGAATGAAATGATCTGATGGCCTCAGTGCTAGTTTGCCATAGCTGGCTTAATGTACCTCAGATGGGCTCTGGTCATCAGCTGTGTAAGGTCTCTTTGCGCCTTTGCTAGCATAGACTTCAGCATGAGAAGGGGAAGGCAGAAGTTCAGTTAATGCAGAATAAGCCATGGTATCTTGAACATTTGGCCCAGTCCTTAGTCTAAATTGGCTGTGAACTTTCCAGAGAGAATTGCAATGCAATTCTTCTGGACACACATGCGATGAGAAGACAATGTAACCAAGCAGTGTAACATCCAATAGCTTTGCTCCCTGTGGGGTTGTTTAAAATTTTTATTTGGTTTATATTTTTTTATGGGGCTGCTACCTCTCTGTTTTGCACTGAGATATCAAATGAATTCCCAGATCATCTGAGGGTGTCAGCTTTTCAATGATCCTTGAGGTTTAAGTATTTGCAAAAATTCTTCCTGAAGTTCAACTAACCCTGAAGCCTGCAATAAAACCCAATAGAAGAACGGTATTCAGGCTTGATGTAAAGAGTCTGTGGATACAAAATTAATATTTAATTATCCTAGCACCTACAATGACCAACTGCAGTGCTGGTTTGTGAAGGTAGAAATCTCTTTGGATCTGTCACAGAACCAGTGTTTGTTGATTTACACCTTTTATTAATTTAAAAGCAAAAGGTAGGGTTCTTTAATTTCATCTGATGGAGTTGGATGACAGATTGGACTTTAGTTGTTTGAAACATTTTTACCCATTTGCAGTCTAACTGACCAAAGTTGTAACTTCCACTGTCTGTTGAGCAGTAGTGATGATTTATCCATGTAGGTGCTAATTTGCTGTAAGGAAAGAAAAGTTCCTAATACAAAAAGGAAAGTCAGTGACCCAGATAACAGGGTAAGTATGGCCCTGCCACATTCCTTGCCCTAGGCATGATCTGCACAGGCTGAGAGGAAGTGCCAGATGCCTTCTCACTTTTTAAAAATGTTCATCCTGGTGAAATAGAGAAATAAAATATTAAATAGAGAAAATGTCCCCGCACATCATTTGGAATGCAGATTATGCATCCACTGACCCATGTTAATAAAAAGCAGCATCTTGAGGGGTGGAGAAATGAAGATTGCAGATCTTTTCAGTTTGTCTTCCTCAGATAGTCTTTCTTCCCTCACTGACCATAATGCAATGATATGGTGTAGACATTAAAAATTAGAGCATTAAAGCCTGCAAAAAAGATGTTTGTTTTATCCCGGAATTTGCTTTCCTTTTCTTAATCAAGTAAGAAGTAAATTAAATATTTCTATTTACATTCGATGTGTACTACCATTGTCAGTAAATTCAAAACTATGGCAGAAATTTGGAGCCTGAGTTTTAGAATTGCTTGTTACTTGCAAGTTTGGGTCATTGAATGAAAGCTGGAAGTATCTAGTACTTCTGAATTTAAAACTTTTTTTCTTTCCATGCAAACATTGATAACTTGACATCCTTCAGTCATCTGTATGTATGTGTGTACAAATGTGTTTGCCTATATATAATAAATACATATAATATATATGTAATTATGTATATGTATAAATATATAATAAATAAATATAATACATCCACACTCTAACCAGAACTTTTACTCAGTTCATTTTTTGGGTGTAGTGCCTAATGTAGCAAGATGGTAGTATTCTGTCCAATTAACTGATTATTTCTTGATATTTTCCCACTTCTTTTATGTCTTTACTTTCTGTTTTTTGTTTTTGTTTTTGTTTGTTTGTTTCTTTGTTTGTTTTTTAGCCTTTCTTCCTTTATGTGAGCAATGTTACAAGGATCATGTTGAGAATGTTGGCAGCTTTGTAGTTCTCATACATGAAAATATAAACAAAAAGTCATTGCTTGATTACATTTCTTAAATTGTTTGACAAACCTTGTTGAGATGAAGGGGTGGCTTTAGTTTGTTTTCCTGTTTCTGAAGGCTAACAACAAATTCTTTAGTTGACATATTTTGACTTGGCAGCTAGGGTGCTTAATGTGTGGCAGGTGCTGGAGGAGGATGGCACCAGGCTGGCAACAGAGCTGTTCCAGCACCACAGCAGGCTTCTGCACTCGTGATATTACTCTCTCAAGCAGCCAACAGGGCTTGGAATCTCCCCTGTAAATGGGGAGATTCCTAATCCTCTTCTTACTGGAAGTGAACCTGATACATTCCAGATGTACACAGATTCAATGACTCAGAAAGCTGCTCTTTTAAAATGGGATTTACAGCACAGTCTTATGGGACTTAGAACCTTTCAGAGGGAGAACTGAACTCACCTGCCAGCCTAAAATCAGTGAGATTTTTTTGAGTTTTTTAGTGTGTGGATTTTATATAGGAGCATCTACAGCTTACTTTTAAAAGTGGGTTTTCTTGCTCTGCTGAGAAAAATGTCATTTTGGTATGATAGATTTTGAACAAAAGTGTGGTAACTTTAGAAAGCAGTGACCCAGCCCACTGGTGTTAAGTTTTGCATTATTTTTTGTGGGGTCAGTTTTAAGTACGATTTTATAATGAGAATTTTTAGTTACTCATTAGGAAGGAGAGTATTCTCAGTTGTCTTCACTTAATATTAAATCTCAAAGTTCTGCTACTATCAATTCAGAGAGCATTCTGTAGCATACATTGCATTTAATATCAGCTCTATGTAAGGTAACTTGTGATGTTCCTTTGCTTACTGGAGCGATACTTCCAGATTCGCTAATGAGTATAACAGATGCTGATTAAGTTTTGAAGTGATTGCCAGAAGTGAGATTATAAAGTTCATGAGAAATAATTCACAGTATTAAATGGTTGGGGGGTTTTTTTGCTTCCAAGTATGCACTTTTGATTATTAGAAAATCCCAGCAGATTGTTTAGCATCTTCATAATTTGTCTGTTTGTCAACAGTAAGTGTTGAAATTGGTGCCAAAAAGTTAAATGCTTTCAAGTATTCTCATATAGATGAGCCATTAATTTGGTATATAAGGAGCAACAACTCAAATTAGTTTTGCAGTCAGTCCTGTACTTTGCAAATCTTTATTTGCACTGATAATTGATTATGAGAATAAACTAATATTTTGAAAGCAAAATGTCCATTTATCAATAGGATTGGTCAGTGTCTGCAGTTCATTTTAAGTGTGAGAAAGCAGACACATTTCCTGGATACTTACATCTGCCTCATAATAAACTGTCATTGAACTGTAAGCCATAATTTAGGGATTAATAAATGAAGATCATCATAAATGAAGTAAGTACAGGAAACAAATATGCTACAAATATTGTTCACATTACAGGAAACAAATATGCTACAAATATTGTTCACATTACATGGTGAAGTTACACTCACGATCCATAGCCATCAGCTTTAAAGCCTGAGTCTAGACCATCCTCTTCCAAACTTCTCATTCACTAGAGCCTCTGGCTGATTTGGTACATATAATCAGAAACCCACATTTAGAAACTTCTTGGTAAACACAGGCAGATGGAGTCCAGCAAGCTTTGCCTTGGCACAGCTGGTACAGGTATGATTGGCAGAAGATGCTGAACAGTTTATAAACATTGCATTTCCAGAAACTCCACTTCTATGCAAATGCCTTGGCTGCAGTAACATGAAGAAGACTGTCAGAGGAGGGCTGGTAGCAATGAAGGGTCAAGCTGCCTTTGAACACAGCTCTTGGCCTGTATACCAGCCATCTTCAGAGAATTGCTGCTAAGCAGAAGTGTGGTCTGTGCCAATGTGTATGTCACTGGAACAGCTGTTACTTTATAGAAATGGAGTGAATGAAAAGTGGTTCCTTCTTACCTTTGGGCTGGCTGTACCCTAGAGGAAATAATTGCAAGCATCTCCCTGCTGTGTGACTGGAGTTCTTTGTCCTTTTCTGACCACCTCCTCAGTGTTTTCTCTGTGGCACTGCCTCTGTTTCTTCAGGATGTATGAATGGTGCTAGAGTCCAGTTATGATAAACATCAAATTTAATATTTGGCTATTTTTGATAATTTTAAAATGAATACCTGGTATATTTCATATTCTCTTTTACTGTTACTTCTAAGACCAGCAGATCTGTGCATTGATACTGCATTTTCTTGTGATTTATCTTTAGCCTTTATTCCTACTTGTTAGCTCATTTTCTGAACAGCCTAGAAGGATTAAATACCAAATAATAAATGTGTGTCCATGAATATGTATATTTACCTCACCATGTGTGCATGTCTGTGTTTGTATGTAATCTGTGATACCATATTGCAACAGTGTGTTGATTCATGATATATATCTGTTACCCTTGATATTCCACTTATAGAAGGTGACTCTATGATGTTAGGTCCAGCATAAACATCTAAAGAGAGATTAGTCACATTCAGTGGTAATTTGTTGCAATTTCTACACATCTTTTTCATTTACACCGGTTTCTGGATTTTATTCGAGCCTGTTTTAGATTTTTTTCTATCCACAGCATAACTCTAAGAAGATTTTTCAGAGAGTTGCTAGAATAAGTCTGAATTATTGAAAGACAAACCAAAATAGATTGTGTGTTTGAATGCAGGCATAATATCTTACAGTTGTTGCATTTTCCCTGTCCAATTACTTTACAGTTTTCAACTAATTTATTATCACAAAAAGTAGGTTGTGTGAAGTCGTTTCATGTGGGAATCATGGAGTTTTCCTACAGTCCCAAAATACAGTGTCAGAACCCTGAGTCAGGAGCTGTTCATTCCTGGTGTGGCCCTCTGCACTGTGCAGTACAGCACATTCCTGAAATTCTGACTGCTGAGCTTTTAAACAGTTGAGTTGTGACACTTCTGTAGCAGGAAGAAAGCATGATTAGAGTGTGAAAGTTGACCAGAGTTAAACCAATGTAACTGTTTCTGCCTACAGTGTTGATGACAGAACTGCCTACCTGGCCCTGGGAGCAGTGAGGAACATATCACTTAACATTTTCATCTCCAACACTGGTGATGATGCCTATGACACCAATGTTTTCTTCAATTTTTCTGGAGAGCTCTTCTTCATCAAAGTGTGGCAAAAGGTAAGAAAGGCTAATCTCACTGCAAGCAAGTCTCTTAACTTTAAGTCAATTTAATTACAAGATATAGGTACACGGGATAGCCTAGTCCACACTACTGAGACATTTGGAAGTTGTTTGTGGTTATGCTGGACTTTAATTTCTTTCAGGCTCTTTAATGAGATTTTCTTCTTTTATGAATTGAGTGTGTATAGATTATACCTTCTGTATTTGTGTAGAAGGCACATGCTTGTTATTTGTGGTACACTAATGAAAAAGGAAGACAGTTTGTTTGAGGTATTAAGAGGTAGAGGGAGACTGGTTGGAAACTGATGCGGTACCAAATGGCACTGAAATACAAAGCGTGACTCTTGTTTGAGTGGTGCCACACTGCACCCAGCAGTCCTGGTTATCTCTTGACCTGAGCTTCTAGACTTTCTCCTTGTTGAAACCAAGATACAAGGCTTGTTCTTTGCGCATATCCTGGTGCAACTTTGAGTTGTGGCCAGGGCACTTCACTAGATCCAAGAGGTCAAGAGTGCTTTTAATTTCGTTCACGTGGAGTCAGGTGAATATTTGGAGTTTTAGTCTCTTTTCATTTAGATAGAAATACTTGGATGTTTTCATTAGCAGGAGTTCATTTAGAAACAAGTGTGTTGTAATGCAAGCACTGAACCAAGCTTTTTGCAAACTGATGGCTATGAAAGCTTTTTGAGTATGAGTAATGTGACAATATTTGTGCAAAATGGGAGCTGTATGATTGTGACAAAATTCTCTGTTTTGTCCTGCTTTTCACAGTTGTTTGTCTCTCTTCTAAAGCTTTGCTTTGTTTTGCAAGCCGTAAGAGCAATATTAAAAACAGTAATACAACTATTGCAAAGTTCAGGATTAACTTGGTCCACTGAACCAATGAAATTTTGCCATTATTTGCCATGTTTTATGATAGGTTTAAATTATTATAAACCTCTTAAGTTAACTCACTGCATAATAAAAAAACATAATTTCTAATGCATGTTAATTCTCTTAGTGTTCAGTTTTGACTGCACAGTTGCAAGACTCAGTGAGTTGTCTTTTTATTATGAACTTCGTTTTCAGACATTATGTGTTGCAAGTGTGCAATTTATTAGGAGGAAGAGGGCAGAGGATAAACCAGAAATGCTTATGCCAATGTACAACTTCTCCATAGTGAAAGTTTTATGGGAAGACTTTCAGGGTCTGGCCCAGTTCTAGTTAAAGTTGGTGAGAGGGTTTACATTCCTTTCCACTGGAAAAGAAACAAAGCTTGATGCATGTTCTTTTAAAAGACTTGTATTTTTTTTCTTTTTTGACTATTTTACACACACCAATTAATTCGAACACCAATTGCCTTCATTGTTTTGCTTGGCCAACACTGTGAGTAAAGAAGCTGACATGTTGTTTCCTGTGATATTTTACCTTGAGCTTGGGTCTATAGAAGACTTGAAAACATCTGTGCTGATTGCTGCATAGAAGGAGCAGTTTCTGGAAGCAGCTGACATTCTAGTATTATCTCACTACTCAGTGTATTTTCTTCTCAGAGAAGCTAGTATTTCTTTAAAAAAAGTACTGCACACATCTTCCTCAGGTCTTGCAAACAGCATCAAAGTATAGTGTGCTATTATTCCTGCTGTTCCATTGTTCTTATGATTAATTTAATAGGGTTTCAGGTTTTTTTCTGATATTTATTTCATTATTTCAGTAACAGTTTTGGAAAACCAAGTTACAGGATTATGTTAGGCTATTTTACTTTCTCTCATTCAGCTTTTGCTTTAGGTCAAACTAATATATCATTGACCTCATCATTTTTTCAGGTGGGAAACTGGACAATGACCTCATAGCCTCAATTATAGTGTTATATTTTCCCTAAGCTCTTTGACAATGTGGGGCCTTTTTTTGATAACATATCACAGTTTCCATGTCTCATAACCTACTCCCATCCTTTGACATCTATGCAGATTCTGTTCCTTGTTGAATATTGTCCAAGCAAAAATCCAGAACATAAAGCCAGAATAAAAAAGAAAGCACCTAGAGTTTTTCCTTAGCGGAGCAATTTTGGAATCAAAAGAGCTTCGTGTGGTGGGAAGTATTAAGTATCAACTGCCTTATAATGAATAGTGCTAAAGTGAAATTGAATGAGATCTTCCATGTGGTTGCTTGATGGTTTCTCTGCAAAGTGACTCTGAGAATGATCATGTGGTAGGCTTTTTTAACCTGTCTCTGGAGTGCGTTCAAGATGCTGTAAGTTCCCTGTGTGTTTTTCCTATGACCCCACTGGGGACATGTCTAGTGAATTTAGTGCAGTTTTGTTTCTTTCTATGGATTGGTTACAATTTGACCTGACAGTGCAAAAGTTTAGTGCTGCTTTTTTTCAACAGAGTTCCTGAGACAAAATGCCACATCTTGTGTTTGAAAAGCAATGGGGTGGCCTAGTTCAGGGATGATGATGATGATGATGGTACTGTTCCCTGAAGGGTACAGTAAGCTAGCCCTTTTTTCCTTCCTGAAGATGGAGATTTCATGAGACTTTGTAAATAGAGGCACTACCTAGAGATCAGTTGTCCACTAGAATAATTTCACCAGGGAAGTGGTGGGTTCCCCAGGGCTGAACAGTTTTAAGATTCAGCTGGACAGGGTGCTGGGCCATCTTGTTTAGACTGTGCGTTTTCCAAGAACGGTTGGACCAGATGGTCTTTGAGGTCACTTCCAACGTCATATTCCAGGCTTTGCCGCATCTCTGCAAGTTGAAAAAGCACTTGCTGATTGATATTTAGGAGACTCCACTTATTCCACTGTCTGATTTTCCTATTATGCTGCAGCCAGTGTTCTCCATTTCATGGATGAAGCCCAGCCTTCTCTTTTACATCCCTTGTAACAGACAGCTCTTCTCTGAAGAGGCACAGTATGTGGCATGGGCTGACTTCTCATTCCTCTATGGTCCTATGGATACAATTCCTGTGCAATGTTTCAAGATCTCACTCTGTGAGATAGGGTTGTTTTGCAGGTGCATGGAGTTCTGCACTGCAGTGAATTTCAAAATGTGTCCACCGAGAGAAGTGTTACTTTGAAATACATGTTCTTTAAAAAAAAAAAATAGAGGGAGAAAGACACTTCATCCCTGTGCTTAGATTTTTTCTTTACTGCGTTGGCAAAGAAATCTTGGTCCCCTCTTCTGTGTAGAGTAGATTTTAAAATATTTTTTTTAATCTGAAAGTTTATCATTCCTTAATTTTAATTCAGCTTTAGGAAAGCATTCTATTTCAGAGTCTGAAAAATCCGCTTAACAGAGCTGATACCACTTTCCTATCAAAGAATGCAGAGTGTTGCAGTGTGCTGAGTCTGGAAAAAGAATAAAAAGCTATTGCTACTAATTTCTACACCATTTTACTTCTACTGGAATTACCTCCTGGCTTGTGTTGTTTTGCTGAAGATGCACATCAGCAATAGGTACTTTGCTAACTGTTGTTAGCTGCTGCTCAGTTCAGAGGGATACTTTCAATACAGTTGCAGAAATAGCACTCTAAGCTTGCTGGCAGTGACAGTAAATGTGGTGTAGGGCAGAGCCATATCTCTATTAAATGAGCTCAGCTATGGCATGAGATTCTATAGCAATAGTATAAACTCAGCATATTTACCATACTAGCAGTAAAAGAGCGATTATGTATAGCATTAATCTCTCCCTGTTCTGCAAGGGCTGAAAGGAATCTCTCAGCTAACCCAGCACTGGTTTTGGAGATAGTAGGTCAGGACATTCCATTGCTGAACATCATTTCCAGCTGTAGATTGTTCCTACATTTCAGACAGGCTTCCAGTATCCAAAGCCAGCTGTAACATTCCTGCTGCTTCTCACAACAGCTTTTGCCAAGCAACAGGTGAGTGAAGTTAGCAGGGCCAGACCAGGGCAGGGTTAACAGTAAGGTTATGGTTTCTTTGCATGCAGTAGTTGCCCATGACTCCTTCATGAGTGTGTACCTAAAACACTGGTGTGGAGTATGAATATTGCTGATAACCATAGTCATGCTGCTTATGGGCTCTGGGGTTTTGCTTCTGATGAGTAATGCAATACTCTCTGTGTTAGCAGGGAGGTCATGCAATTTGGATATGAGCTCACTCTTCTTCCTCACTCCCAGAGCTCTTGCTGACATCTCTTGAGTGGGATTGCCCAGGAGAGCTGCAGATGAAGGCAGAGTTTAACTTTTTCCAAACTGGAATTCTCTTGCACCGGATTCCCACACTGATCAAACTGTCTCAGAGTCTTAAGTCTGACAGAGAGAGGATAGGACACAAAAAAACAAAGACACATGCTCCCTTTTGGGCCACTGGAAGGAAATTTAGGTCCTGAGTATTCATTATGTGTCTTTTTCTAGAAGTTGCTGCCTCTTTGGGTTAATGCCTTTTTCTGAGCCCTAAAATCATGGTTAGGTGATAGAATGCAACTAACTTTATATAAAGGGTCCCCTCAGGTGCACAAGATGCTGAAACGCGCTGAAGATGCACACGTGACATAAAGTGAGTACACTTTTATAAATTGAGCAAATTAGCATAATTGACAAGAATTCCCAGTTAGAGACACAAGTGATGAGGTGATTCCCCCTTTTGGTTCAACCTTCTTTAAAAGTCCCCCTTCCTCATTAGTTGTTTATGGGAAAGTGGCGCTCGACCTTGCATCTCAGGAGAAGCAAGATTAGGATTGAGATCTAGGAATGTGTTTTGTCTTTCTGTCTAACAGAGTAGGTAAAATGCTAGCTACGAATCTATTTTGTTATACAATAATAGGCTACAGAGCTACAAGTATATATGAAGAATATATAAAAGCAAAAATCAGTTTGGCATCAGGGTCCCCTGGCAGACAAGGTAACATGATCAGTCTCAATTCACATCCTTGCTAGCAGAAATTGTTTAGTGTTTTGATTTAATCCAGCTGATTTTGCATGTAGTGTGTTGGACTAAGTCTTGTAAACTTCTGACAGAGGGTCAGGGGAGAGTGTTGCCAAGTAGTGCAGAAGCTCTGACTCCTTGCACAAGTGCATCTGGAAGATTGCCCAAGCCATATATCACTTACATGAAGAAATTTGCCAGGAAAGCAAAAGCTTTTATTGCCACGGCTTGAGAATACGAGTAGTGTGATGGTAGCCATGCCATATGTTGCCTCTCTCTTTTTGCAAATCTAATGGTCAACTACTGCTCCAGAGTGCACCAAAATGTTTTGTATCCTTGGGGTAAAACTTTCTTAACTGAGAAGAAAACAAGGTGTGCAGCTCAAGCTATCAGACTTCATTTTTTATTTTAATTTTCTTTTTCTGTGAATGCTCAGTGAAACCCACAAATTTTCTGCTTCCCTAGGGATAAGTAAGGAGCAGTGCTTTTTCAGGTCAGGGGATGTAAGAGTTATGTAATATACCCCTACTCACAGCAGGCAGGAATTGAAGGCTAGACTGTTGATCCAAACTTTCCACTTGGGATTCATGTATCATTCCTATCATCAGGGAATGAGCATTGTAGATTTGGTTTATTTGTGTAGTTAGTAGCAATTTGAGCCTTTTAAATTTTCCTCCTATACTATGATTTATCATGTAGATCTGAGAGATATTGATATTTGGGGCTTATATGGGGTTTATAAATAGAGAGAGATTTAGATATCAATATGGATATATAGATATATAAATAATTTTTTATTACTTTAAATTTTTTTTTCCAACAAATTAACTGAGTTAATAGAATGAAAAATCCTCAAGTCTTTCGGGATAATCCTGATTGGAAGTGGTTTAGAAGCTGTGATTTTGCAGGACCTTAAATCTTGTTTTGCTCAGTGTTGGAAGAACTTGTGAGAGTTTGATTGTTATATACATTGAGAAGTTTTATGCCAGTCATGTGGGGCTGTGCTTTGGATTACACAGTGTGGAAAGTTTCTTTCCTGGAAGTAGCTCATAATGAATTTTAATTTGACTGTTTATCTTGAATATCTTTTCCAACTTTGATGATTCTATGATCCTATATATATATAATGGTTTTGAGGAAGATCCTGGGATGCTTTGTGTGGCTCAAATTATTAAGAGAGGTTTTATGTGATTGCCTAGTTGTGCCCTTCTCACAGGTCTGCCAGGGGAATGATTTTCTAAAGGAAGAACGGCTGTGTGGATGAATACAGTCATGTGAGATGTACTTTTCATAGGGGTTTAGAAGGCAGCCTGTGCTATATTAAAGACCATTTACAGTGAATCCTGACCTACCTGTTGGTGTAGATCATCATACTGAACAGCTGTACCACGCAATGTGGCATTTCTCCATGTCTGGGCATCAGCAGAGGTCCTGATTTCCATTCAGGTGAGAGAGGGAGAAAGAGATCCAAAGGACTTAACTTATGAGACTTCTTCAAGGAGATGGAGAAGGGCTTCATGAGCCACAGGCAGTAGCTGTTCACTCCATTTCAGTCTCTAAGTGGCCCATAGCTCACCACCAAGCTGCTTCTCCCTGCACGTTTTCAGGAGCTGCAGAGAGCTGGGAGCCAGCAGTGCCAAGTCATGCGAGAGGGCTTTGGCAAAGAGATTTAGCTGCCTCTGTTGCTGAGATCCAGCCACTCCAGTCTAGACTATTATTTTGATAAACTGCATTACTAGGAGAAAGGTAAAATCCCTTCACAGAGAACAGAGCCCAGTATATATTGAGCTCAATATACTTATCTTGGAGATGCTTATTTAAAGGTTATGCTGTCCCTATGGATCCCAAAGATCACCAGTGACTTTCCTGTGTCCCAGTGTCTCTCTTGATTATCATATTTTGCTCTTAAACTCAGTGGACAAAGGCTTGCCAATGTTTGAGGTGAAAAATCTGTGGGACAGGGTTCATCTCCTTTGTTCTTAGGATGAGGCTTAAAATTGTCTGAACTTTGACATCCTCTGCAAAAGACCTAAATAAGAATTAATTTGTACAGCTTTCAGTGGCTTTCATTACAGCAAGAAATGGGGGGTTATTTCTATTGTTGCTTGAAGCCTAAAGTTTACTGAGATTCTGGTATGAAAGATCAGTTCTGTTTTGGCAGGAGTTTCTCTTGGTCACTTTTCAAATAGGCATCTCTGATGCTGTCAGAAGATGAATTACACCCCTGGTGTAAAATCCAATAAAATTGTAAACAAATATATATCTATCTTTACAGTCTATATAAATGTATATTATATGGATAATATGCATGTATATATATATTTATATGTATTTGCATTGCTTAGTCCTTTAGAATGTTATAGTCGTGGTCTTCTGTGGCTGGAAATAGTGCCAATTGTTCTCTTTCAACTAGTTGTTTAGTTTTCTCCTGTGAAGCTGATAGGATAAAACCCAAACCCTCTTTAATCCTATTTAGCACAAGACATGATTGTGTGACATACTTCAGGTTTAGCCTCTCTGAAGTCAATGACAGTTTTGCTGTACAAAAAATTTTAAAAAACCAGCTGCACAGTCAAAAACATGAGTAAGACTGTGAAAAGTTTTTAGCTGAAAATCAAAGGAGAAGCCAGTGCTGCTTAAGAAATCACAAACTTTCCTTTCCGTGGGTTTTATATCAGTCTTTGTTCCTTTTAGTAGAAGCAGGCATGTTAAACCCCATCTGAAGGAGGCCCCCAGTCTAGTGTTGTTTTGTGGTTTTTGGATTTTTTTTTTGAGAGGGAGCTTCCTGTGGCGTTTCATCAAAACCAGAGGCATTGAGCACAGCAGGGAGGAAGAGTGAGAAGTATTTCAGCTGGCTTCATTGCAGGCTCTGGGAGTGAGCAGGGGACCTCCTCTTTACTCTGGACCCCCCACCCTGGCAGGCTGCAGGGGATGCCAAGCCAGGCACATTCCCGGATGGCAGCACTTTTGCAGCCTACCTTTGGGAGGAGGCTAGAAAACCTGCACTTGACTTTTGGCCATAACAATCTGCAGACACAGGGAATTCCAGCTGGTGGGGGAAAAGGAGGAGTGCACTAAAAAACTGCTCTATAAAGTAGTGTGGTACATCTTAAAGCTTTGCAAGTGATCTGCTAAGCTTTTATTTTAAGGAAAGGAAAATATATTTTAAATAAGCCTGTTTCAATATCCAAGTGCATATAGGTTATACCTTTCCATTTCAGCACTGTCCCTAGGATACGAGGTATTCATGATGTTAAACAGGTTTTTGGGGGAGAAGTCTTAATGCACATTGTGTTTGAGTTTCTGAAAGAGAAAGATCAAAATCTCCAAATCTGTGTGTGTTTCAAGGAGGCATTTCCTGGGGTTTCAGATTTGGCTTTGGTTGTTGGGGGATTTTATGTTGAGCTAAGATTTATAAGTTCCAGGAAAATGTCCAGTGCCAAGCTCATTATCATTGTTATTACCTTAATGTTATTCTTTATGCTTGAAAATTACTACCAGTGAAGGATAGAAAGGACAGAAGGGTAGAGTAAGGCTTGATTTTATTGATTGTATTTCCTCATTATGTATTTGGTTTTAATTGTGAGTTTGGGGATGTGTGTTAAATTATTCATGAGAGTTTTAGTTTACTTTTTCAAACTTTGTGTAGTTGACACTTGAATTTATTTTCTGAACTTGTTATGAATTTAAGCATTTCATTGTAACACTAAGAGTGAATAGCTACGTTGCAGTTGAATACACCAATATTCATTATAATTGAAGCCTTGTGCACAAAAGGTTGTCTTACAGTATATCTGGGCATATATTATCCACGCTTTCAGAAGTACCACTAGAAAATGAATATTGGCTAATTTGTTTGATTTCTGCCTTTTGTTTCCTGCTTTTAATTTTTGGAGCGGCATGTTTTAAAGATATGTTTTTGTTGTCAAATAAAAATGTGTATAACTATTGGATTTGCATGGTTGCAGGGAGGGCCATAGGAGTGGCTTCTCAGAGAAGCTGCTGGAAGCCTCGTCTATGTCCAATGTCAGTTGACTCCAAGACAGACCTGCTGCTGGTCAAGGCTGAGGCAATCAGAGATGGTGGTAACACCTCTGTGATAACATATTTAAGCAGGAAAAAAGTTATCATGCAGTAGTAATTGTGGACAGAGAAGAGTGAGAACATGTGAGAGGAACAACTCTGCAGACACCAATGTTCAGTTGTTTTCTTTTTATGAAACAACCACTGAGGTTCTCCAACCCTCTTTCAAGTTTATTTTCTGATAATGAATCAAAGGATTGATTTATTATCAGAATACATGTCCAGGTGCCCCACTGTCCCACATCTTCATATGTGCATTTGGCTGTATGCATGTCAGCATACTCAGGTATGTAGTTTTCCTTGCTCATTAAGCATTGGGATGGTGAGGGTCAATTGGTAAAACAGCAGTTTTACCACAGAATACACACAGAATTTATGATGTGTGACATTCATATTTCTTGATGTGGTTTGTTAGGAGAATATCTGTGTTGAAAAAAAAGGAAAACTTTCAGTCCCTGTGACATCTGCAAAACAGACCTTTGTGGTACACACATAATATCATTTTATTCCATTTTATAATTTGATTTGATATCCAATATTCTTTAATCATTTCATTCAAGAGGTTACATAAATGCTAGTTTCATGACAATGTCTAGATGAGCAAGTCTGTATTGAGTCTATAACTCCCTGTCTGTAATATTTTTTCTAACAGGTAATGATTAACAGTAATTTTCACATTATAGTTGCTATTGATGCTGGTTTATCATTGACTTGGCCTTCATGTGATTCACATTATTACTTGCATTCCACCTGTGTTTGGAAATTGCCTGCAAGAGAATAAATGTTTGAAGCTCGAGATCCAGAGCTGTTATGTTAAAAGAGTAAAGCCATCTTAATTTCTTTCCATCATGAACATCTTTTTCCTCTTTATGAGTGATTCCATCACCCACTTTGCTTTGGCAAGTGGAGAACTATACACAGAAGAGTTTCTAACCACAAGCTGCTTGCTTGAAGTTGTCAAGTAAACTGTATTTCCAAGAAATGTGACAAAACTCATGAGATTTTCACTCTGAGAGGAGAAACTCCTTGAAATGCACACAAAAATATTTCCTGGATTGCTTTTCAAGCTATGGCCACCTGTGCTAACTACTGCAGTCTATCTCCAGAGTTACTATCAGTAACAGGTTAATTTTTTCCCCAGCTTGCAATGTATACTCACAGCTTGTGAGAGGCACTGTGGCCTTCCCAGATGGCCTGGTGCCACCACTGAGTGCCAGCCCTACTGCCTAGGAAGCTGGCCTTAGAGAAGCAGTGCATCCTGACACCATGCACAACTCTCCTTGTGCTTCCCCCCTGTCCAGTCCCTGGGTTGTGCAGTCCTGAGAGAGTTGGGTACTGATGGCAGTGTTTAAAGACTTTGTGCATTTGGAACTCCTGAAACAGTTGAGCAAAAGAAGGAAAACCAAACCCCGAAACTGCAGGCTCAGTTTTTGAGATACTGAGATTTCCAAGCGAAAGTTAATTGCTCATACCTTTGGCATTGGCTCTGGACTGATGGAGTTGGGGAAGGTCTGTGCCTGGCAAAGTCCAGCGCAGAAACATGGAGGAAATACTGTCTGCTTAGTTACCAGAGAATACTGCTGACAAAGACACAAAGCAGACATATGACTGCTAGTTATCTGAAGAAAAGAGAGGCTTAAAGGGCTTTTGAGGATGATAATCAGAGCAACTTTTAAGAAGTAGCTGAAGTAGATCAGACGCACCATTTCAGTAATTTCAGATGATCTTGATTTATTGCATAGTGCAGTCAGTTCCTAGTCAGTAATACTACTAATCCTCTTTGTGTTCTTGCAGTTTTAAAATATCCTAAGAAGCACTATTTTGGAGAAAAGTGTGGTATCTGTGGAATTTTGTGTTAGAACAACTAAGCTGTATGCACATGAGGGAGGCCTCCAAGGTTAAATTACTCTGAGCTGTACTTGCTGTCAGTCATAAGGAAACTCAGTCAGAGCCAGAATTTTTATTTGAAAAAAATCTGTAGCCTTTTATGAGCTCAGGCATCCCTAATTACACTGCATATATGGATAACTGTGACCCACATTCTTTTTGCACCTCAGTTGCTGCAGGAAGTACATTAGTATGTTCAGGAGGTGGCTGTTAAATTAATTGGTACATCTTTATATTCTTGAAGCCTCAGTGAAGGCATTTAGAGAACTGCAAGGTAGGGAGAGATAAGTAGGAGCAAAATAAAAATTTTGCTTTCCAAACCCTAGAGAAAGCCATTAGCTGTTGATAGCACAGCTGAAGGGCTTAGACCAAGAACATGAAAAGTGATTTGAAAGAGCCATTTGAAATATCATCAAAGAGATGAACCTTTATTTTAAGTTCCTGACATGTTTGTTCTACCCAGCTTTGCAAGCCATGTGTGTAGGAAGCAGACTACCAGCTGTGAACCAAACATATGTTTTGTGACACCTCCCAAAAGTGAGAAGCTCTTAAAATGCAGGTCAAGTCTATGTAATTGTCCTGTTGTATGGAGCAAAACAACCAGATGTTCATCTAAACTCTCATTTGGGAAAGTGTCCCTTCTCACAAGAAGTTCACATTGAAATTACTGAGGAATAGGTATGCCTTTTAGTCAGGGTCTGTGATGAGAATAAAAAACTGTACAAATTTAGCAAATTTTCCCAGGGCCCAGTGTAAGCATCTACCTTTGGTGCAGGTCAGAGAATTTCCAAATAGCTAGTAGGGATAGTTACAAAGTCTATATGCCAGAGAGGATATAGTAGGTAGATGCATAGTACCTAACTTTTGAGACTTAGCATAGCATGATGTAGACTGTGCAAGTAGCCCTCTCTTGTGATATTTTCTCAAGATATTTGTTTTAAGACTTCTTGGATGAGGATATTGTTCATTATCCTCTGTGGTGTCAAGTGCACTGATTCACAGACAAGCATCATAGAACAAGAAAACTAATAATGACAAGGAAAGCAGTAACAAGAGTGTGTGTGCTCTGACAACAGATGCAGAGTTCCTCGGAACTCACTCTTGTCATTCTGCTTTTGTATCCTTTGGAAAACAAGCAGCATCACAAGAAACAATCATAACAAGTTAAGTAAATTTTCAACATCTTCAAAACAGGAATGTTCTGCCAACATACTATCAAGACTTCCAGTACATTTTCTCATCAGTTCCAGAATGTATGCGTATTTTTTTTCAATTTAAACAACAACAGTAAAAAAAGACCTTTAATTTGAGTGTAGCTAAGGAAAGAGAAATATAAACTGCTGGCAAATGTATTTTCTAGCAACTTGAGTTTTTTTCCCCTTTTAAAAATATACAGATTATTTTAATAATTCCTCAGTGAAGTTTCAGTGCCTTTCATTGGTGGTTTTAATCAAAAGTTCCTTAAAAAATAACAGGTAATCAGAAGAGTTTTTAAAAGTATGAAGTTGTCTCTGTTAAGATAAGTTAGGAGGAAACGTCCTGAAATGAACGTGTCCTCTAAAAATGCAGGTTTCGGCACTCCCTCCCTCCACCAACTATGAAAGAAATTTCTTGGTGGAAAGTGAAAAAACCTGTTTATTTAACAAGCAGAATGCACGCAAGCAGGAAAAAAAGAATGACTAATGTTAGATATTAAAACATTCTCACTGCAAAGAAAGCTGATGGATTTAGAGTTCTTTCTGTAGGTGTGTTTCGGCTCCTCCCGAGGTCCGGAGCCGGGATGTGGTGTCCCAGGGCCTCCTCTCCGGGCAGCGGCTTGGGGCTCCTGGTGATGTTCTAGTGTTTCGGACTGGGGCAAAGCTCAACAGTTCCAGAAGAAGAAGAAGCCACAGTGCCAGGAAAACTTGTCTCAGCTAACAAAAAAAGAAGCTAGCTAAAAGCAAAGAATGCAACTCTCTTTCCCTGCTGCACACGCAAAGCTGAGAGCTGATAAAAAACCCGGGAGAGTACCTGTGTTTGAACACAGACCACCAAAAGAATTCCCCTGATTTCACACCCCTCCCCTCCCCCCTGCTTACCCCCCCCTCCTGAACCTAGCTTAAAGTTGCAGGACTCATGTCTGGGCATAAAACAGATGATAGGGGAAACGGTATCATAGAGTCGCCCCAAGACAGAAGTGAACTCTGGCACAGATAGCCAGCAGTATTCAGCACAGTACAGAAATTAACTTAAGTTCAGAAATTAATATAACTTTCTATTGAGAGCCACATCTGGCACATCCTTTTCACATGTTTAGTGTTGTTCGGTTGCATCTTCTTGTTGATATTGCAGATGCAGTATCTACTGGTGTGCTTAGAAAAGCAAAGAGCTAGCAGGTCATAAATGAGTGTTAGAATAGTTGAATTCACACCTTCTCTTTGAGAACACTGGTGAATGCAAAATAACACAAATGACTTGTACTTTTATGAATGTTTGTTTTTGCTGATAGTCACAATATGGCAGAAGAGTTGTCAGGTAGATAAAAGCCTGGTACTGGAGTACCAGTGTTGAAGAGCAGTTAATGGGCTGGAGAAGATTACTTAAGGAGATGTTTTAGGCAAGGAACTTGCAACCAGTCATGGGTGGGGATGAGTGGGGAGAAAGTTGAGAAGTGAAGTGATAAGTCTGGATGGCGCCAAGGCCAACATCAGTTCAGAGGAGTTGTTCTACCTTTGGGGAAGAAATGAATGATTATAAAGGTGGGAAAAACAAAAACCGAATAAAATTATATGAACTGCCAGATCAGGCTCAGGAAGATTGGAGGGTTTTGGTTGGACATAAGTGAGGGAGAGAATGGTCAGGTTGTACTGGCTAGTCAGTAAGTCATCCCATATGAGCTATGCAAGACTCACTTGGGAAAAACCAAGTTTGGGGTCTGACTTGAAAATGGTGAGTCAAGATAAGGCTGAGGAAGTTTCAATATCTTGAACTTGACTGTTTCATTGCTCATGTTGTAATGATGAGGAACCTTTTTTTTCTGTGATAAAGAACTTTGAGAAACAGACTGTGAGGCAGCCTGAGCTCCATATTTCTCATAACCAGGTCAACATTTGCGCTGAAGTAATAATACAGTTATCTGACTAATTATTTATTTATCTGATTGACTAAGAGTATGTAACACTCTGAAATGTTTCAGAAAGTTTTCCAGATAAAGCTCCACACTGTCTTGTTGGAAGGGAAACAGCCAACCCTTTTGACTGTGTTTTCTATGCAAACTAGGAACTGCTATGAAGCTCATGCAGTAAGTTGAGTTTTTCAAGTGAGTTGTATAGTCATAGAGAAGCATTGCTCACTAAAAGCATGACCTAACATCAGCAAGAAGTGGTATCTGCAATTTCCATAAGCCCTGAGTTGCACTGCTGTTCCCTGTTTGTAAGATAAGACAGCACCAACCCTTCAGCCTCCTGGAACAGTGTGAAAATTGAGTTTAGAGAGCTGACCACCATAGGAAACCACATAAAGAAACAATTTTCTGTCCCTTCAGAACAGCACACTGAAATTGAAGCCTGAAGCTAAACAGTGAGCAGTGAAGGAAAACCAAAATGTTTACTCATTAGCTGAGCTTCTCCATCTTAATCACAAAGCAAGCCAAGGAGTCCATGGTAAAAGTTTTTTGGGTAGCCTTTCATTTATAAATTTGTGGGAGGCTGAACCAGTATGATGCAGCCAAACTTATTTCCTCTGTTTCCTAGCATTGAGAAGTTTTATTGCGCACCTTTAGTGGAATCACTCAAGTTGAAAGGGACCCATAAGGATCACTAAATCCAACTCCCTGCTCCTCACAGGACTTCCTAATTAAAACATATAACCTGGAGCACTGTCCAGATACTTTTTGAGCTCTGACAGGTTTGGTGCCCTGACCACTCTCCTGGAGAGCCTGTTGCTGTGATCGACCACCCTCTCAGGGAATAACCTTTTCATACTCTCCACTCTGAACGTTAGTAATGTTGTATTAATATTAATTATTAAACTGGAGAGTACGATAATGAAGCCAGAAGGTCATTCAAGTCAATCTTCCTGCATCCATTAAACTTTTCCAAGCAACAATAGCAAAACCAGCCAATGCATCATTACCTTGTCATTTCCTTTTACAGGCAATAAAACCATGGGCATCTGCCTGTGAGCTCTCTGGTCTGCAAAGGCAACAATGTGCAAAATGAAGAAGGAGTGCTCTTCTTCTGTTATCAATATGAGGATTCTCTCAATTATGCTGGTCTTTCACATCTCTGAAGGGATATGGCCCTGAGGAGAGGAGACAGTCTCTTGGGTCTGTCTGGTTGCTGTCACCATACTGGACAGCTATGCAATTAGAAATCCCTCTTGAAAAAACACAGGCTAGGCGTTGATGAAAGAGAGTTCATAGTTTGCCCCAGTTAGCAGGGGGACATTTGAACAACCCAGAACCAAGAATGTTTTCAGAGGAAACAGCTGTGAAATTTTTCATTTGGTTATGCAGCTGCTCAGACTTTGTGTTCCCTTGATCACTCTCATAAAACTGGAGAACCTTCCAGATTCCTGAGAGGAAAAGGCTAGTGAAAGAGATGCTTTGCCTATGAAGCACTTTTTTTTGTTTTGTGTTTGTTTAGAGGAGAAAATCTAACACATATGTGGATGGTAGCTCTGTACTAGTGAAGCAAGATATTTGATTTGCTAAGCAGTGCCATCTTTTGTAATTCCAGAAATATAAGCCTACTAAAGATTGCAAGGAAGCAAATCCATAGAGAACCTGAATGAGAAGGCCACTCCTCTGGCATTTTAGTAGTGTTGCAGCAATGTCACTCCATTAGGCATCTCCACGTGTGCACTGATTTTCTCCTTACATTATTTTTGCTTCTAATGAAGCCAGGGAAATACTGTCTGAGTCAGGTAAGAAAGATAGTATTTGATCTATCATTTTCTAGAAATATGTGCCCTGATTTTAACCATGATTTTGAAGCTAAATGTCTGTAGAGCACTAATGTTGTGCTCAGGTCAGAATGTGAAAGGCAGAGAGGCATTTCCTGGAGATGCATATAACCCAAGTGCATGGCTCAGGAAGCTACTTCCACTCATGCTTGTTCAAGCTGAGAATGTACCTTTTAAATGCATATTTGAAGTAACTCAGGAAATGTACATAAGGAAACAGAGAATGAGCTTTGCGAGCTGCTGTAAATACTGAAAATAGGTCAAATAAATCATATGTTCTGTAGCAAAGAGATTCTCAGCTGTATGTCTGGAATAAAATTAATTTATAGATTGAGATGTCTAAAATTTAGGCATTTGTATTATAGCACATACTATAAGCACTCTAGTTCGGGTGATGGTCTAATCAACAGTAGGGCCTAGAGAGGTATCCAATCCAGTCTAAATTAAACACCTGCATTTGGTCTGCTGAACTGTTTTCTACATCCTTTTGACTACCATGGGAGCAGGGTCATGTAAATCACATAGCAATTACTTGCTGTGTAGGCACTTATAAGCATATATCAGATTCTAGAGCTGAATCATACTCCCAAAGTTTAGTGAGATGAACTTGCCCACAGTGGCAGAGTTCCCTGCCATTAAACTGTTCCCTGATGATCTTATAATGAGAATGTGCTCATCTGGAGCTAGGCACTTGTTTTATAAAGCAATGAAACACTCTCCATTCACCAGAAGAATTTCTGTTGTAGTGGAGTCACCAGTCAAGCAGGATAGGGCTGCTCTAACCTTTTGCATTTTGACGATGTCCGTAGTCAATGTTTAGCATGAGGAGATGCTCATTCCTCTGCTTTATCTATGCCACCACTGTCTCACTAAAGAAGGTTAGTATCCATACCAGCATGACTCATCTTGTGGACTAGAGCAAGAGATCAGGGCATTGAATGTCACCGTGTTGGGGGTTAGGTTCTTTCTTTTTGTTTCTTTTTACTTAGGGAAATTTGTCCTGTAAGTTGCCAGGAAACAGTAAGGACTGGATACTTAAGAAAAACAAAAGAAGTGGCCAAGCTCAGGGGAGGAGAGCATCTGGCTGCACTTCTCTTATCTGAGGGTTTCTCTCAGAGGAGCAGAGATACCGGGAGAATTGGGCTGGTAAAAGATGGGGCTGGGACAACTGCTAGCTTTCTCTCTTGGCATCGGAGTAGGATGGTTGAAGCTGCTGCTTGGGGAAGGGAATTCGCTGCCACTACCGTAGTTCAGCCTGGTCCTCCTGCTTCTACCGTGGGGTGAGCCTCTGCTTGTAAGATCAGCCTCTGAACTGGGACCTTATTAACACCTACCTCACTAAAAGAGGGACTTTTTACCATCTGCTCGGGTGCCCAAGATCCTGAGCCTGCCTCTCCCTATCCTGCTTGAAGTTGGGCTGCCACTGCCCTGCCCCCCGTCGCTTCTTCGGCACTGCTCTGAGCTTTCGCTGCACTGTAGCCCCGCACCTCCTGCCTGCCGAGACATCTCGGGCTTCCCACTACAGCTCTGTAGTTTGATACATCTCCTCCACCATCCCAGGATTTTTTGCTCGTCCCTGCCGTCCCAGCTTGCCGCTTCCGAGAGTCCTGCTTGGGCACCGGGCTCAGCTGTCCCTGGGAGTTTGTGACGCAGGCCTCTCTTCCATCCCTTCTCATCTCGGTCACGCCGCCATTACCGCGTGCTCCCTGAGCTCATGTCGGCGCGCCCCCTGCAGCCGTGGGGGAACCATCGCACCTGCCCTGCCCACCGGGAGCCACCAGCGCCCCTGCCGGCTGTGACCATAACTGCACCAAAGGGGAAAGTGCCTGCGGCCGAGAGAAGGCTGTCACTGGGTTCCTGGTTCTGTTTGTTGTTAATGCCAGAGTTGTTGTTGATTTGCCTTATTATACATACTAGTAAAGAACCTAATATCTTTGCNAAGAACCTATTCTCATATCTTTGCCTGAGAGCCCCTTAATTTCAAAGTTATAATAATTCAGAGGGAAGAGGTTTACATTTTACATTCCAGGGGAGGCTCCTGCCTTCCTTGGCAGACACCTGTCTTTCAAACCGAGACACATCAGAACCAGATTAACTTTCTCTTCTTCGTCTGTGTATAGCATGGTTTGGTCACTCTCTCCCAACACAGTTCTCTCTTTATGGTGCAGGTACCTGGAAAAATTACCTTAGAAAACCTATGTTCTGGATCATTTGAAAGCTTTCTTTTAATCAACAGAGGGAAGAATTGAGTTATCCAAGAATTTGTGCCAATCCCCTGACTAATGTGTTTAGTCATGCAATATTTTCTCATGGTTTATCTTTCAGAGCAAGGTTCTGATGGTTATCTTTTTCCCAATGCTGGTCTGACTAATGTGGAATAAGGAAGTACAACACGGTGCTATGATGGGAAATATTTAATTTTCTATAATACTTCATCATGTTGCTGTTTCACAGCAATCTTCTTTTTCTCCCCAAATCTGTAATCTCATGGTCTTTTTTTTATTTTCTTGCAGGAGGAGCTGGGCATTGCTTGTGAGTTACTGGAGTCAGATTTCCTCAAGTGCAGTGTGGGATTTCCTTTCATGAGATCCAAATCTAGGGTAACGTTGTGATACTTGTGTTTGTAGAATAATGGTTCATTTACCTCTGTCTCCAAGGAGTGGCTGGAAAGTCAACTGCGCTGTTAAATGTGATTGATACTTTCTCTAGCTTGCTAAGCCAGATATCCAAGCCTTTCACAGTTACAGAGACTAGCTATCCTCTTTCGCATCAGACAGAGCCAATGACAGTGCCCTGGGCACTGCAATAAAATGGCTTTGAAAAATGGTGCAAGAGTTGCAGCTGTGAAAAACTTACATATTTCCTCTGCAGAAGATTAGAATTATGTTGCTTCTGTGTGTTTTCTTGTCTTCTTTCACATTAAAGTGCAGCTGGATTTATACAAATGACAATGAAAATGTACTAATGGCATTTTCATATTATGGTCTTCTGGTAGACTTTTTAAAGAGGGTTGTGTTCCATAAGAGAACATGCACTCTCATAATGTTTAAAAATCTGGCTGGGTTCTTTCTGCCACTAAAATGATCTATATAAATGACCAGCTCAGAAAGGAGAGAAAATGAGGGATAATTTAAGGATGACCTGAAAAAAAAGAGTCTGAAATTTTTCAGAAAGTTTCAATTTCAAAAGCAAATCCTTTCCATTTGAATTGATGTATCCTTTGACCCAACATAAAAGTTTTTGGTTTTTTTAATTGACTCTTTCATGCTATTTTGAAAAAGTAAAAAATATTTTAAATGGAATTGAAAAAATACATGCAGTAGCAAAGTATTATGTAGAATGTAAGCCACTGAAATTACAATGAATTGACACTGTTTCACTTGGCCAAAGTCTGTTTTCGAGTTAGGCAGAAAAATTACATGGAGAAGTTATTCATCAAAGTAAAATTCTTATTTCAAAATTAGCACTTGTTTTCACCCATTATGATGAATGTCCTGAATGCTGCTTTAGCTTGTGCCACTTGCTTCAAGTCTCTGTGTAGGCCTATGGCCATTATTCCCTCAAAAAATCTCTTCATCAGCAAATAACATATAGAGTGGTGCTGAGATAGTTTCAGGTAGTGATCTTCCTGTACTGGAAGACTCATTCCCAGGCAGATGATCTCCTCAAGAAACTGAACGACAGAAACTGAAAAACCTTTGAACGACAGTTCTAGTAAAGGCCTTCTCTTAATGAAGGAAAACCCAAATTCTATAGTATTTGAAGAGAAACACAATTACTGAGACTTAAAAGCTAATTTGCAGTAGAGGGAGCTCTCTTCAATATCAAAATATGCTACTTTTGTACAATTAGGCCAGTAAAATATAAATAAAGTTTCAGAAAAAATACATTTTGAAACAATATGCAGTGTCTCTAAATACTGCTTTTTCTTTGTGCAGTATGAGTTCAGTGTGATCTTTGACACAAGCCACTTGACTGGGCAGGAAGAAACACTTACCTTCCTTGTCACTGCCCAAAGGTAAGGGGACTTTTATACATCTAGATGACTTGGATATTCTTTGTTATATGAAGTGTGCATTACGTGTGCTTGACAATTGCATGATATTAGCTGTAGATATCTATATGTGTAGTAAATTAGGTTAAATTACTGGGGCTAAATGCATGTATTTTGGTGATGGAGAGGAACTATGTCTTGAAGGTTCCTGAAAAATGAGGTAGGATCATACATAGGTTTTCTCTGCCAGGCAGTTGCAATTCTGAAGGATCATTCTGTATTCTCTCAGTTGAAAGGCTCTTGTGTTTCAGTGGCCATCTCTTTGGGCCATGTATCATGCTCAGCTCAGCTGCGGTTGATGATCAACACAAGATAGACCCATTTTTTCCAGCATTTGAATGAAATAAACATGCTAGGATGCAAACCAAAAAACAAAAAAAAACTTCAATCAGATGGTCAAGGATCCCACTGATAGGTTCTAAAGTCACGCATCTATTTTTTCCCCCCTCTGTATCTTTAGTGAGCTGTGACAGACTGTGGAAAACATCTGGATAGCGTACTTCCCAAAGGGCGCTTGAAGTAGGCATTGAAGTAGGGTGGTGCCAAGTATGCATGCATAGGCATTTTATCTTGGGCAGAATAGAAGGTGTGACACATGCTCTGTGCCTTCTAAGATGATGTACCATGAAGAAGCAGACTGCATGGGTGATTCAGTCACAAGCACTGTCAATGTCTGTATGGGAACCAAGACACAGCTGCATTAACATTGGCAATGAACTGCTGCTTTGATATGTTGGATGTTTGACTATTTCCTGCTCCCATTTACTGTGTGAATGAGCCAACTTCATGTCCTTACATATCCAAATCCAGATCTTCAGCCTGAATTCTCCTCCCAAATGGGATGACACCTCTACAAACAGCTGGAGATGAGAGATAAGATGTAGCAGCTGCTGAGTGACTGCTCTCATAAGGCATAGTCCTCCCCTGCAGTAACAGCTGTAGGTGGGAACAAGATCCTGCAGCACGTAGGACTGGTATGAGACACTGAAAGTGAGACATGTCACCAGTTCTTGCGTATTAGTGAAGTTTTATTCTTGATCAGAAGTTTGTCATGTTGAGATGACCCTGTGATGCTTCTTAGTCAAAGACATCAGTATCTGCTAGGTGAATGCCAGCCGGTGCAAAGATGGGTCAGCAATGCTTTCAATTTGCCCAGCCAGTTTTCCAGCCTTGGATAGCACAGGACTTCCCTCCGTAACCTCACTTCTTATATTTCTGAACTCTACCAGTGAGAAGTGTTAGTCTGTGCCTTTAGATGTGCAAAGAAATAAACAGTAATTGTTATACATTGAGTGAATGCTTAGAGGCGTTACGAGAAAGTTTCTCATTGTACGAGGTTGAGAGAGGATAGTTATGTCTTGAAGGATTTAGCTAAACCTCCAAAGAGAGTAGTGCAGGTCTCAGTGCTGATTACCTTCATTTTCTCTGTGACTTTAGGCAAATTGCTCAATTCCCTTGCTGTCAAATAAATGTAACAAAATCTTTCTACCACAAGAGTTGCAGGGAGCCCTCAGGTAAAGTCAATGATACAGAAATGGAGAGAAACTACCTGTGCTGCAGTCAGACTGCAGTAGGTGAGAACATTGTTTCCGCACAGAACTGGAGCTAGTCTGTCAGACATAGCTGGACAGGGAAGCTATGTCTGTCATGGGAAAGCAAGTGTTGCCCTTCAAGTGTCTACTTGAGCCTGTCTTGTGTAGCTGCAAATTTGGCAGTAGAATCTGTGACAAGAGACTGGTTCAGTATTGGAAGAACTGGAGAAAGAAGTAAACATTACATTATATTGCTCTTACACTATTTGGTTGTTTTTAAGAAAACAACAAACCTTCTTCTTTGCTTCCAGGTGTGAACTGTTTTTCTAGAGCTAGATTCACTGAGTTGTGTTCTCCTTTTTTGGCACTACTTTTCCTCCATTTGAAACAGATAAGAACACATCCGTGAAACCTGTATAGAATTCTACTTGCTCATTCTGTTTGCCACCATGGTATCTAAGTATTTATGTTGGATGAGAAATATCTCCAATTTGGATTCTTTTGTGAGCCTGTTCAGAGGAAAAGCTTTTATTAAGTGGGTTTCTTTCCCAGGAGTGAAAGTTTGTGGGGTTTTCTGTCTGGGCCATAGTTTTATCAGCAGATATAGGCAATGTGTCAGTTGCAGAAAGCTGACCTGTATCTAAGCATGAATGTAGCCAGCAGGCTCTATTTTTGTAATCTGAGCAACTCATAATCTGCATGGTATCACTTGGGATGTTACTGCCTGCTGTTGCCTCAGTGATGCTGTCCTCAAATAAATATGATCATATCTTTTGTTTTGCCCGTTTGATTTTTGAGTAAATTCAATGAACTGCAAGGCAAAAGTGATTCGAGTCACTGCTGAAGAAGTTGGAAATACATGTAACATTATCTTTCAAGACTGTTGTTCTGAGCTATCACCCAACAATCAGAGTTAGAATAGTTTTGGGTTTGTGTGCTAGACATGCATTACAGGAACCTTTCCCAGACTTCATACATAAAGTATTCACACTGAAACAAACTGACTCAAATGAGAGATAATTGCTCACTTTTCTCTTTCTTCTTTTTGGTTTTGACCGGCTGAGGCAACTGCCTTTGACAATGTAAAGTAGAAGTGCTTTTATTTTGGCAGCTAAGTACAGGAAGAGGGGGAAAGAGAAGGTGGAATTGCTGAGAGGTTATGGCCAGTTCACTACAAGAGTCTCGCCTGAAAAACTACTTGCAGTGGCAGCAAATTGCTGCTATAGTACAATGCAGGTACATTGAAAATATGTTTTCATTTAGTGAGTCAAAATCCTCTATGAGGTGTGTATATCCCTCACAAATTGAGGTGCAGTCAAACTGGGAGAAAATGAACCCTTGCATGGAAGTCTAAATGTTCTTGTTTCTCTCCACTGTGTATGATGGCTGCTGTAGTTTCCTGCAGACATTTGAATTCACACTTTGTTCCAATATACATTTTTTTGTTATGAGCCTGTTCATGTCACAGCCATAAAACTCATGCTTTTTGTGTGTGCCCTCTCTAAGATTGGGTGAACATTCCTAAGGAGCTGATATCACTCAAATAGAGAGGCTCGGAGTACAAGGCAGAGAGATGGTAACTGTGAAACTGTGATATATTGCAAAGGCTGTCGATTTGCAGTATGTTTATTTTTCCTTTCTGGCATAGTGGAAACCTAGAACGCACTGAATGTCTGCATGATAATACTCTAATCCTGTCAGTGCCCCTGATGCATGAAGTGGACTCATCCATCAATGGGTAAGTATCAGTCACCAAACGAAAACAGCAACAATGATAATAATAATCATCATCAGCGTTATCATCATCCTAAGAATAACATCTGAGTGTCTTCCAGTGAAAAAATTAATTCTTCCCTTTATTTACATGTAGCCAGACTGTTGCTTTTTCCTTGTTTCCCAGACTCTGGACATTCAGACAATCTCATTCAATACATGTAAATTTTAGTCATTCCAAGACTGTACCTCATTCTCACTACTTCCTAATTAATGCTAATTAGTTACCATCGCATTTATAGTAGGTATTTTAGTGATCATGTTTGAATTCAAGTGATGCTGTAGATATGATGTACCTTAAAATTAAACTTAAAAAGAACAAGTAAACCACATCTTGTTCCTTAGGGCATGTCTTTAAGGAAATGGTTGAGAGTCACCAGGCCAAAGATTATGGTCAAATGTTCTGGAATTTTAAAGAGCTTGGTGAAGTCTTGCTGTTTGTCTTTCTGTTTAATTTCACAAACAGAATTTGCTTCCGCTTCTGTTTAATTTCCCATTTCCTGTATTCCCTAGTCTATGAGGCATCTGACTACCAACTGTGGAGCATCACTCACCCTTGGACTGAAATACTTGTATAACATATAGCCATTGTGTCCTCTCCCTAAGGCTGCACATTTGCAAGTTCCTGCCTTTGTACTTGGGTCTCTTCCCTTCCACCTGTCATCACAATCTTAACCCAAAAATGAAAGATTTGTGGTCAGTCTCAACAGTCAGACCATTCTTTAGCATAAAACAGTGCTTGTGTTGGAATTGGAGGACCTGGTCACTGAAGATGAATTAATATTCATGTAGACTGAGAAATTAGGCATTAATTCCTAAACTGGAGAATCAAAAATTTATCAAGAGTGTCCCCAGAGGGTCAGTTTTAGCCACCATCTATGGCAACCTCCAGGTTACAAGTATTGTCTAAATGACCAATGCAGGTTGGCATCAATACAAGTCAAATATTCCCTTGACCATTATGCTACATGTGTAGAAAAAAGTTAACCTGCACTGACATGTGAATTGATTGAAAAGCTGAATAAACTCAGATTCAAGGCCTAGACTGTGTTTTGCCTCATAAAGCTCATCTTGTTGGATAGAAATAAAATCATAAATTATTGTCACAGCGGTCAGAATGGGTAAAAGGTATGTTTGAGCCTGCTCAGAGAGAGGAAGTGCGCTGTCAAACCTCACAGGACAACTAGCAAGGACAAAAATCTCTATATTGAGAGTACAGTCTCAGCAGCATGCTCTGGAAGTTTTTGAATGCTTTCATTGTTACAAATTCTTTAGAAATTTAACTCTTGTTTGTTGTTGCTTTGATAGAGATGGATTTTTATTCTGCTTTACAGATATGAATGCTTTCATTTGTGTCTTTAGATCTCTGTTTGTTACCTACAGAACAAACATGCCAACACATAATAAAAATTGGTTTCTCTTCTTTCTCTTCTGAACGTACTTTTTTAAAGCACAAGGTCTCTGAATTTATAAGATCCACCCAAGTGCCTGTGTAGATTATATTTTTCTTTCTCATAGACAAGGCTTAGTTAATTGAAGTTCACAGAAAAGTCTAACTTCCAAAGAAAAGTTGGGTTTATTGGAGGGCACATTCCCAGGCACGGTAATTTTAGTAATACTCTTTTTTTGGACAGTATCTTTTTGAAGCTTGTTTTATTATCTTAATTGTCCTACATTGGAATCTAGAGGAGCAAACTTCAATCCTGATTATAAATAGCCCAGAATGCCTTGTACCATATTTGGGAGAAGCCTTCTGGCATAACACTGTAAATGGGAGGAGAAAATCTATCTTTCACTGTTTCCCGTAGAAATCCCTGGCATAAGATGCAGGCAGGAAAAAAGGAAATGTCCTTAAACAGGCTTAAAATCGTGTCTCAAAGTGCTCTGATTCCAAAGGACAACCTGAGAAGGAAGCAGAATTTTAGGCAATAGGGAGGACAAAGGTTTGTCTGAAATTACACCAGGACCCTTTCCAGACAGTGGAGAAACCTGAGATTAGAAGGAGACGGAAAGGATGCTTAAAGCACTCCTAATCCTCTTCTGCAGGATTTTCAGGTACTCTGTTGTCCTTCCAAGTAATTTCTGATGAAATCCTACTGCATTTTCCTGTGCGATTAGATAATAAGAGTGGTTGAGGAAACTTGGACTGCTCCACTCTAGTTGAAAGCAGGTTATCCCCCTCTACTCTTTCCTTTAACCATCTGCTGATGATAAAGGTAGTAAAACTTAGATAATTAACCAAGTGTTTATTCCTGAAATGCTATGTAAATGTTAAATAAAATGGAAATGTTACTTTAGTGAAAATGTATCTTAAAGTATTCCTCTTAGATACTGTTTCTTCAGGTTAACTTGGTAGAGCAGTGATTTCCTGTGTTAATCCAAGCTACAAGCCTTGCGCAAATCATCCATGGCAAGGGACCCCAGAGAGGAGAATTTGTGATAGGAAAGGAGAAAAATGGATAAGTAATCAAAAGAAGTCTGCTTCATTGATGGGATGTTAACCCAGGTCCGTTGAAGTGCTGCTTGTGTAGTCTAATGTTGCCAAGAGGAAGTCAAATCACAAAAAATAGATTAATGTAAAATGGTCCTATAGAATTTCACATGACTAGAGAGCAAGGGGTACAATTCAGCTAGACACAAATATATTTCATTTTGGTCACAAATTCAGCTTACTATATCTGTATCTTGATCTTGCAGAGAAGTCTTCCCTACTTCGTTTTTCTATGGTGATTCTGTGGAAGCAACCAACTTTGTTCAGCTGGAAAACCACGAATGCCTTTTCCAGTCTCTCAACTTTACACTACAGGTAAAACTCATCCTTATTTTGATTGCTTTCCTGCTTGACAGCACATTCTTGTTTTGTGTCTATTTTATTCTGAGTGTGGTATGGGCTTTTGTGCATGATTTTCCATCACTAGTCATGGCAGAATGGAAGTTTCAGATGAGGTTTATAAAGAAGACCCTCTTGCTGAGCTATAAGGTTTAGAAAGGATTCCCTTGCTTTCTAAACTTCTTCTCAGAGAGGAATCTAGGTGCAACTGGATCCAATCCTAGCCCCAGAGTGGGTCAGCAGTTTTTGTCTAAATGTTATATAGGTGTACTCACTCATACCAACAACTGTGGGGAAATCTCTTTTGCTCAGCCTCGAGCAGAAACCTTGAGGGACATCTCCACTTGAGGGAAGAATCTCTGGACTCTCTCCTGGAAGCGGTGTGTTAGAAATCTATGCTGATAAAAAGTTGGACTGAGCTTTTATAGTACAAAGTCTGTATATAACTGTTGCTCAGTGTTTGTAGGCTAGCTCAGCAGCTCAGCAGCTTTAGACAAGTTATCTGTACTATCACTTTTTGATTCCTTTATCAGGAACTTTGCCTGTCACATCCTCACTGGTACCAGTTTTTGTCAGGAAATGCTGTCTGAATGTTTCACTTTGGGATTGAAGAGTCAGCCTCAGCAGTCTTTAACACTAAAAGCAGCATGACCACCCTTCTCCATCCATCACGGGTAACTTTCACAAATAGGGTTTAGTTTGAGCTGTTTTACTCCCACTCAGGCAGAGCATCCTTCTACAATGCTGTACAATGCATTCTTGATTGGATACCATATTTACAGCGTGCAGGGATGGCATATGTCCTTTATTTGAATATATTATGACAAGAATTGGAAACAGGGCATCTCACTTCCATAGGAAAAAAAACTGCCACCGTTTGTTTCTCTTTCACCTTTCTTCACATGCTAAGTAAAGAGCCCTAGTTAGTCAAGTGCCACATCTTGGATGAAGTCACAGATTAAAAGTGGAGGAGTAATTGTTTTTAGTGGCATGGTCATTGAGCAGAGGAGTGGGCAGCCTCTATCCAAGAGAACAAACACATATCTGTGTTAGGGATTCAAGTGTGCTAAATGCCCCAGTATGAAAATATTTATAGCGCTACTGACAAGAGTACAGTACAGGGAAGAGATGAGGACACTAAAAAGACAGGTGTGAGAAGCTTTCAATAAATACCTCATAGCATCTCAGCATTATTAAAGTGTTACTTATATATTACACTTCACATGGCAGTTGTGATGTGGCAAAATATGTGAATGGTTTATTATAAGAAACTCTTGTGATGTGGCCAAAATCAACTGGTGCTGTGTTTCGCTGCTGTAACTGCATCTGTTACAAACCCTACAAATCCTTTTTGACTGCTAGATGGGACTAGGGAATGATAAGTCATGCAGAGGTAGGTTCATTTATTTTGAAAAATAGTGTTTTGTGGTTTTTCTTTCTGTTTTCATAGGCTAAAAACTCAGCTCATAACGAATAACGTCTGCCTCCATGGACAGATTGTGATCCAAAGCAATTAAGCCCCCACTGTCATACATTGCCCTTAGCTATTTACTGAAGAACCGAAAGCAGGATTTCAGGACATAAAAGCTGTGTGAACTAGGCTATTAATTATTGTGATTCTGGTTTCCTTCTTGGGGGTTTATAGGTCTTCCTCAGCCTCATACCCAGTGATTGGTTAATCCGGGTGCAGAACGGATGCACTGATGCTTTAACTAGATAAATATTTTCAGTAAAGCAAAGTGATAACAGGGAAGGGAGAGAGAATCTATGTATTGATAGCGCCATCATTTGTCCTAACGATGCTCTTGTCTCTCATGCACACACTTAGCAGTTGCAATATTAAGTTTTTTTCCATATGGAAGTAGAAAATTATACCATAACAAGTCATGCATCCACTCTCCAGTAATGGGGTAAACCTTATAACTGTGTGTATCAGAGAGAATAGGTAGAGTTTCATAATAGGCAAAGCATAGTTTGTATCACTCTTTGCTTAATTACTTCCTGCCATATCTTTATCTTCTCCAGATGGAGAAAAGTAATAGTTCCTTAACGAAGAGGAAGAGATTAGTTACAAAAATATGGGCCTTTATAGCAGTTTTTATCTGTGCAAATCTCTACTAGATCCAATGTCAACAAGGAAACAGAAAATACCTTTTCTGCAATAACTCATATCTGATCTTAGTGAGATAATCAAAGTTTTTAAAATGTCTAACATGAAACATTATGTTTGTATGTCATGCAGCATTTATCATACTCCGTTCTAATGGGATTTCTCCCCCAGCTTGGAGACTCAGGGCTTTTGTGAGGATTCGGCATTGCAAACTAGTTCTGTTTATCAGTCAGGCATTTCTTCAAATATAAACAATGTTTGAAGAATGAAAACCTATTGGTTTTAATATCTGTACTTTACACAATTGACAGCTGCATGTTACATCTTTTCACAGTAGTATCTCAGTGTGGATAAATGTTCTAATGGGCTTCTGTTGTGGTGAATGAACCAAACACAATAACCAGGGGGCCACAAAGCCCAGAAGAAGAGGTTTTGTGGGCTGGTACCAAAGAGTAAAACCCCCTTCTGTGAAGATGGCTTCTGCCTTTGAGTTCCTAGGATTCCTGAGGGGCGGTTCGGTCTGCCTGACATACAGTTGACAGACACCCCTTGTATCCCCTAAGGAAAGGTAGCCAGACCTTCCCCACCTTTCTCCTCTTCCTATAGGTCCCTGCTTTGTCGTCCCTGCCCCCTTCCCTGTATCCCTTTAAAGTCCCTCAGTCTCTTATCTTGTTCTCTTCGCATCCGGTCCCCTTCGAGGGAGCTTCTACAATAAACCCTTGGAATACCGGTGGAAGGGCCTCCTCTGCTCATTTGTTTCTGGTCTCGCCTGGGCTATCTACAAGCCCCAGGCGCGCTAGGCTTCGTGCCCTCCACCGCGCGAGCTGGGAGGCTGGCTGGTGAGGCACCAAGGTGTCCCAGGGTGTTTTACCTTTGTGTGGGACACGCCTGGAACAAGCTGCTGCCATCTCAGCCCGTCCAGCATGCTGGCGTATTAATATAGGCTTCATATTTTTACTTTAATTTTTTAAAATGCATTTATATTTGTGTTGTTAGAAAGAACCAGAAAATATTTTTCCTAATAAAATAATTTAGATACAAATGAAAACTTACTTTAATTTAATTTTTCCATGGATTATTTCTCTTCAGCAAAAGCCCATACATTTTGGAATTTTCACTGGATACATTTCAGTGGTGGATGGGAAATTCTTTGAGTTTTTGTTGAAATTTTGGGGGATCGGAGGGTGATAGAAACCTAATATTTTCCACTAAAAGTGTAATTTAATTGAAAATGCCAGAACTTAAGTGGAAAGTTGTTCACACGCATTTCCTGGCAACTCACTCAGAAAACCCACAGTCCAGTAGTCACAGTAATTGTTTGGCTTCTGCTCCGTAAGGAAAACATGCAGAATATCATGCAGTGGTTACCAGACAGAAATGAGAATGTTAACTGAGACAGTAATATTTCTTATAACCTTCAAGATTTTATTACCAAAAGACTCGCTGTACTAGCAGTGTCTCTGTATATAAAGTAGAAGTCTTATGCTATTTGTATTGATGACTGGCAATTATCCTGCAAAACTGCTTCTCCTTTATGATGTGAGCTGTGCCTGAAGACTGTTAGGTAAGCTAATCCTTTGACTTCATTCTGACACTTGCAAAAGAAGTCAGTCTGAAGACGTTGAAAAACCTGCAAAGTATTTGTATTTCTTCAAATTTACCTGTACTCCCAGCTCTGAATCTACAGTAATTTCCCATTTATGAGAAGTTAGGTATATAATTTTATTTGTATTCATTTTTTCTTTTACAGGTTTACAATGCTGGACCAAGCACTCTTCCTGGAGCTTTTCTTGATATTTCAATTCCAAACCGCCTCTCTGCCACTGGAGCCGAAATATTTCATATTCAGCAGATAATGGTGAGTATGTTACTATGTGCTCTGAGCTCAGAGAGGCACTGAGAGCTACTGATGACTAAAACCAAAGAAGTCCACCAAAACTTGGTGAATCAGTTGCTTTTTAGGACAATCAAATGTTCTTTGCATCTGTGGCCAGATCATAAGCAGCTGAACCCCTCCAGCTGTTGGCTGTTCTCCCTCACCTAGGGCAAAGACAACTAGTTGTATGTTCCTAGTTTCCTACAATGCCGTGTAAAACTAGGTCAGGCTAATGCTGAAAGAAATATAGAGAACACTTCCACAAGTCACACCTGCAAAGAGGATTGTCTCTTAATCAGTTCTCCCTGACTGAGGGAGGATTAAATGGTGTATGTAATATCAGTGGGATGTTTTATCAAGCTGACTCAGATTCCCTGGTTTTTTTCCTGTGGTTATCAACTTGGTCTGAATACATTATCAATATCTATTTTGCTATAGTCCATGTTAAAATTTGTTATTTTTGAGTGTTCTTTTAACAAATGTAAATAATAGACAAAGTTATTCTTTCAACACAATGCTTTTCAAAAGATGATTTTGTGTCAGTTTCAAAGAAATTCAACATAAACTGTGGTAGACAAATTCTTAGATTTAATTTCTTATATGTATTTATTTGTTTGTTCATTTGTTTGTTAATTTAAAACTCTTTGTTAGACCACTAAAATACCTGTGGTGGCCAAAAGAGGGAAACCTCACTACTGAGGTAAATTTATTGCTGAAATTCAGAGTAATCTGCCTTTGTGAAATGAAACCAGCTCTTTGGGATAATTCAAAGGAAGTATTATACTTTCATGTTGTTGGCTACTTTTCTAGGCTTTTGGCTTAAAAGTATTACCTATTATGTAGGCAACAGTATCACTGAATATGTGTAAATATAGATCTGAAAGATCTTTCTAAGCAGGTTTCCAAGATTTTTGCTGTTGGAAGGTATAAGATAAATATAGATATGGCTTACCGACAGGCACTGAAGACAGAATGATTGAGAAACATACTGGGATATTTTATGAAGCAATAGTAGCGTATAGACTGAGTCAATTCTCCAGCATATGTATAATTTTCTGTGGCATTGCCTTTTAATGTTTATTTAGTCCAGCTTTACATGCAGAAAGTCACCTTTCCTTTGACACATTCCCTGCCAAAGTATCATGACCCATTTCCTTGTTTGTTCCCTGGTCTCTGTCTGCTGTAGGAGAGGGTGTGTTCACAGCAGCCGCAGAGAGGTGGGAATCTTCTTAATGGATTTTATCTCCCTAAATGTCAATATCTCCTCTGAAGTCAGTCATCCTATAAAGGAGGTCCCAGCTGGGTGGTGTGGTCTTGAGCACTGTGGTAATAAATGCTAGCAGGGTTTGTATTGCTTTTCCCCCACAACAGGTTGCATTTCTCTGCACATTATTTGACTGAATTGTACTTTGAAGTTTGTTTTTGTAGAAATGTTAAACTGCAGTTGTGAGACCTCTTTGCAGGTAGTAGGCAAGTATGTTTTTATGAGAGATGTCTGCCTGATACACTGGCATTCCAGTAATTTTGACTACTGATTTTGGGTATATAGTCAGTAGAATTCTCCTACATGACTTTCTAAATACATCTAGCATGTTAATAAATGTGAGCCAAAAAAATCTTGTCGGGGGTAGTGGTTATCCTTGCTTTACAGATACATAATTGAAACACCAAAAAGGTTTGCTTGACATCACACAGGAAATTTGTGTCAGAGCCAGGCACTGAACCAATGTATCCCAAATCTTACTAGAACCAATGTATTCCAAATCTTACTGTTGTAACAGAGAAGGCATCCCACCCTCTTTCCTACTGCCTCTCTCACAGTGAGTTTTTATTGACTGAAAAGGGAACTAAAATCACGGAGTTTTTCAACTTTTCATAGAACAAATATAATTAAACAAAGAAACCTAAAAGGAGATGAACTTTAGAAAATGGTTTACAACAGCTGTTTTTCCAAGACAATTTTTGTAACCATAGTCATTAAATATTTCAAGCTTTTGCTTATTTTGAACTTCCCAGAATCAAGACTTCAATAAAGATAGTAAGGTAATAGAATCCTTTCAGACAGTGCAGGTGTTTCTGTAATTGTTTTTGTTATGCCTTTAATCCAGCCATTCTAGCTGTCAGTGTTGACAAAACTTTGAGAATAGCTGTCATTAATACAGAGGATTAGGAATTGTCATTTATCTGTAAAAGACACTGTTGATACACCACTTGGGATTTGATGACATAATGTTTTTTATTTTAAAGCTAGTAATTCTATTGCCAGTTCTCTGATACACAGTAAGGCAGTGAAATTTATGAGTCAAAATGCATAGTTAAAACACTAGAGTTTGTCTCAAATACACATAAACCACACAAGTTTCAGGAGCAAACTCCCTTATATTATGTTGATTGAGCTAGTCTTTCAGGCACGAAAATTAACAGTAGGAAGACAGTCACATATGGCTCACTGGAACGGTCCATATCTCTGGGAGGTGTTAATAGGAAGTCTTATCTGCTGCTCTTAGAGGAAATGACAGCCCTCATGCTTCCTCTGTTCCTGCCATTTTGCACCCGTCGCTTTATTGCAGAAACTGCAGAAACTGTTTTAACATTTTCTTCGAGACAAATTCAGATCATGGAGATGTTTTGACATTTGGAGTTCTGCCTTAGAGATGTTCAGACACAATTGAAGAGCTATTGGGAGCAGCACTGCAGTTTCTGCAGCACCTCCCCCAAAAAAGCCCCCAATATATAAAGGGGAATGAATCAACAATAAAAGCCAGAAGTAAACAAAAAAATGGATAATTGTAAAAAATCTAGGGAAAAAACCCCAAACAATTGAACTTCCTCCCTATTAAAAATTTCTAATGAATAAGAGATATTAAAAATTTTCAAATAATTTTAGCTAAGAAATTGCACCTCTGACATTGGTTTTACATAGTAAATACTCAGATTCTGCCGTGGTAAATGATGTTTTGGAAACACTTAAGTCAAATCAGTAGCTGTTTATTTTTATGTATTTATGTATTTGCTTTCTTGCAAAGGTTAAAAACCAGACAGGTTAAAAACATAATAAATTAAATACCTCATCTTGTTAGTAAAAGTGTTGTGATAGAATAGAATAGATGGTGATATAGAAGAGCTTCACACAAGCAGAAAAGTTAGTCTTAACACAAAAGTATATTCTCCACTTTTCAAGCCATTGATTATCTATTTTTCCATGGAGGAAAACAGTGCTCATAATATTTGTGTATGTTTTTGGTTTTGAACTTGAAGATCAGTTATTTCCTTTGTGTATCCATCTAGGGATACACAAGGGCAAGGGAAGTACTACCTGACTTGCCAGCCAAGGAGCTGCTTTCTAGGATCACCAAGAAGATTTTCACAATGGGAGTTCCTACTAAATTAACCAGAGTATTTCCTGAAGCTGTTCATAAATTAACAATGTGTCCAGGATTATTCTGGTGCTGGCTTTATGGAACTGGATCAGATTGTTGCCTTCTGATTTATTTTATTTTCATTAAAGCTAAATACAATTATGAAGAATTAACAGTTGGAAACCAAATTTGTCTATTTGAACTAGATGATCCTCTTCCCTCCTCTAGAAGGACCAAGCAGAGCCTGTTTGGGTGAATCAATACCAAGAATATAAAAAAATGTTATCACCATCACTGAGATAAGAATCTTGTTGGAAAGTAAGCTGCATATGTTGCAAGACATTCTCTTCAGAAAGAGTTTGCAATCTAGGCAATTATGTAAAAGGGAATTTGGAAGAAAGAGGGAAAGAAATACTGTTCTCAGTTTTTTGATGACAAACTTCCTCCTTGCATGTAACTCTTGATGTCTAAGTCTAGTAATTACTGTTTTAGTAATTGCTATTAATAGATTATATTTAAATTACTATGTTCTCTTACTCTAGCAATTAATGGAGAGAGAGTCATAGAAGCAGGTCTGGAGAAGCACTTGTCAGTCTCCACTGATAATGCAGAAACCATCTAGTTTCCCGGATTCTCCCTAGGCTTCTAAACTTAGATCTTGAGAATTATTTACAGAGAGTGAAAAATAGGTTAAACTGCAGTCTTGTGACTCCTGTCCCCATCATCCTTAAATGGGCCAGTTAGCCCAGGCCACTTGTTCCTGGTCCAACCCTTCCCGTCACTTCTTGTGTAGGGAGCAAAATAAGAAGTCTTTCTCTTGGAAAGACAAACAGAAGTCCTTCAGTTGTCCTATTATGTTTGGCATATTCATGTCACACTTCTTCTTTCTTCATGGGTGAGACCTGGATTGTGCCTTCATGATAGCTGAATACCAGTAAGATTTTAAAAAGTAAAGAAAAACTGAATGATTTGATGGAAGAATTGAAGAGAATTCCTTTCACAGGTTGCTTTTTAAGTTGACGGCTGCCTAAGCATGGGACTCTAGAAACACTTGTCATGTTCATTAGGGAAAGTTGTGTAAAATAAACATTAATATCTTCCTGTGGATGTTGAAAAAGTAAAATGGAGTCAGTTCCAGAGCTACAAGTGCTGGCTAATGACAGGTTACATTTTTAAGACCAGTTTGTATAGCAGTCATGTAATTTTTCTTCCTGCATTTGCACAGTAATGTTTATAAGGAGCAGAAAGAAGTTAGGGAGAAGAGTTAAAAGCTTGCTGTCTCATTCCATGAAAGGTCCCAAACTAATTGAGGTTTTTCTTCACTTATAGAATGTAAAAGAAATATTGTCAGTTTTAAAACCTTAAGTGTAATTTCTGCTTATTATCTGTAGGTTTTATCTTCCAGCATAGGAATAAGATGTTTTGTCTGCTGCAATGCTTGTGTTTAAAACCTAAAACTAAGCTAAGAAGGACTGTCAAAGGTCTCTAAAGTGTGGTTGGGCGTGAGTATCTTTGAGGCATATATTGAGATTGTAAAGCTCACAGCTACATGCTCCACATAGACAGGCAAGCCTGTATATTGGTATAATTATGTAGAAAACTTCTTGTTTGTTGGTAGATGGTTTATTTATGTCATTTGACATTTCAGGTCTTGTCTCTGAAAACATATATGTGTAGTCCCAGTATGTGAAGATAGAAATATTTGTTGATACTGTTTGATAGAGCAATATTTTTTTCCAGCAGCAATTCATGCTGCTGCTGGTTGCCACATTTGACAGAAAGGTTGTACAGGAAGATTTTGCACTTACAGCAAGATTTATTTTAGCCCTTTATATTAGTCATCCTGCATGTAGTCTCTTCATTTCAATGATCATTATACACACACTGGCATACACATATTTTGGCATCGTTATTTAAAGGCATAGCTAGATTGCTGGAGGAAATTATTCATTCCAGGGAATGTATTGTATAGAAATTTGTACAGCAAATTGTACAGATACTTTCTGATCATCCTGCCTCTTTCACTTTGCTTTTTAAATGACTGTTTCAAAACATTTTTGCTTAGGCAGTTGCAGGTGTTCCCTGCCCCACCCCCAGTGGAGCACCTCAGTGATATCAACTGAATCTGGCTTTGCCTAGGAGCCCTGTCCCTTGCAGGAGAAACTAGTGCATCTGCCAGGTCCAGGATGTCATTGCTGAGTGCATCCTTTAAGATGGAGCAAAACTTCTTAACATGTAAGAAAGTTTTTTGTGACTTCCTAGATGGGATTTTTAGGTGAAACCAGATTTGAACAAATTTTTTGACATTTTCCGCTTGTCTGACCAAATCTTCTAGAAATGAAAGTGCTATGATATTTGTATAAGCAATGAATTTTTTTGAAAATTCTAAAGAGGATGTTCTTGGAAAATGCATATTGAATGGAAAAAAATAATTGTCTTTCAAGAAAGTCTAATAAATATAAAAATGAAGGCCATTGAAACATGGGAAAAAACCACTGTGATCCATATATTAAATCAGGCCACAGCAACACAATTCTTGTCCAATTGTGGCCTGCTCACAATTAGCTTCTAAACTAAAGTGAAATTTGTCAAATTACTCAGTTATTGAAATTTTACAACACTGTCCCCCCAAAAATCATGGCCTTCCAAATGAGTGGCAGTTTGATTAATATTCTGGGCCAGCTGAAAGTGTTGTTACTTTGTGAATGGCCCATAGCTCCTAATTTTTTGGCTGAATATGTGAATTCCAATTTTGAAAAAGATGGCTGATTTGCCTTTTGATAAAAGGAAATTTCAGATAAGGAAAGACATGAAATATAATGGATATACGTAGCAATGGGGAACAAAGACACACATCCTCCTTGCTTGCTTCAAAGAAGATTGTTTATTGCAACAAACCAAACCCTTTTAGGTTCTAAACTAAACTCAAACCAAACATGCATTGGCTGCCTGCCAGAGTGGTGTTGCCACTCATGCGTCCCTCCACCCAACCACGCATGAGTTGATCATGCAGTCCCCACGTGTCTCGCCAGCCAATCACTACCTCACGCACAAGGCCACCATCAACCTCTGGCCGTCTGACCTGCAGATGAAACCTTCCCAGAGTGCTTTTTGGTGAACAGAAGTGAAAGGATTTAACGAATGTGAAAAAGGCCCTTAGGCTTTTCTTATTTCCCACAGATATATAAATAACCTGTTACCAGAATGATGAAGGAAGCAGGAGGTTTGGCAGATACCAAGTCAGGAGTAATCATGTAGTAATCAGGAGTATTGCTGAGGTGTGGAAAAATATATATATATAGTTGTTTTTTTGGTAAGCTTCCTAACCAGAGAAGGAAGCTTCTCCTGTTGAAGGATACTGAATGAAAAGAAAGTCTACAAATGTTTCTTTAATGTTTTTTCCTTGTTTTTGTAGGAGTAAGTGTAGGAATTCACCATTTTTCCATTGGTAAAGCTTTTCCTGCCAAAAACAATGAAGAAAGAAATTGAGAAAATAACTGCTTGGTAAATTCTTTTAGCACACGGTCCTGTTTTAAATCCTGACTCTTAGACTAGCCTTTCTCTTCTATAAGTAATGTACAAGATTTGTGGTGTAAATGAAGGAAGCAAAAAACAAGGAAGAGTTTAAAACAATGGTATCTGTGCATATAAACTCTAGCTCCCATCTGGTGGCAGAAGGGTTTTCCTCCCTGTTCATGTATCAGAGTGAAAAGAAGTATCTTTTATTGGATTTTTCTCCTGGCTTTGAAAGTACATCATTCCAGTCTTCTGCTGCAAGGCACCAGATGGTATCGAAAGTATCAATAAACCATTTCTTGGAGGAAACTCTGAGGATGTCTTGGAAACAAAGGACATCTTCTGCGTAACATAATATATCTCCTCCACCCCTCGAGAGGTTTTTTAGTAAGGATGACCTATTTAATCTTCAGTTGTCTACAGCAGATAAGCAAAATCATCCTCTTGGAAGTCCTGCCTTCTCTCCACTGCCTCTAAAGAGAGTTTAGATTTTAGACACCTTTCTCATACATTCAAATGTCTGCCTTAGTGAAACATCCCACAGGAACTGTTTGAGCCCTACAGGGAATGTACTCTGCCTGACCAGTCTTCAGAGCTCCTCATCCTAACATCAACACAACTCTTAGAGAAAGTCCAACAATTAGGTAAAGAACAAACATGGGCTTATTTGTGTTTAATACATCATAGGCAAGACTGCAGAAGAGGATGTGCTATAGACAGATAGAACCTAGCTGAAGGAGCATCAAATGCCAAGTGATCTCAGGGGCTTTTTAAAAAGAGACATACCCTGAGAATTATTTATTGCCTCATATGTTGGTTAAGCATTTCACAATTCATCATAGGGAGAGGAAGAGTACTTCTCAGTGACCCTTTCTTAGGTTTTGTCTGCTAGAGGCCAGTATATAAGGAGCACATGAATGTTAGTGCTAAGCTGATTTTTGTGTAAGGTGGTGGTCATTCGTTCCTAGGCCTGAACCTTCTGTGGACCTCACAGTTAAATCATGCCAAGTGGTCAGTGTTTCTTCATACTATGTACATGTGGCATGTACAGTTCTGTCTAGGAAAGAATTCGCTGTCTTGTAAGCCAGGAACTTTATATGAGAAGGTCTTTTCTTTTGTCACTAAACTGGGTAGGAATCACTAGTTCTTGAGAGCAATACTTCTGGAGATTGCTGCTAAGTACATGCAAATTGGCTGCAGGGCCAAGACCAGGCCAATGTGGCAAGAATCGTGCTTATCAAACCTGATTATTTAATTAAGCTGTATATTAAGTGCATCAGAAAAACATCTAAAGGTGTTGCAATCAAGTTAGCATGATTTATGCCAAACATGTATCTAGTGCATTCTCCTGTTGTCTAAAGGAGCAGAAGCCAGAGGTATGATGTACTCCTCCTCTAAGCTGATTTAATACTTTAGCATCTCCACTGTTTCCACTTGCCTCTTCTCATGGCCTTGTAATGCTACTTATTGGATCTGTGGACTACTGGTTTTCCTTGCCATCATTGCTATTTTTAGTTGAAATCTTTCAAGAATTGTGTAAAGTGGGTTATTTTATTATTTTCTGTTGTTTCAGTGGCCCTTAAGTTTATTACCAAGAATCAACAAGACTGCTCTGATTCAAATGTATTTCATTATCTGTGAATATTAAACATTCTTGGCATATGACGCAGAAAACATATTTCCATAACTTGTCTACTATTGAAAGTCTGATCTTGTCTGGAATTTCTTGTCAGTACCCTTTTTTTCTCAGTGTGACATGTTAGATTAACCCTGCCTATCAATTCTTTGTTCACCTAATAAAGGGTGAATCAGTATCTTTGAATCAGATACATGTATACATTTTTTCCCTAATACTAGGATGAATGTGCTATGGTTAGCAACAAAGACAGACAAACGCATCTGTTATTTATTTTTCAAGTTTGAAAACTTGAACCACTGATTAATTATTCATACCTAAATAAAACAGTTTAAAAAAACATACAGGGGAAAATATGTAAAAACTCTCTGCTAGCAATTTCCAGACCAAGGCCAAACTCCTTGTCCTGTGGCGTCAGTATAGGCCAGGGATAATGAGAAAGGCATCCATTACAGAGTTGAACAATGTTAAAAATTTTGTGAAATGACTGGCCTGTGTTCAGACCTTGAGCATGTTTCCTGCAAGTAAGATTGCTGTTCCACATATCTTGTGTCTCATGATGTTTTCCCTGAACTTGCCCACACACTTTTTCTGAGGTTGGATGTGGGTTTGGTTTTATCACATGTACTCACATCTGGATTCCACCTTCATACTTGCTTTGTATTAGCTTAGTTCTGCTGGCTTCCAGGCCCTCCTCCACAACTAGTGATGATTTAGCTCAAGAGGAGAATCCCAGATTTACTGGAAGAGCCTGGAACCATTAAGTTTTAATACCATAATGAATTCTTTTGCATTAGTGGAAATCTAATATTGCTAGTATAAGTAATGAACTGAAGAGACACATTTGCTCACCCATTTATTTTGTAAAATGTCAGTCATTAAATACAGGAATAGCCCTCAGCTTCCTATATACAGCAATGCAACAGGGAGATTGTACATAATGCTTTGTTGGAAGCAACAGCCAATTTTCCTCCTATTTTTCTATCTCATTTTTCCAAGAGATTCCTATCACTTGCACATACTTAACTCCATGTCAGCTGCTAATATCCACTTCTTGTGCTTGGTCCTCAGCTGTCCTGTCCAGCCCATTTTGAAATTGTATTTCATTTCCTTCTCCCAGGCTGACATCTTGTGCTGGATACAGGGCCCTGAAAAAATGACAGGTCTTGCCTTTGATGCATGTTAGTGGGTTGAGATTAAATCTAGAAGGGGCCACTGGCTTTCAGTTCACTTGTGAAGTTTATGTTACAGGTAATATGGCCTAAACCCTTAAGCTGTTTGCTAACAATTTGCTAAAAAAATTGCCAACAATTTCTGAAAGGCCCCAAAGAGTTGCTAGAAATTGCCATGTTCTGAGAGTAGCTACATATGAGCAGAAATGATGTTGCAAGTACCCTGAAGGTGAGAAACAGCTGATAGCAGAACGAGAATGTGCTGAGGCAGCAGGTGTATTATTTCTCCTAGAAACTCCAACCTCTCCCTGGTGACCTGGCTTCATTGGCAGCCCTTGGTTATCCTCTGTATTTCATGGAAAACGCATGGTGTTTTTTCCCCCTTGCGCTGGTACCTCCTTCTTTGAGTTGCAAACAAAGTCCAAGTATTCTCCTAAATCCCTACACATGCAGGGAAAGTCAGAGATGATGATCCCTGTGTATGTAATAAATTCAACATGCGATTCTCATACAGCCCTATTAAATATCCTGCAGGCTTTTTAGGATGTGATGTGTGTGGAGTGTACATGATATGTTTTACATACAACTGTTACACTCTGAAATGTCCTCCTGCCACTTTTTCTCAAGAGTGGTGTAATCTTACATGATTAAAAACCATTGCTACTTTATGGGTTTGCCTCTGCTCAACCTATAAAGTAGCAAGAAAAAAGTCAGTCAAATTCAAATATCCAGAATCCATTAAGGTAGTCAGGCAGTAATTTCTTCCTTGTTGCAGATAAAGCATTTTAAAAGCATGAATTAACGTACATGCTTTCTCCAGTGCTTATATCTTGTCTCTGAGAAATTTAGTGGTTTGTGCTGACCACAAACCACTTTGCAAAAAGTTGGCAAAGTTACCCATTGTACAGGCAGTCCTGTTTAAAAGTCTCTCAAGCATGTTCATAGGCTTTTCAAGGGGACAGCAACTTACAGTAAATTAACAAAGCTAGAGACTAACTTGTCTCTGAATGAGTGTGTGGCCATTTATAGAATCATAATATCAGAGAATTATGTGGGTTGGAATGGGTAGCACAGGCAGTATGAGGAATTTTCTGCTACTCTGCTTGATGACAGATTAGTAATATTATTAGCCTTTGCAGAGTTATGGTGACATGTAGAGGACTGTTATGCACGGTGCCATTTACAGTCTGTGTAGTACAAATGTTCTGGCTTGTATCTCTTTACATTTATGCACGTTACATGTATATGCACACATGTTGAATACAACAGGAGACTACACATATATATACACGCACACACACACATACATGTATATACACAAACACATACCTACATATATATATATACATAAAAACATACATATACACATATACATATGTGCATGCACGCACGCACACACGCACACATATATTCGGGACCAAGTAATGATTTTCAATCCCTTAGATTTTGGATGTTCACTTAAAACTGTCTGAAAGGTGGTGATTTTAAGTGAGGCACCTGACAGTAATATGTTGTTAGAGGAATGTTGAAGGCTATTCTGACATCCAGTGGTGTTCAAGAATGCACATGAGATCTGAGTGCAGGCTATGCTACTGCCTTAATCACTCTGATATTCCACAGTGAGAATATCCGAATGATTTTTTTTTACCTTTCTTTACACTGGGGCTGAGCAGTTTGACAAAAATGCCTTTGAAATTGAGGTAAAAACTAGAAAAAACCTGATGTGTGTATTGATGTTAAGTGTTTTGCAGCCTAAGACAAGACATTGCTAGAGAATGGGAATATCCCTACTCATGGACACTATGGTAAAAAGAAAACATTGTCAGTAAAAACTTCTGTGGAGAGATTTTGCTTTTGCTCTTGATGTTAGTTTGCCTCACATGAAAGTTGAAGACATTCAAGATAGTGAAAGCATGCTTCATTTTAATAATGAAAATGACAAATGATAAATATATCTAGTTATAAAATCTGTGTGAAAAGATTTTATAAAATGTTTGGATTTCCATCAGACAACCACCCCCTTACAAATTTTTCACTTTAGAACTGAAATTCTGAAAATGTAATTTCTTTGCAAAAAATGTATTTTTTAAAATTAGAAATGTTTTCCAGGAGTTGAAGGCTAGGATCAGTAGTTAATAATACTTACCTTTGTGTTACAAAAATTTCACACTGTTACCCCGAAAAAACTCATGATATGTGTGGTAGTCTAGACTGTATGTGATGACATAGACCATTGTATCTAGAGAAGAAAAAGTAAAAAATAATTGAAGATCTCTGAAATTAGGCACTTTTTTTCTGCAGTGTAAAGCTGTTCAGTGAAATCTGCCAGGTCAGACATTAATTTGTGACTGCAGCACATTCAAGCCACAGGACCAGACTCAGAGGAAGTTACGAGAGTGTGTAATATGAACATAGGTGCTGAAGATGCTCTGCAGTTAGCCTCATTTACCTTTTTCTTTGGCCTACTTTATGTGCTAACGTGGACTTTGCCTACCTCTGTCTGGGTACGGATTTTAGATACACTTCCAGTACAGGAAATTTATCTGTATGTACCAGACCAGTGCACCAGACTGCAAATGATTTTATTCAGGACTTATTAAGTAGCTTCTGGAAAACAGAATGAAACAACCTTAAGCAGAGACAGCGCCGACAAAGTTCCTTGGAAGTCCATTCTTGGGAGGCTGCAGGGCTACTTCTGCTTGGTACCTCTCTTGGGAAAGGTTTTTGTTTCCCAGTCTGTAGTCTTAATGTAGGATTTAAGAGAGCCTTTTGTGCCTCTTGTTCCCTGCCTCAGTTGTTAATTTGTGTTAGGAGTTAGATATTGACATTTCTCTGTGTCTTCTGTATAGTTCTTGCACTGACTACAAAAGCAATGCACATCTCTTTCCACATCCTATGCACTGCTCAAAAAAGTCCCTTCTGCTGTTTCTGTAATATATTGGATCCTGGATCCTGGGAAGACCTTTTCTGGTAGTAGTCAGAAAACAGAAAAGTAGTCCTTTTCTGTTTATAGGCTGCTGAGAAATGGAAATTTTTGAAAAGCTCTGGTATGCCAGGTACCCTGAAACTCCAAGTCTGACGAAGATCCTGGCTTCCTACTCCATTTCAAAGACTTGTACAGTTTTTGCATCTATAAATCATAAACATTTGGCCAGAAATTTCCTTGTCTGTGTACCACAGGGTGGCTGGGATAGCATCATGTTCAAACAACAAGAAACTCACAATGAGGCTCACAATACAAATCATGATTTGTGTTTCAGAGATGCAGTTCAGTCTCAGCATAATGCAAACAGGAGTTTTGTGCTAAGATTTTATTTAACTAGTTGTCTTTCTACAGCTGAATATTTCATTGAAAACAAAGTTTATTGAAAAGTTGCCACAAGTTTTTTCTGACTGGTTGACTGAACCCTTATGCATGTAAAAATTGAGAACAACAGATGCTATGAAATATAAGTGTGTAACAGCCATCCTAACAAAACAAACAAACCAAAAACCCTAAAAAATAGTCCACCAAACCAACTGTAGCCAGTCCTTTGAAAAGGATGGATTTGCTTCTACCTTAGCATGATCCATCCATTTAGAATTTTTTTGTTAATTTTTTCCCAGTTTTGTGGCTCTGTGGCTTCCAAGAGTGCTAAAAGAAATGGATTGCTGCTCAGCTGCCTTGTATCCTTTCCTGTCTGCTGGCTGCCAGCACATGCTGATTGATCACAGGTACACAGATGAGTGTAATCTAATTTCTGCCTGGTTGAATTCCCCCAAATTCTGCTGGCCAAATAGCAGTGTCTGCCTTCTAGGAAGTAGCCTCTGCCTTTGGCTGCTAAAACAGAGTATAGGTGATCTGATGGTCTGTTCCAGAGCAGTGCAGGTAACAGGAAGTGCTTAGTTCTTGCATGTTTCCCTCCTAATATGGACTGAAACATTGAATTTAGTATCCACCTTGTATAGGATTGCTGTGTAGTTGGCAGAGAGGAAAAGGTATTTCCACGTTCAGAGTTGGTCCTCTGGAGGTGCCTTTCTCTGTTTCAGCTGAAGTGTTTTAAAAAGGATGCTAATCTTCAGTTTAAGAAAAGATAATAACTTCTCTATATGTCTAATGAAGGACTAGGTTTGTGTTGCTTTACACTAGACAATTCCTTTTAGTCTTGTGAGATATTTCTTCTTTGGCTTGTTCTTACACTGTACTTTTACAAGATATAAATCAGGACTATTTGGGGAGTATGCCAAAAGCCTGTGTAGCACAGACACTTGTACTGTCCTTCCTGTATCTCTTGCATAAATCTAATGACATCTGTAATTTAAACTTTCAGGAATAAAGAACAAGCATTTAATAGATCCTGACTTTTCGCTGTCTTTAATTTAACATAAGCCTTCTAGTTGATATGGATCTAATTTCCATGTGAAAGATCAAAGAAATAAATGTCTGTGGGATTTGTGAATCTCTTACCTAAAATAAATAAAGAAAACTCATTTCAGGTGATCTAGACAAATCATAGTCTTAATCTTCAACTGAGCCCAAGGAAACTGTAAACTTTGGGTATATCTGTTGGGAATGTAAGAACAGATTATGTTTAGTCAGGCTGTGAATGCATACTTCAAAGAACAGATTATGAAGAATTCATGGGCCAGTGAAGCAGAAAAGGTACGTCTTTCAAAGAGACATAGGTATCACTTGTCTGGAAAACAGCATTTAAAATCTAGTTAGACCTTTGGGTTTTGTTTCTTTTTTCACAATACTTAACACAGATAGAAACTATGTAATGCTGAATTGGACTCAGAGTATGGAGTAATGTTGTATCTGTAACAACTTTTTTTCTCCCTCTTTCAAGGATTTATGATTTGAATAAGGTACATCCTGTTTTTCATCCTGTCAGAGGATGTGAGGAGTTCAACAGCAGGATGTGTAAGAGTGTCAGTTGGTGATGTCAGGAAAATTAATCCACAAACACCAGAGGTTTATGTCCAAAAAGGAGACGGAGGAGTCCTGTAACTTTATTCGAATAAAGGGAGAGGCCATGGGGCATTTCCCCTGGGATCTCTCAGATTTTTAGAGGATGCAGGCTCCTTTTTATCCTAGTTTCCCAGCTGCATTTCCCTCTCTCTTTCCCCATTGCCTGAGGTACTTGAGAGGTACAGACTTCCCGAAACACCTAATACCTAAGACCCCCTTCTAATGTATACCCCCTCCCTTTTTCTTTTTCTTTGTGTCCCTGTTCTTTTTCTCCAGATCCAGAGATTTATCACAGTCTTGAGTGAGTAACAGTCTGTGTCAATTAGTGGAATTCCTATGGAATTTATGGTTTACCCATTGCTTCTTTCACCTCTCCATATCTGGCCTGATCTACCATCAGGCCCACAGCTTGTTTGTAAAGACACTTCCTTCTCATTCCTTTCGGTGGTTTGTGAGAAAATCTCCCTCTCTCTCTCTCCTACAGGCTTTAAGGATGGTAGCAGGAAGAATTTCCTTACTTTGTTGTCATAGTTTTTATTAAATATCAGTAATTTTTTTTTCAGTAAATATTCATAAGTTGCAAAAAGTGAGAAGGCTTTTCTTGAGCAAGATTGTCTTGACTGATGCTCATTTTATCAGAGTTTGGTACTCTTCAAGTCTTACTTGCCTCAGTCATCCACTTTCTTGGACAAGTGAATAAGCTAATGACACAAAAAGGGGGTTTTGTACTATTTCTGCTAAAGGTAAAATAACAGATATAGTTCCTTAGGCTTGTGCATTTGCACAAAGATTTATGTCGTTAGTTCTGATATAAACAGGGATGCAGCTGAGTTGGCCAAAACATCAAAAAAGGTAGTACAAAGGGTAACACTATTGTCTCAGTTTAAGACAATTTACGGGGTGGGGTCTCTGAAATAAGTTACTTCCCCTCAGTTTTAGCTTCTCCCCTTTCCACTAATAAGGAGAGACAAATACGAAGAGATGTAAGTAAAAAAAAAAACCAGTTTATTTAAAGAAAACAGCAAAAATCAAGAAATACAAAGGCAAATAGTTCAACACCACACACAAATGTGGAGAGATCCCCCTAATTGTCCCAGGGAACACAGACAAAGTGATGGAGAATCCCCTCCTTGGGTCACGCAGCTGACAGAGGGAGAGAGAGAGAGAGAGAGAGAATGAAGGAAACAATACGGCAAATAAGCCTCCATTTTTCCAAAACTCTCTCCCTCACCCTGCTTCCCGCCCCCTTCTCTCCTCCAAACGAACAACCAATGGGGAATAGGGACAAAAAAAATCTGGAAAAACGATTTTTGTCTAAAAGCCATAAATGCTGCCATGCTGCCCGCTCCACGCTGCCCAATAGGGGCTCTCCCTGGCACGGCTCGGCTGCTGGCAGCGGCTGGAACTCGTGGAATGGCTCTGACCTTCAGCGGGGCGGCTGCAAACCCGTTGCCTCTCCGGCAAATGCCCTAAGGCAGCGGCTAAAGGGATTTTGAAATGCTTGAGAACCCGGAAAGAACAGAAGGGAGAGCTCCATGCCCCCGTCTCCCGTTTTGAAAGGCATGAAGCACCCCTCCCCATTTTGTGAACTGGGGTAAAACACAGAGGTTCTGCTTCCGAGTCCAAATCTTAAAGAGACAATAAGCAAACTTGTGCTGGTTGATGTAGAGAAAAATTTTGGGTCAGCCCTAATGCTAAACTCTGTCTACTATCTCTGTAATTAGGACAACTACTGATTTAAAATGCTATGTCATAACATATATTTTGCCGAGGTTTTTCTCCTCTGTCTCTATCTCCAGACATGTAGAACACAGACATCTACATGTGAGCTAGGTTAGACCCATTTGTATTCTATACAGTCAAAGCATTTCCAGTGCATGATTCATCTGGCTTACTTCAGATACTTTCTTTAGGGTTATTTGACTCCCAAGGTGGTTATTATTTGACTCCCAAGGTGGCTATTTTTTTCTTTTGACTATTAATGGGAGTCCAGACATTTAGTTCAGATTTAGGTCTATTTTTATGGCCAGGCTAATTCAACCTTCTTGTATAATTTCATTAATTCAGAATAATAATTGTGATTTATAATTGTGCGTGCAGGTTGGTCAGGACAAAGGAAGCTGTTCTTTCCATAGAAACCACAGCCTATGCATTGTTCCTCAAGAGAATGAAAATATTTTCCACACAATATTTGCTTTTTTCAAGAAGTCTGGCAGAAAAGTATTGGTAAGAAATGGTACCACTTATGGCACCACTTGAACATACAGCATATTTTACAAAACATTTTGTATGGTTTGGCATGAAGATCTGAAGCAGGTAGTTCATTATAGAGCATATATAAAAATACTGATGATGTGATGGGGGGATATTTAGTAATTGTAATTGTCTGATTTTTAGAAGTAAATAGGAAGTTTCAGGAAGTGCAGTGGAAAGGGATTTAGCTGACATGGCAGCACATACTTGGTTACCAGAACCTTTGCTCCCATTTTCTGTTGAAGGCATATGAGGGCAGCGGGTCACTGCACTGTACTTAGTGCCTGACCCACATAGAGGGCTGATGTGCAGCAGCGGTCCTGTTCCTTCCAGTCCTGAATGCTTGCCTGGCTCAGCAGTTCTGTAGAGGACTGAAATTTACCTGGCTTGCTTTCATGCAGGCCTCTGTATCCAGCTATCTTCAGGTCTTTGAAGTTGCTATTTTAATGCAGGAGTGCTATATTATAGCAGTTTACTATATAACTTAGTTTTCTGGTGTGTTTGCTGTCACACAATTTCTCATTGAATTTTTACCTCCTTTGCCTAACAACTTTTTCCATATTTCCTGTAGGACTGCGAAAGACCAGGCAAATCTTGTTTAATTGTACACTGCAACTTAAGTTCACTACCTAAAGCAGAGTCCTGTGATATAAATGTCTACATGCTGCTGAATACTGAGATACTCAAGCAGGTACATGGTCCCCTTGTAGGTTGTCTCCAGTGCCAATTTAAGTGTGCTTATGTGAATCAATGACCTCAAAACTTGCTTTTCTTCCTCTCTTTACTAGTGTGTGAAAAATAATCATGGTATCAAAGAAAACAGATCTACTTATTAACAGTGTGTATGGAGGCCTTAATCCTAGTTCTTACCGATTACCTGTTAAGATAGAAATAAATTTAATTCAGAAATTTATACATCAAAAAATGACAAATGGGACCCCTAACCATGTGCATGGTATTAAGGCTAGAGATTTCTGAAAATCAAATTGATTTCTGAAAGTTTTCATTCTAAAAAATGTAAATAAATGTAAACTGTGACCAGCTATGTATCACCTTTCTGTGTGAACAGAGACATGGCAGTATTTTGTAATTTTTACTTCAAATTATTATTATTCAAAGAAGATGTGTCATGACCACATTAATGCTGAGCTTAACATCTGTGACAAGAAACAAATGGTTGCAAGTTAATTTCTATCTTCTCTAAAGCCACTGAATGAGACAGCAGATATTTTAAATTTTTTGTGATTTACTGCATTTTGACCTATTTTCCTTTACTTACAAAAATGCTGACTCTAATTGTGGCAAGATGCTGTAAGGTTATGAGGGAATAAGATAATTGGAGGAGAAAGCTGATAACATGAGCCTATTAAAATAAACCTGTCTTTGATAGCTGTTAGATTAAAAGCGTCTGAGAGAGCCTTTATTAGAAAACAATGGCTAAAGCAATTAATAGCCCTGAGCTTTTCCAGTTGAAACCAGTGAGTCTGTAAATGTTTGTTCATATTTGAAAACAGGAAATACAGGCAAGGCCAGAGGTGTCAGGTATTTGTTACATGCTTATAGAAATGCTGAAATATGTAAACAAGTAACTGAGTGGAAGCAAAATGTGCTTCTGGGAAATTCAGACTTGGGAATACCCAGGATTCATCCCATCTGCTGGGTCGCTTCTAAGATTATTTTTAGCAACACTCCTTTAAAAGACATACAGTCTTTACACATGTTTGAGTATCACCAGTGCATGCCATTTTCTACTTATTATGTACCCTTCCCAAGGCAAACAGCATACAAGTGACTAATCTGTAAATTGAAATGGCATCTTATTGAAATGTGCCTGTTAAAATGCACTGGGCATTTTATTGGAGAAATATATATTAATGAGAGGAACTGTACAGTGAATAATTAAGATATTTGCCATGCACAGATTCAAATAAGAAGTTATTCCTCTGGGATATATTGTAGTTTATCCTAGTTTCTGTATGTCATTTTTCTGTTCACTTGAAAAACAAATCAGAACTTTTTTTCACAGTTAATATTGAGCCTGCCCGTGTCATTGGAAATATTCTGTCTTGCTTTCGTGGTAAATGCGGGAAACATTAACAAACCAAATACAAAATATGTGTTTAAAGTCTACCATACCTGATTTTGTTATAATCTGAAATAGTGTGCTCAGGTATATCTGTCTGTTATGAGCATAAAGTATATTTTTTCAAAGCAGAGTTGTAACCAGGCAACCTAGCCTTCACTAAGCGTTGTCTGGATGTATTTATTACACTGGCAAATGTTTAATGATTCATTGGGCTTTTTTGGCAGGGGGATTGGTGCTGTTGTCGTTGTTGTTGTTGTTGTTAAGTCCAGTTTTTCCTCTTTTTACTTCTCAGGACAGTTCATCAGTCATCCAGTTTGTCACAAGGGCAAGACTGCAGGTGGACCATAACCTTAGAGTTGTGGAGGTGCCCAATGGGAGCCCAGAAGAAAAATCAGTGAGTACACAAACCTGAAGAGAAATGTTTCCTTATCCCAGTGGGCTGGAAATCACTGAGAGCTCTATACAAACCGGAATTTGTGCCTGGGCTAGCCTACAAGAGTGCCCAGACTTTGTCTGACTAGACTAACAGTACTGTTAGTACTAGCTATGGGAATATGTTTGGATAATGCTAAATATGTAGAGCTTAGTTCATGTCTATTTGCTATGTTTTCAAGTCTTGTTATCATGACACCAAAGCAAGGCCACTCAAGGTCATCTTTGAAAGGTCGTGGCAATCAGGAGAAATGCCTGAGAAATAGCACCCTGGTCTTCAAAAAGAGCACGGAGGATCCAGGGAAATACTAGCCAGTCAGCCTAACCCAATCCCTGGAAAGGCGATGGAGTACCTCATTCTGGATGCCCTCTCTATCCATGTGGATGACAGGAGCAGTCAGCATGGATTCACTAAAGGCAAATCATGCTTGACCAACCCGATGGCCTTCCATAGGGACAACTACCTGGATAGAGGAGGGGAGAGCAGTGTGTATTGTCTGCCTCTACTGCAACAAGGCTTTTGACACTACTTCTCATAATATCCTCATAGGCAAACTCAGGAAGTGTGGACTGGACTACTGGCCAGTGAGGTGGATTGAGAACTGGTTGAACAACAGATACCAGAGTGTTATAGTGGCACAACATCTAGTTGGAGGCCTGTCACTAGTGGTGTCTGCCAAGGGTCAGTACTGGGCCCAGTATTGTTTAACTCGTTCATCAGTGACTTGGGGGGAGGGGCAGCAAGTTCACTGATGACACAAAGCTGAGAGTAGTGGCTGATACCTCAGAGGGCTGTGAAGCCCTTCAAAAAGACCTCAAGAATTTGGAGAGGTGGGCAGAAAAGAAAGGTCTGAAGTTCAACAAAGGCAATTGCAGAGTCCTACGCCTGGGGAAGAATATCCCCCTGCACTAATACAGGCTGGAGGCCGAACTGCTGGAAAGCAGCTCTGCGGAGAAGAACCTGTGGGTCCTGTGGACAACAAGCTGTCCATGAGCCAGCAGTGAGCCTTTGTGGCCAAGGCAGCCAATGGTATCCTCGAGTGCATTAAGAAGAGCATTGCCAGCGGGTCAATGCAGGTGATCCTGCTCCTCTACTCAGCCCTCATGAGGTCACATCTGAAGTGCTGTGTCCAGTTCTGGGCTCCTCAGGACAAGAGTGACATGGAGCTCCTGGAGCAGGTCCAGTGGAGGGCAACAGAGGTGATTATGGGAATGGAACATCATTCCTATGAGGAAAGGCCAAGAGAGTTGGGCCTGTTCAGTCTCAAGAAGAGATGACCCAGGGGGGCCTCATCAATGTATATAAATATCTGAAGGAAGAGTGTCAAGAGGATGGAAACAGGCTCTTCTTGGTGCTGCCAAGCAATAGCGCAAGAGGCAACAGGAAGAGACTGATGTACAGGAAGCTCCTACTGAATATGAGGAAGAAGTTCTTTACCTTGTAGGTGACCGAGTGATGGAACTGATTGACCAGAGAGGTTGTGGAGTCTCCCTCACTGGAGATATTCCAGAACTATCTTGATGCAATTCTGTGCAATGTGCTCTAGGGGATCCTGCTTGAGTAGGGAGGTTGGACCAGATGACCCACTGTGGTCCCTCTCAACCATTACCCATTCTTTGATTCTGTGAAATGCCAGGTAACATCTCATCAATAGAAAAAGCAGCGTATATAAATCGGCTATATTCAAATTCTTCCTCCAGAAAAGCTGCTATCTTAATCAGCATTAAATTTACTTGTAAAACTGAGATGAAAGATGTCTGAGTACTGCTTTATTTGAACACTGTAACAAAATATAGTGACCCTTTTTTCTCATCTGTGCCTGTAATTTTAGTGGCTGTTTGCTAAGGCTACACATGCTTATGGAAACAGAGAAATGTTTCTTAGTGGGATCGTGAGAGGCTGTCCTTGTCCCATCTCCCACTCAATAAGATCTGTTGCCTGCACTCACTCAGGATCCCCATGGCTTTCTCTGAGGCTTGGAAATCTGCATGGTTGGAGAAACCAGGGCATCTCTGGCTGCTGTACCAGTGCTGCCATCTCCTTCCTTTTGCAGCCTTTTCTTGAATGCTCACCTTCAAGATTCATAGAAGTTGCATGGCATTGCATTGCCTTTTCTGTCTCATAAATGAAGTTGTTTGAACAGGGTTAGCAGTGAGTGACTGTATTTTATGGGTCTTTCATTGGCCTTTAATCTTGGGATTGCATAATTCTATGTGACTATAACTCCTGGATTTTCACCTACCTTTAACAGTTAGTTTTTAAAAAAACCCGATATAACAATTCGTATCTACACAATGGCTTTGGCATTTTTAAGCAAAGATGGTGAAAGTGGTCCGTGAAGGAGGGAGGAAAACTAGCTACTTTGTCTTGCAAAACAAAGCCAGACAAAGCAAATGAATTACCTTTAAAAAACCCCTGCTGCCTCTCTGCATTTGCTGGATATTAAATTGCAAAATTTAACATAGAAATAGTCCTCACTGAGGAGAGAGGTCTTTGAGATTTCCACTGAGGAACTAGTTTTGATTGAAATAAGAAACTGAAAATTCACATAGTGTGTATGAATAATATAATTTGCTCCCATTGTCTTCTTGAGACAGAGGGTGGGGAGGCTCTTTGTTGTCTGTATTTCCCTGCCTGCTATAGAAAGAGGAGAGGAGAGGAGAGGAGAGGAGAGGAGAGGAGAGGAGAGGAGAGGAGAGGAGAGGAGAGGAGAGGAGAGGAGAGGAGAGGAGAGGAGAGGAGAGGAGAGGAGAGGAGAGGAGAGAGCTCCCAGCATTTCCAGAAGAACCCATGACTCCACGTGTCCTTGCCTCTTTCACACAATGTGTCTTGTAAAGCACAGCAGGGACGATTTGTATTTAATAGGGATGTATGAGTTGTCCAGTTTTTTGGGGGAAAAAGTAGTTAACAAGCAGTCTTGGTTTAAAAGACAAATATCTGCTAAGGAAGGTGGAAACCTTCCTGGAATGCAAAGATGACCCCTCCCTCCAGATTATTGTGACTTCAAAAATTTGTGGTCTTCCAGGCAAGAATATGGGAAAAGGAATAAACAGTTATTTACTAGAATATATATATGTGTAACAAGACAGACCAAAGAACCACAACAATGATAAAAAAACCCCCAATAACAGACTTTCCACACCCGTTAAGCTATTTCCCCTTTGGTATAGTTACAACCATAACAGGGAGCGATGGTGACTCAGGTGAGGCAGAGAAGGTGCAGTACCTCCCTTACAGATTCAGGGGGCTCTCTGATGCAAGAGTGGGACCTCCCTGGTGGTGACAGCAGCTCAGGTGAGAGAGGGGGAAAGGAAAAGGAAAATGACTCCCCCAGGTGGTCGGTCTTTGGCACGGCTAATTGCAGCCGCTACACGCTGGGAAGGAAGGGAGGCAGGGCTTTATCGCAATGTTGCACTACTGTACAGAGAAGTGGTCTGGCAGGGGCAGCTCTCCACGCAGTGGCTTTGGGGAGGGGGTGGGAAGGAATGACTCCCCCCGGCACCCACATGGACTGTACTTGTCTCTCTCAGTGCTGGCAGCTGGCGAAGTCTCAGTCAATGGGGCAGCCAGGACTCTCTCTCTCTTGCAAGCAATGGGTTTATAAGCAGGTGGCAGGCAGAGCTCCATGGCAGTGTTGAAACCACTGTGCAGGAGAGGTCCTAGGTGAAAAAAACCGCACATGGTTGTTGCTGGTCTCACTAGAGAAAACACTACTCCTACCCTGCTAAGAAACTCAAAACCCCTGTTCCCCTCCCCAGAACTATTTCAACGGTATATATAGCTTGGCTACTCCTTTTGTTTCTTAATCACTGTCTATTTACCTAGAAAGCCACCCCCAGCATCTCCCTGACAACAAATGGGAAGAAATTAACTTGAGAAAACCTAACTCACACAAGCTCATTATGAATGTTTCATGTGAAGTATCAGGGGATTTGTCAGGGCCAGAACATGATGAGTAAGACAAGCCATGCAAGATGTCATGCCAATCCCTGCCAATCTAAGGGATGGGGTTTTTCATGCAAAACTTTGTGAACATTTGATGGCCCAGCACCTGAACAAGCTCAGTGTTGGGAATTGGTAGGGTAAATGTTATGCTGGAGAGGAGGCTGATATTCTTTGGATCCAACACATGACTACTCAAAATCCACTTGAAAGCTTTAAATGCTTTGGGAAAAGTTGATGGAAAGCACTAAATTAAGGCTGCATTCCCTATTTGTTTGACAGATGAAATATGATCAGTGAGGCCACCATACAATGTGTTTAATAAGATAAGTACTAGAGAAAACAATACAACTTCCAATTATAAAAATATCTTTTTCTAATTGCTTTGTAGGTGGTCTTTGAGGCTTTGCACAATCTGGAGCCTCGTGGGTATGTTGTCGGATGGATCATTGCCATCAGTTTGTTAGTGGGAATTCTCATCTTCCTATTACTGGCTGTGTTCTTATGGAAGGTAACGTAACAGATGCAACATAAAACCAAAGCTAATCCCAGGGAAAAACTTAAATGTATCCTTGTATTTAACATCCATTTTCTTTAGGAACTGAATAATTGTCTACTCCATTACAGAAGTCATTAGTCAGCAAAACCAATTTCATATATAAGCTTTTGTTAGGGACATGGGGGGACTAATGATGTAGAGAAGAAGTGAAGTGGGGGTTTTTAGAGCCTGGTTATTAAAAGTTGAAACCTCTTGATAACCATTTCAGGACAACGGAAGATCTCTTAGAAATCTACTAGTTATATTACACTTAGATACTTTGCATTTCTATGTTTTTGTGATGACTGAGCTTCACTGATTTCAACAGAGTTTCCTGAAAATCAGGTCAATTTGCTTGACCAGCAAAGAGATTGGGTGTATGTCTAGCAAAAACTAGTTGGTGGCTACTTCCGAAGAGCTAGATGCCCTTGGGAGAGGAATATCCAGCAATAAATTTTTCAGATCCCTCAGCCAAAGAGTTCCAGATCAGTAAAATGCCTTACCAGAGCAAGAAGCATCTGGACCTATTAAAAGACAGCCTTCACACTGTCTCTGATAAGGTGCAATTTTTTTACCCAGGCACTGTTACAGGGTAAAACTGGGCTGATGCTAACACTTGCCAGCAGCCATCTGGTGTGATAAATATGAAGGGTAAGGAACTTCAAGTGTTCTCATTTTTCAGTTCCCTGTTACCAAACCATGAATTTAAAAGACCACAGTCAAGGTCAGGGACTGTCTTTGAGAGAAGTAAATCTCAAATGCACACATGGGAACAAGTCCAGCATTATTTTGCTTCCCATGGCAGAAATCCAGGAGCCTGACTTGTACTGTTTAGCAGCATGTGTGCTGCAGGCTCTGCTAGCTGGCTATGCTGAGACTGGAGGCCACAGCCCCAATGTGCTGCAGAAGGACATATTTCTGCAGGTTGTGAAACTATAAAATGGATTTAGAAACCTAAAACTGGCCATGCAATTCTTATTTTAAATTATATAGATGTGTGTGTAGTTGGGTTATAGATTATACACTACATCATATAATATATAAATTTTATATGGGTTATAGATTTAAAGTACTTTTATATCAGTTTTGAAGATTCTTAAGTACTTACTGACCAAGTTCATTTGGAAAACAATGTCTGACCACAGTCTAGAATATCTCATAACTTCTGTTTCTCTGGCATTTGAGAAATACTTCTGCTTTCTGTGTCAGAAATAGTAAAAGGGAAAAAAAAAAGTTTGTGCAATTAAGATGGAAGAATAACCATGAGAATGGAAAAATGCAAGATTGGAAAGAGGCCCAGGGTTTATGACAGACAGTTTTGATAAAGGAGTTATTGCTGCTGATACCTATATGACTGATTTCATATCACTCATTTACTGTCATAAAAAGGCCTGAGATGAACTGTTCGAAAATGTGCAAGATAAGAGAGATATCACCCTGTGAGTCTTCAGGTAAAACTTGCACAAGTTCAATTCTTGGTCTCTACTAGAGTTAATACAGTCCTTTGCTTCCTGGATTAATCTTGATACTTTGAGCTCTTTCAAACTTTATAGGGATCATTCAGTACGTGTGAAGAAACTGCCATTTTGTTGCATGAAAGCTTTGAGAGAAATTCCAAGTAACAGCAACAAATAGCTATAACTAGGGTTACATAGCTGTTTTTACATGCATATGTGCTGAGGCAAAGGAAGTTGAGGTGCCTTGCCCAGAGTCAGAGATGACAGTCAGGCTTTACCAGATGAGCTCCAGTGCTTTATCCATAGATTTGCATAATTACTAAGGGATCCAATAATTAAAGGTTTTATTTTAGAGAAAAGTGATTAAAATTGCGTAGCTGCTAGTATCAGCCAGTATTTTAGTTTATCTTAGTTTGAAACATAAATATATATAAGTAATACTTTGCACTCACTAGTTAATGCATTTATTAAAATTATGGTAACATTAAAGTTGAGATAAAACTGACATGGGAAAGGTGCAGTCCTGGAGAGGAATCTTAATTGTCCGATTGTAAATATTTTTTAGACAAAATTACCCAAGTGTATCCTACAGTCATTTCTAAATTTTGTGTGTGAAGAAGTAAAAAAAATCCTAACATTATATTAGAACTTCGTTTTCAAATGTGGAAAGAAGGAACAGATTTTAATTAGATAGAGATTTGGATATCTTAGAACTGCCAGTGAGAACAAGAATTTACCCGAGTTTCAGGACTAGATTATAAAATAAATTATATTTTTATTAAGAAATTAATTAGAGCTAAACTGTGGTGCTGGAAGGCAGCTGTTTACACAAAAAAGAGCAGGAGCTGGAGCAAACTCATTGTAACAGAACTGAGCACAGGCAGCAGTGCAGAGTTTTGGCAGTGCCCATGTATCAGCCCTATGTGGAAAGTATGCTCTTGCTGTGTGCACAACTACACCACAAGTGGCACAACTCAATGGACAAACCCTGAAACATGCTGATGTTTTGCTAATGGAGTAAACAGTTCCTTAAAGTTGCAGAAGAATTCTAGAATATTGTGCCGATTTGGACACAAATTTAGGAGGAAACAACCTGAAAAGGGCGTCCCTCTCTCCTGCCTGCCAGACAAGCAGGTCCTGACAGCCCATCCTGCCATGGGTTCGGGAAAATAATTTCTCTAATGAAAGTGAAAAATACGTGTTTATTTAACAAAGAGTCCCCCGCAGGCACGAGACAGAAAAGGATATTGAAACCCCCTTGCTGTCCCTGGAGGAGGCTGGAGGATATAGTCCCTTCTGTCTATAAAACTTAGCTGCTCCTGTACTAAGCCAGGCAGGGTCCAGCGGCCCCATGCCCTGAGAGTCCTGCCGAGTGTCCTAGCAATGATAAGCTGGTCTTGGACGAAGAAGCAAGCCTAAAACAGTCCAAAAAGGAACAGAAGCCACTGAGGCAGATAGCAGTCCCTTTCAGCTGAAAGCTGAAGAGCTAGAGAGGAAAACTCTCTCCTCTGCCCTCCTAACACTGGCAAAAATTGCCAGCCTGGAGAAGAAAAAGTATATAAACATCCAACTGCAAGGGTCAAGCAAGCCGCTTTGAAGAGTTCCCCCGGCTTCTCTCTCCTTTTGCAGTTTAAAGGTACAAACTGCATTCTAAGAGATCAAGAAGGTGATGGGGAATACTGTATTGTCATAGAATCACTCCAAGACAAATACATGTAAATATTTCACATTACACATGGTTAGAATTAATAGCATTAGCAGAAGTGAGATCTCAGGGACATTCCAGCACAAAAGTCTATTTTAAATCAGAATAAGTTTACTGTGCATCATACTAAGATGAGGATGGTAATTATTTCATAATTTGTAGATTTAAAATTGCAGTTTAGGGGATTCATGTCAATGGAAGTGATGTTAAATGTTTGGTTGTTTCACTTCAAATAAAAGCTTATTTTTTTGTGTGCAAGATCACAGCCATATGTGTTTATACACACATTAAAAGCTTTTTAACATGAGCTTGATCAGTTTTTGAGTGGCTTTGCTTCTCTATGTATTTTCATACTTCTTGTAGATGTTGTGCTTCCTCTGGTTTAAGTGCATACAGATTCAGAGGAGGTGAGCAGCTTTTCCCTGACTTCCACAAGATACCTTGCATAAGGCAGACTGGCAAGGATTACCCCATTTTTGCCTATTTTATTGGACAGCCCAGCTTGTGGCTTTTTGTATCTTCTTCATCTACTCTGAATAACTTTGTGAGAGCATGTCACATTGTCTGTGGGGACATACTCTCATACCTGCCAGATTCTCTGCAGCATAGATTGCTCTCCAAACTTGTGCCTCACCTGTGGTCACCTATGTGCAGAAGGAGCAGGAAGAGCAGGAGGAGCTCTAATGCTGTTGCCCACAACAATGTATTTTGCTTTTTTATGTGGAGATTGGCCTATACCACTTTGGTGGCCTCCAGATGTTTGTGGAAATTGTAGCAGGGGAGGAGGTTGCTTTTCTTCAGGCCAGCTACCCATATGCTAGACAGGCCTGTGGTTTCACAAGCACTGGCAACAATTCAGGAGGGAAAAGCAGTGATAGCTGGTTTATTTTGGCGAGTGCTGTCCCAAACATGCTTCCCTCAGGTGTCAGGACTGCTGCAATGTGTCAGAACAAAGTCTTCTTTGGGCATAGTGTATTTATGCACACGTGTACACCATTTACGACCAGGTGTACACCATGCAAATGCAAAACTGAAGCATGATATATTATAACACAATAGATATTCTATTAATGATAGTAGTGCTTTACAGTGTTTTGGATTGAAATTTCTGCATTTGCACTGGCTTGAGCTGTGAAGTGAATTGTTTAATCCATATTGTTTTAGATCAACTGCACAGAAAAAAACAAAATGTTATCAAAGAGGAAATGTGTAAGTGAGCACGAGACTGGACATTTGGGCATCTGAGTGATCCATGGAGCCAGTTGTGGAAGTGGTTTTCAAAAAAACAATTTTATATTAATTTATATTCACTGCAGCAACATTATTTTGTTTTTCTGCGGTATGTTTAACACAGGAGATGGACTTCTATCAAAACTTATTTATCTTGACATTAAGCATGTCTCTGAGCTGAGCCTGTCTGTGTGGTACCTAAGCTCTGAGTTGTTTAAAATGAGGTTTCTAGCACTGCTTTTTAGATTCCTGAGTCAAAGAACTGATCTCTAGGTGTCCCTTATGTAATAAGAACCTCTTCTTTGTGGATTTTTGAGAGGATTGTAGAGAGGAAGACAAGGAGAATGACACCCACATATGTTTTTTTTTGACTAGCCAGAGGTTTCCTGCTCTTCAGTGTGTGCTACACAGTACATTTTTGTCTTTTGTCTTAAAATAAGAGTTTGAAGACTTTTTTTTTTAGTTTTTGGGAGAAATAACTTGTGACTACACAAGTGTCTTTGAAAGAACACTTGTATTCCCCTACACAGAGCAGTTGCCATTGCCTCACATACTGTTTCAGCATTCAGAAGATATCTGAAGCTAACCAAGGCTAAAGCTAACTTGAAATTCATCTGTGTAGTAAAACCAAAGAAGTTTTCCCCTTTTTGGAAGGAGATGCTTTGTCTTACTTAGGACCTCAAACATTAAGTCTTTAAATGGGCCAAAACCTACAGCTCATCATGTTCCAGTGAAAGGAAAAAAAAGTACTCCTAAACTCTGCACCTAATCTTTGCCAGTGGTTGCTCTGTATTCTGTGTTACAAGCCCCAAACCATTTTCTCTCCCTTTCATTTGCAACTCAGGTGGCAATGTCTAACTACTGTTTCCTGAGCAGTCATCACACCAACCCCCTTTCCTGGTGGCCAGGTTTTGGAGAAGTAGCTCTGCAGTGAAATAAAACTGATATTTAAAAAACCCACAAAACCACCACATTTTCTCCTCGAGGTGCATAGGGAAATACAATTATGGCACAAAACCTCTTTGAATTTCAGTGTAGGGGAGTAGTGTTGCTATTACACATACATGCATACACACACACACACATACACACACACATATATATATATACACATAATCATAAAATCAAGGTTGAAAAAGACCTCCAAGATCATTGAGTCCAACCTTTGACCAATCAACACCTTGTCAACTAGACCAATGGCACTAAGTGCCACATCCAGTCATTTCTTGAACACTACCAGAGATAGTGACTCTACTGCTTCCCTGGGCAGCCCATCCCAATGCTTAACCACTGTTTCAGTGAAGAAATTCTTCCTCATGTCCAACTGAAACTCCCCTGGTACAGCTTGAGGCCATTTCCTCTTGTCCTGTCACTAGTTGCCTGAGAGAAGTAGCTGACTCTCCCTGTGCTACAGCCTACTATCGGGTGGTAATAGAGATCAGTAAGGTCTTCCCTGACCCTTTTTTTTTCCAATTCGAACAATCCTAGCTCTGTCAGCTACTCATTATATGATTTATTCCGTAGACTCTTCATCAGTTTCATTGTCCCTTCTCATAACTTGTGCCAGCATCTCAATGTCTTTCTTGAAATGAATGGCTCAAAACTGGACACAGTACTCGAGGCGCAGCCTCACCAGTGCTAAGTACAGAGGGACAATCACTGCCCTGGTCCTGCTGGCCACACTAGTGCTGATACAGGCCAGGATGTCATTTGCCTTCTTGGCCACCTGGCCACACTGCTGGCTCATGTTCAGCTGGCTGTTGACCAGAACCCCCAGGTCCTTTCCTGCCAGGCAGCTTTCCAGTCACTCTGTCCCCATCCTGTAGTGATACATGGAGTTGTTGTGACCATTTATATACATATATACATTTATATATATGTACATATACACATATGTACACATACACATATATACATACGTATACATTACATATACTTACGTATACATGTATTTCCTATCTATATCTCTGTCTCACTCTCTCTCTCTCTCTCTCAACTCTATATATATAATCTTTCCAGTAAGAGTGCATTTCAATTAGAAGAAGTCCCCCAGCTGGGTGTAATAGCTGTATAACTTCGAATGTTGTTTTTAGAGGTAGGGACAGAGAAACCTATTGAAAGTGAGTGGCATTTCATATTTTTTGTGAAAGTTGTGGTGCCTATTCAGAGTTCACATGCTTCTTCCTTTCTGTACATATAATTCCAAGAATGAACCATTATGTACTGTGGTAAAGCCAAAAATTAAGAATCATAATTGTTGTTCAGATAAACAAGGCAATCAGATCAACTTGCTGTGAGAGCATTTACTAGGCACTACTGATGGGAAGAGTGTATTTCACAGCTGTGCTAGTTTGAAAGCAGATCAGTGGAAGAATTAACTCCACAGAAATATTTTGTGAGAGATTCCAAAACAGAACTACAATTTAATAGGAAAATTACAATAAAGGCAGTAGTACAGAAACACAGTCTTAAACTGACAAAGTCAGAAATATGACCTGATACCCTGTTGGTTGGGGTGGTGGTAGCAGTCTGATTAAATGGTGAGTGCAGTATCACTGGAGTGACGGATGTGGTCTTGTCAAAGCAATGATCCTGTAGAAAAGGTCTGGTCCTTCTCTGGAGGTCCAGTGGTGGTTATCAAGAGCTCCTGTTCTCTGAGAATCCAGTGGTGGTCCTCTCATAGTATTCCAAGCCTCAGATTATATCCAGGAATGCTTGGTTTCTCCCCCAGGATGAGGCATCTCACAATGGGATGATGTAATTCTATGAGTCATGCTAAGAGACCTTGATGGCCAATTAGCGGACATGCTCCCCCCCAGGGTGGCTGCTGCTTCCTGAGAGGGAGTTATCAGGCCTGAGTCATGGAGAAGATAAAGAACACTGCTCCACCCGTTTTTGTACTTTTAGTTAAATCTTACATTTTAACCCAAGAGAACAGATCACAAAGGTCTTCCCTGCACAGATGTAGATGGATGCACCAGTGGCCTTGAAACTTAAGAAGACTATATTTCTTCTAATTTCTTTTTTCTTTTTTTCTTCTTCATCATCTCTTCTTTATTTAAAAACATGTCAACACTTTATTTTCAAACTTACTTCTAAGTTCCTGCCCACCTTTTTCCTCTAATTTTTAAGGTTGTCTCATTCACAAAAATATGATTCCTGCGCGTAGGAACCTACTAGCCCATACCTGTCCTGTCTGTCCATAAAAACTGCAAAAGCTGACTTTGTTTGGGTTCTCTGAAATTCCTCTTTCTGTAGTCCTGGAAGCATTGCATTCTCTACAGTTTTGTGATAAACTTTACAATTTTATTGCTTTTGCTACCCATTTATCTAGTGGCTTTAAGTAAGTTGTTACGTGCTACCTCACATGTAGGCTTCTCAGGGTACTACTTTTTTGATACAGACTCTAGGTTCACTAGACCTAGAATAAGTCTTTTTCAATATTATCCTGTTACAAGTATTAAAAATGCAGTCAAGTGATAATCAACTTCTGTGATTCAAGACCAAGCCTATATTATCTCCCAAACATGGATAGATCTTCATTTTGTGTAATATTTACAGGAGGAAATATTTGAGGAGGAAATGGGAAAATGGAAATGGTTGGCTGTCTGTACAAATAATGACGTTTTCACCAGGCAGAAGTTGAGTGGATCATTTGAAGTGTGCTTATTTTCTTAAGGAACAATCAAAACTTGTTTTATTGTTTCCTTTTCCTGAACCAAAGCAAGCACTACAAAATGTTTGTAGACCCTTGGCTTCCTGAGACCAAAAGGATTTGTATTCTTGCAACAGTGACTCAGACTTTGGGTTTTCTACAGCAGATTACTCCAGTGATTGGCTGTGTTTTTTGAATTCTAACTGGATGTTGCAGAAAGATTGAGTTTGGTCTCTTTTATTTATTCTTACACGATTAAATGGTTAACGTTGCTCTTATAGCCAAAACACTGCCTTCACTACTGAGCTTGCTCGCTGCCATGTAATATTTGTTCATTACCCTCAAGAGAAAGACTGGCAACATTTCAGTGGTGGTATGTGTCCAGTACTTGTAAAATGCCTTTGTTATCTTTCTTGATAAAATGAGCTATGTAAATGTGCAGCAATAATGTTGTGACTGAGTGTTCTCTGTGGTCTCAGTGTCCTCCAAATGAGAGCCGTGCATGCCAGAGTATTTTGAGAACATCACAGCCATTGCAGCTGTGTTGCTTTTATCCTGGCACCATGCAACAAATGTAATCCACTGGCAAGAGAGAGGTAGGGCTGTAGTTAAGAATGTCTTTCAGAAAAGAGGAAAGATAGCCATCATTTTCGGGAGTCTAAACCAGAAAAAGAATGCATGTGTAGACTGAAAAATTGCAAATAAGTACCTAAGGTTCCAAGTTTTCCCACTATCAGAACACAATACATGTATTTATTGGAAGTCATTAACATCTCTCAGAGCCAACTGCCAATAACAAAGCAAATGTGATTTGCCTAGTCTGAATTGTCTCTTTAGGCTTGTGTCACAATGGGAAATGCCGTATTACAACTTAGAGCAGCCATAGCCATTTCCTTCTGGTTTGGCTAACCCATGAAAGTGACTTATTCTCATAATTGTGAACATGGTACAACTTTCATTCAAATATTTTTGACAGATCAAATATATCAAAGTATGATTGTAAAGCTACTTTTTATTGATTCCAGAAATGATCTTTAATATTTAGTCCCCGGTTTTCAAACAAAGCAATAAATATTTCAGTAATGTTTCTTTCTTTTCTTTAGAGAGGAAATGGAAAATATGGATTGAGCTTTGTCTTAAATTAATTGTGTTTACAGCAGTGATATCTTTATTTACTGTCGTATTCCCTGTTGAGATTTTAGAAGACAGTTTTATCTGGATGTATCTGCAGTAGACGTTGTGTTCTTTCTCAGTTTTGAGAGCGATAATCAGAGATGAACTTTTGTTGATGGCTGTGTTCATTCTAAGACATTTTAAAAAATAAACTATATAGTAAAATTTTGCAATAGGTAAAGATTTTTAAACTATTTGGAAGCGTTTGTAAGTTTAAATGTTGAAAATTCTCTTTTTAATTACACTTATAAGTATACTGGTAACGTGTTTTGCAAGATACTGTACATAGTTACTGTCCTGCAAGATGCAAGAAGTTTGTGCTTTCACAAAACTCAGGTTGTCCTAACTCAGCACTGAAAGATCTTTATAAGTCCAGTCACTGGAATTCTCTTCATTTTTGAAATACTACGTCCTTAACAAAAGATTTTATGTATGAACAAATGAATCAAAGCCTAGATGAATAAGTCTTGTCTGATGCAACCTAGATGGTACCTACATGGTAAAGATATTCCAAGGGTAAATAACAGAACTAACAGCTCTATTCACCACATTACTAAGTAGCTTCATTCAAGCCAACTGAACAGCTCCTGGGACAAAAGTTGCACAGGAATTGGTTAGAGGAACAAATTATTGCTGAGTGAGGTGACACTCTAGCATCAGTGACAATGGCAAGGCATGTTGTATTAAGAAAATCCAATGTATTAAATTAAATTATCTCTGTGTGCAGTTAACTGTTTCACATACCTAGATGCATCTTTTCCATGCATGCTGCTAGTCTGAATTGTGCATCTACTTTGAGGTACCCAGCCTTAGTGACTGATTTTTTGATATTTGGCCTTTCAGATGGGTATAGAGCATTTGGTTAAAATAATAGTTTATTTAATGATCCTTTTAGGTACATTTATGAATTGTGAATGCTCTTATCAAAAAAAGAATTTTCTCTTATTATTTCAACATTACAAAGTAACTGCCTAATAAAATGTGTGTTTAAAAACTATGCTTGTTTTAGTACTACAGCATGTGAAATAAATTTGCTTCTAAAATCTATGAAGGACTACAGATCTTCTCCCAATGTGCTAGCAGTAATATCTCAAGAAAGCTTAGCCAGATTGGATGAAAGTAAGTTAAAATTTAAGGGCTATTTTGTATACATTGCTAATTCTTTTGTGCCATAGCAATGTCTCTCAGTTGCAATACATTGAGATCGGATACGGATGGTAGGTATCAAATTCTTCCACAGTAGCTAAACAAAGTGTTTGTAGAGGGGAACTTATCTTTGAGCAAGCTGCTGAACTTATCTTTGCCTCAGTTCCCCAGCTGTATAAGTATATATGACATTGTGTATATGTACAAAGTGTATATTATATGTGTGTACAGCCACTTGTGGAATGGCGATGTTTGAATCACATTATTTTCTTGTACTTGTTTCATTGAGCAAATGAAGACTTACATTACCAGAAAGTTAAGGGATTTGCCCCTCAAAAAATCAATGAAAGACTGAAAAATCAAAGCCAGACCTCCTGAGTCCTCATAAGCTTACTTTAGTCACACTATCATCCTTCCTCCTAAATGCAGATTTTCTCCTTTAACTATAGACAAGACACATGGCTCTTCTCCAAACATGCCTCTTCCTCACACAGTGACCCAGGATTGACAATGTGACAGTTGTTGGTGGAAAAGCTGATAGAAATACCTGTTCATGACCACTTTGTACTGTGGCAAGCATCCTTTAATTGGGAGAAAGGACACACTGCATCCTCTTGAAACTGGCTTGCCAGAATTATCCAGGGCTGTGCAAACCCAAGCACAAACTCTTTTTACCTGCCTTCTTGGTGGTAGTAAAATGCGATGCACTTAATAACCAGTGATTGATCTCTGCATGGCAAAATGCTCCATGCTTCTAATCTCAACAGTACTGCTTTGCAGATGTTGGGTGTGTTGCTCCTCTGCTGACTGGTGGAATCTTAATGGAGTGAGGTTCCTGGCCCTGCTGTGACCCATGATTAGCTGTGTATTTTTCTAGCTGTAGTACTGTTTATGTGAAGGGAGAAGTGCCCAAGTAGCACACACCAAAAAAAGGTGAGATGTGTAAGTTAATTGTGAATGGCTTGGGATATCTGCCTAGATTAGCAATGTGGCAGTAAAAGATTTATTATGTAAATACAGACTATTCATCAGATATGACTGGTCTGTGCTTATAGTAGATAAAGAAATTGTATGCCAGAGTAAAGACAGCTTGTGACTGAGGCACTGAACCCAAAGTATGTTGTCAAAGCCTAGTTCCATGGGAGGTTTCTTCAGTGGTCCTTATGTTTTACTTCTGACCCATTTGTTAGTGCTTACTTTTCTCTCTTTTCTTTTTACTTGTTGGCTTGTACTGTGGTCAGCAACCTTGTCAATAGAGTAATATTGTTAAAAATCTATACTTCTTGTGTGCAGTTTAACACCCAGTATGCACTAGAGAAACAATTAAAAACTAAAAAGTGGCAAAACTCTGATACAGTTTTGAATTGTTTGAATATTGTTGTTCACAAGCCTCTATTCCTAACTCAATTATAGTCTTGAAACACTACTGTAATTAAGACATAATGTTGTTTTTACAGCAGTATGTGACTGTTATAATTTTTTTGTTTCTTAGCTACTTATACTAATGGGGAAGACTTTAAAAAATGCAAAAGATAACCATTCTTCTACAATCCACATTTCAAGCTATTTCTTTTTTTATTGGATTAGGAGAATAAACCTTGTTGGTCATGATAAAAACACTTTAGAAATTTAACTAAGTGAATAAAATAAAAGCAGGGATATTGCTTGCCCTCTGATCAGCTTTGTTTATTCCCAACTGCAAATTAAATTTTATTTTGTAACCTGATCACTCTTTAAACATATTTATAATTCACATCCTAGAGAGATAGCCACACACCCATACTTCATGATGTGTTGGGTAAGTGCTTATACTTTTGGAGTTTAGGAAAATACAAGATCTAATAATTCAGCCTCTGGATATGCAGAAAGTAGCAGCAGAAAAAAACCCCAACAAGATAATTTACTGTGATGATAATTCAACAGTTTGAAATAATTTTTGACTGAAATTTTCTCTTTTTGTGGGTGCTTGAAGAATGCTTTTCTATGTGAGTGTTGTTACATATGATTTATCTGGGATTGAAGGGACTTAAATCTGACATGGCAGTTAAAGGGAGCTGTGTATGCTAAAGAGTTTAAATACCCATGTTTGAATACAGGACTTGACAGTGCTGTCACATGGCAAGAAATAACTTCACGATAACAGGTGTAATTTCCTTTCTCAGATTAACACAGTTTTTGTGTTGCTTTATTGTTCAGTATTGCTGGAAACCTGCTTTCAGCTCAGTATATGCTGTAGATGGCAGTAAGGTTATTCTACAAAAGGGTACATGGGCTGGAATAACTAAATTAAAGATGTGTGTAAAAACCTATGGATGGTTTCAGGTTTTGAAGTGACAAGCAATAACCAGTCCTTTCTAGAGGTGCTTCAAGAACTATTAGAGCTGTTATAAGTAGGTGATTTAGATTCAAAACCTGAAACCATCCATGGGTTTTACACATATCCTTTAATTTAGTTATTCTAGCCCATCTATCCTTTTCTCATTTCCTGCATTGTCTTTAGTGGATGATGACTCCTCTTCCCTTATAACCCTTCAGCTTCCCATAGTGGTCTCTCTTTGCCTCCTGTAAATGCACTCTCCTGTTGCTCTTCTTCTCATGAGTGCCTTCCCCAGGCAGAGGTTTACTGATCAGAGCTTTCCTTGGATGGGGATGTGTGAACTCACAGACTGCCTGATGGGGTCACAGTTCTGGAGCTGGGTATTTCTCTGCTCTATACATATATCTGTATGTGTGTACACACGTGTCTGTGTATATGGAAAGCAAAATTTGGGAGAAATTAACAATATTAGAGACTCATTGCCCATGAAACAAGTGTTAGCAACCATTGGCTTACTGCAAACACCCCTTCTACAAAAGAGATCACAGCAATACTCCTGTTAAAGATGAGGATCTCTCCCTTTCTTGCTTGAAATTCAGGACTGAGTCCCAGCAGTGCTGTCCTCGATGGGTTTTCTCAGTTCTCTTAATGGCTTTGCATTAGCCATGGAAAAGGGACCTGGTGTAACTTCAGCCCCAGTGATAAAAGAGCCTGTGTATATTCAACTCTGTGTTGTATCAACTCTCCTGCTTTGGTCCGATTGTCTGCGTCCTTATTACCCATCACTGTATGTTAAATTCACTCATTCTCTTCAGCTTGCCACAGGTACATTACCATCCTCCCCATATGGTGAATACTGCTGTCCTTCTTTAATGAAATTAGTTAATTGTAAGGAGATGGATATGTGGGTTGTGTGGTCTTTTGTTAGACAATAACTATGTTGTGATTTCTTCATAGTGATTACAAAAAAAATCTCTTTCTGGTAATGGTAGGGATTTTATTACATTAAATGTACATATGTGTCACTAAAGAACGGTGTCACATAACAAAGCACATCCTTGTCTCTCAAGGATGGGAAATGTATCTAATCTCTGACCACTATTTCTGAAAACATTAAAAAACCCCCATCCTTAAGGTCCAGTTTCTCTTTTTGCTTGCACTTAAGTCCTCTACATAATTTTAGACTATCCACATCATTTGCAGCAAATAAACATAGTTCTTCATAGTGGAATCACCTCTAGATGCTTCATTAATATTTTCAGCTCACTTTTTATCTCCACCAGAAAGTTATACAACAGCATTCTTTATCCAGAAAAAAAGTAGCAAAATACCAAAACCTTCATAACCAACTTTTAAAGACAATTCCTGAAGCAGATGTTCAGAAACAGACATTTTTTAATTAAAATAACAGTGGGAAGTGTTGGGGTTTGTTTGTTTGGCCCTCAAGGAAATTAAAAAGCCTTTCTATAATTTAACTTTAAGAGGAAGTTTTATTGTACCAAGGATGTGGTTGCATGAAAGATTAAAACCTTAAGGATTTAAAACCTGTTTTTAAAACTAGAAATTGAACTTCTCTTGTTAATATTAGGAAGCAAAGTCTGTGGCAGTTTTCTTTTCTAATGCACAGAACATGTAGATTCTGTTACAAAAAATGATAATACAAAAAAACCCACCCACTTTTTCATAACATCTGTTCCCTGAGCATATGTAAGTAGTACCAGCATATTCCTGTGAATAAATAAGTACCCATGATTAATCCAACTGGAGTAGAACAGAGAAGTAGTAGGCTCTTACACTTTTAAAAAATTATCAGTATAATAATTCACTTCCATTTTAGACTGAAAATCTAGAGAAACTTCTGCTATTCGCTTGCAGTCTCCACTGAGCTGAATTCTGTTGGCATCACTGGTGAACTTTCACTCTGATATTATGATGGTGCAATCTTGAGGATGTCTTCTCAAAATAGATCCTTTGCACTGGTATATCTTATGGGTACAAGTACAAAAATTACTAGTAATGATATTTTTCTGCTAAAGAAAGAATTCAGTCTCACTTCTAGAGTGAGTTTGAAGAATTGGGAACTAGAGAAACTCCTCTCCAATTCTGTTTTCCTGAATCCTTTCATACAGTGTTCTGAAAGAGGCTAGGAAGCAAGGGAGAAGTGGCCCTCCAAAATTCAACAGTCACTTCTGTGAGTTGATTTTTCAGAACAGAACCACCATTATCCATGCGTTTGCATGTACATTGCAACAGATAAAGCTTTGCTTATGGTACATGGGAAAGATACTGTGTTCACAGTCTGTGCACAAGAATGACTGGACAAATTACTTTTAAGGTCTAATTCCACTTATTCAGGGGGGCATCCAGGTCATGGGACGTTTGTAACATGGAGATTGTTGGCATTTATATGTATGTCTACCTACTGTTGCAGACGTTGTGGTTTAGAAATGGTATTCTCTAAGTTAGTGCTCCCACTAAAACCATGAGCCTCTCGCTCCTCCTTGCCCCTAGCTGCTCCCATGTGGTGGACTGGAGAGGAGTGGAAGCACAAAAGGTAAAGATCACAGGCTGAGATAATTTAGTGGAAACAGAAATGAGGTAAGAAAACAAACAGTAACAGCAACAATACTAATAACAGAAGTGTACAAAAAAGAGAGTGATTTACATGCAGAAAGCTCGCTGAGCTCAACCTGGCTGAACCACAGCCATGCTACCCCAACCATTCCTTCCAGCTCGGAACCAACAAACCCCATCAATCCCCCTGCACCACCTACTCAGCTAGAAGGAAACTCTTCTCCCCCGAAGAGACTCTCTTCCCTCCCCCCCCAGCAATGACATGACGTGGTATAGAATAATCTCCGTGTTCTAGCCATGCCCGCTCTGGCTACTACAAAAATGAACCCTGTCCTGGCTGGAACCAGGACATTTTCCACCCCTTATTCTATACCATGAATGTCATGCCCAGATCTTAGACCTTCCAACTCTATAGATATATATGTATATATATATGGGTGGGTGAGGGAGAGGGTATGTATGTATATACAAGCACTGATAGCATTGCTATAGTCAATGGCCATCCCTCCAAGATGTCTGTTGAGTTCATTTAGTCCATGACTATGGGTTCTATCTGTCCTAGGTGTCTTCCAGGGCAGGAGGGCTGGTGTGCTGTTGGGTGGTCGCAATCTGCATCAGGAGATCATGACTGCTATAGCTGGAGCAGTCCATGCTCGTTGTCCAGGATGGTTATGGCATACAGTGGCTNTCGTTGTCCAGGATGGTTATGACATACAACGGCTGTGTCATTCAGCAACCAATATTATATAATTTGACATTACAGACTGTTCTTACCCAAAAATCAAATCCCCTTGAAATATGCATCGTGTTTCCCTGTCCCTCTGCATTACTCACCATGTGCACCCAGGTCCTTGAGCAAAAACAATCCCAGAGATGCCTTTGCCTTAGAGGCTGGACTAACCCAAATTCTCTTTCCTAACACATATTCCTCATATGCACCATGGGGACTTTATCCCCTTCTCTGGTATGTGGAGGCTTTGATGGAGCAGGGCCAACTCAATAAGTAGATCCTCTAGTGTTAACTAACTAGGTGGCTTCTAGACGTAGATCCCAATGTTTGAAGGTTCCACTACCCATTGCTTTGAATGTGATTTTTGAACAGCCCATTGTATCATTTAATTTTCCCAGAGACTGGTGCATGAGAAAGAGTATGATACACCCACTCCATACCTTGCTCTCTGGCCCAGGTGTCTGAGAGACTACTTTTAAATGAGTCCCATCGTCCAACTCAATTCTTTCTGGGGTGTCATGTTGCCACAGGACTTTCTTTTCGAGGCCCAAGGTGGTAGTCTTGTCAGTGGTATGAAGGCACAGGATATGTCTCCAGCCATCCAGTGGTTGCTTCCATCATTGTAAGAATGTAGCACTTGCTTTGGTGGGTTTGCAGGAGTGTGATGTAATCAATTTGCCAGACTTCCCCATATTTATATTTTGACCATTGTCCCCCGTACCACCGGGGCTTTACTTGCTTGGCCTGCAGCCCGTTTCACAGTTACGGATAACCTGGGAGATTGTGTTCATGGTTAAGTCCATCCCTTGATCCCAAGCCCATCTGTATATTGAATCTCTTCACTGATGACCTGAGTTGTCATGGACCCACCGAGCCAGAAGAAAATCACCCTTACATTGACAGTCCAGATCCACCTAAAACACTTTAATCTTGGCAGCTTAATCTACGTGTCTGTTATGGTGTCCTTTAGTAGTCTGACTCTTAGGTATGACAAGACGTACATGTATGTCTACATGACATACTTATACAGCCAACTTCTCTATCTGGGTAGTGACGTCTTGCCAGAATTCAGCAGCCCAGGTGGGTTTATATCAGTGCTGGCGATTGGTCTTTTTCCATCAATCTAGCCACCCCCACTCAAGCTACCATCCATGAGTCAGTGTACAGGTAGAGGGCAGGCGATTTAACTCATTCAGTGATATCTAAACTCAGCTAGACAGCTTTCAGCACTACAGTCCGACTTGATCCAGTTTGTCCCTCAATAACTTCTGTGACTCACCATGTAGGATTCCATCCACATACCCATCGGACTCCGATGATATCCATCTTGCAATTTTACTCCTAAAAACTGAATT